>JAWNOQ010000211.1:10530000-11125000 GCA_035045865.1 Drosophila austrosaltans | reverse complement strand
TCTTACCCTTAGAATGTCTAAAATACCTGAGCAAAAGATTTTTTCAAAATCTAAACACGTTTAGAAGTAATAGCCGTAAACCTGAGTAGGTGTATATAGAGCCTGGTTGCGGGCAACAACATTCAAATGTGTTTTACTAGACTCGGTTCCTTAAAACTGCTGGCAAGATATGTCAAAAACTCCCAAACCGATTTTGCTCAAATTTTCAAATTATTTTTATTATAATAAACCCATTTTTTTATAAACCTATCTGAACTAATATAATTGTGTCGCTTTGTTGTTTTTTTTAGATTCAGCTAAGTCTCCCAAAGTGGGTCGAAAAAGTGACTTTTATCAAATCTGTAAAAAATTAATTTTTTTGGAATTTTGAATTTTTTATAGTTTATCGTATGGGCTGAAGTCCTTAATCGAAAGAAACTTCGTTTCATCTGGGTGTCCCATGACACCTCTCTTCTTTTTTTTTTTTATTCTTTTTTATTATTTTATATTTAGATCGAGTTCATAAATTTGGGGATAAAGGCATTTAGTTACACAAAATAAAGCAACGAACAAACATTCAAAAATATGACAAAAGTTTGTTTTATGCTATTCTAAACCATAATCTTTAATTTTTATGTCTTTTATTTATATTTTTTGTAAGATAGATGGAATTAGATTATTTTTTTCTAGTCCACATGTGTTGGGATTTACTTTTTCGTTGACTTTTTAATTCGTATTATAGATGTCGTATATAATAAAAAAAAAGAACCTAAATATTAAAAGAAAAAGAAAAAAAGAAAGAAAAAACGAAGAAAAAACCGCAACAAAAAAATTTGTTAAAAAAATATTTTTTTTTCTAAACATGTATCAAAAATAAAATAGTGTCAATATATGTCGGGTTGTATGTACATACATATGTACATTCGACATAAAATATCTGGCCAAAAAAAAAAAAAAAAACAATAACATCTAATCTGACTTCTGTTTTTTTTTTTTATTTCACAGCTCTTGTTACTTTAGTTGAATTTCGTGCCAGCCGTGTTCAACATGTCAGGATGGCCGAGCGGTCTAAGGCGCCAGACTCAAGATATAACAGTCTTGCTTTCCGAACGAAAGTTGTATGAGCGTTCTGGTCCTCTCTGAGGGCGTGGGTTCGAATCCCACTTCTGACAAAATTTTTTTGTGACCCAAATTTATTTTTAAATAAATAAACAAAATATTTTTATGTAACGGTAGCGTTTTTTGCATTTGTCGCTGTTGTAACATGTTTTTATACCAGTTCCTTTTGCCGATCGACTACAAATTGGATTCCAAACCGACACCCAAATAAAATCAGTTTTAATTAAGGGCGTCGATACAAATCATGTACTTCATTTAGGATATGCAGCAAGACATGTCCAGCTTAAGTCTTTGAAAACATCCCTTGCATTTTCTATATAATCTATCTAACATTACTTTTCCAATGAGTTGTTGTAACGAAACGTTGTTGAAACGGCCGAAATAAACGTAATGTTCTTTGCAGAGAAATAAAAAATTGATCAATCAAAAATTTCGTATTTTCCAACATTTTTCTTAGCAATTAAGATTTCGTTAGAAAGCGCAAATCCCGGGTTCTAAGATGACCCCCAAAAATAGCTTATCTGTATCTCGAAGGTCTTTTAAAGCATCTGGACGAAAGTCAAGACAAATAAATTTTGCAGAACTTTATCCGCAAACATAATGAAAGTCCAGTGTACCGAATAAAGCGAAATACCAGGCGATCAGAAATCGCCAATAGGTCAATGAAACTTTTTCAGTTTTCGGCCTCCTCTAATGGCTGTTTCTATTGAATAGAAGTAGCATAACAGATATTTGGTAATACTAAAAATTTAAATATGGATTAGGAGCAATTTATTAATTGCTTTCCTTAAAATTTTCGCTTACTTATTGAAAATTTAAATTATTCTTTATTTACAGATTATATACAATTTTTTATACACAAATATGCTTAATCATACAGAACCATAAAACATATGTATAATCATTTAATATGCTCTTTTTATGCAATGCAGCTAGACTAAACAAAGAGTTGCCTGATTTTACTTCTTTGAAACAAAAACAAATATAGGAAACTATTTTAAAAATAGTTTTTTGAAGAGTATAAAATTTATTTTCAAGGTTAGAGAATATCATTTCAAATAAAAGCTAGTTGAAGTTACTTAATGTGTAACTCGATTATACACTCTGAGGACAAATTGTATGACTTTCAGATCTGTAGAATTCAATAGTTGACATAAAGTATAATAGCAATATATATATATATATGCATAGAAGGAATATTCCATTATTCCTAACATATTGTTCAATTGTCTACAGATAATACTTTTGCCATTAGCTATCATTGGCTTTATATGTGTTCAATATGTACGAAGATATATTTCTTATCTATTTCTATTTTATTTAATAGATCTGATCTTCAGAGTGACATGATTTCCGTCTCTCTTCAACATGTCAGGATGGCCGAGCGGTCTAAGGCGCCAGACTCAAGATTTCACAATCTTACTTTCTAAACGAAAGTTCGGATGAGCGTTCTGGTCCTCTCTGAGGGCGTGGGTTCGAATCCCACTTCTGACAAACACTTTTTTATTGCTATTTCTTTTTTTTGTTTCTCCTACCTATATTGAAAGCTTATCTTTTGTCCCGCTATGATTTATGGTTATTACAAAAAACTCTGCATGCCTGCAACTAATTAGTTTAAGTTTTTATTTATTGTTTATTCTCTTCCCTTAACTCTCAATATTTAAATAAAAAGTAAACTGCACTTGAATGCACTTGTCAATGTTAAAAGGAAAAGTGAAATAATAATAGAGGGTTAGAATACAATTTTATATATAGTGTGATATATAAGTCTGTATGTGTAGGTGAGTGCGTGTGTGTGCCTACAACGAAACAGAAAAGCGAATGTCACGCGTGGCACAATAGGCGGTAGTCATCCTCCTTCTACTATACCCCCCCTCCCTACCGCATTTCAATGGCCAACTCGAAACTCAATTTAAATCCAGTGCATATGCAAAGTGTCACGTAATTTCAATTACACAGCATGAAAGATAGATAGAAAATGGGAGGAGGAAAAAAAAAGAAAGATAGATGACGGACGGAGAGAGAGAGAGAGAGAGGTGAAAAAAAGGAAAAAAACGAGTGTTTTATAAACTAAACCAAGTGACGATGGTGCGTGCCACTATCCATGCCGTTTCCCTTTCCCCCGTTGCCGCTTCTTTTGTCGCTCTTAAAGTGGGCGCCAAACGCGTGTTGCATGTCAATCACGACTGCTGCTGCCGCTGCTGCTGTTGCTGTTGCTGCTGCACTTGTTGCCCCCTAACAAAAAACAACAACAACAACGATGACTACAACGATGGCCTGCAACGACAACATCGTCGACAACAACGATGCCATAGAATAGAAAGACAGAGGAAACGATGAGGAAGAGGAAAAGTGGTAAAGCCAAAGCCAAAGTCGACAATGGACGAGAAGCGGCTTAGTGACCCATAATGCGTTTGCCAAGACTCGAATCGAGTTAGGTATAGACTCTCCCCTCCCTCCCCCCTTTCAATACCCAGCCCAGCAATTGTGCACACTCCCACACTCAATCCTCCTAACCTTGTAATCTACATCTCAAACGTCGCCTACGCAACATTGCATGTTGCCTTACTTTGCCACCATTTACTTTCTCTCTCTCTCTCACACACACACACACACACACACACAGTTGCCTTCTCTTTCCCTTTTGTGTATATATGTGTGTGTGTGTGTGTGTGTGTGTGCAAGTGTTTCTGCTTTTTTTTTCTTCTCGGTTTTTTTCTCCTGCAGCTGCATTTTTGGCGTAACTAATTTGTTGGCGTCACAAATCCGTTTTAAGCGTTGTTCTTGTTGCTGGTTAGCTGAACAGGCAAATTGATTTTGTCTTCTTGTTGTTGTACAAGGGCTTGACATATGGACTTTCAGTGGCCAACAACAACAACTGACTTACCACAAGCCTTTTGTTTAAACGTTACACGTGTCCATCTATGTATACATGTATGTATTGCTCGACACCTGCCTCATGCCTCGTTACATATAGACTCACACATACATAGGTATGTATGTATGTATTTGTGTTGATGACCATGCCCTGTTGCATTTCGGGGGTATTTAGCGGTTTTCATTGCATCATTAATTTCGATGCGCTGACACTGAAAGCAACAGAAGCACATAGACAACTCCAGGTTCATTATTATCGGACTAGGTACTAAACTGGCATCTCTGACCACTTTTAGTAGTAAGGTTGTTGAACCTGTTACAAAATTTTCATGATTTTAAAACCCACAAAACAGTGACAGCAAGTAGAGTGAGAAAGATAGATAATAGACAGAGAAGGAGAGAGAGAGGAGGAGGAACGTTACATGTGTTCTACTAATAAGGTTGATTTTGGCAATGTCTAAATTAAGTGTTAAAGCAACGACTAAAAGATACACTTTATACATAAATTATAGCTCATAGTTCAGGAAAATTCTTTTTTTACAATTTGAAAACTCAGAAACTCTTTTAAAATATTACATTTCCGATTATTAAAAATGTATGTTAGGTAGAAAAAAAAGTGTAACAAAAAAAAAATCATTTTGAAAAAAAATGTTTGTCAGAAGTGGGATTCGAACCCACGCCCTCAGAGAGGACCAGAACGCTCATACAACTTTCGTTCGGAAAGCAAGACTGTTATATCTTGAGTCTGGCGCCTTAGACCGCTCGGCCATCCTGACATGTTGACTCGGCAACGAATTTAGCTATCGTCGACAAGCCGCATGAAATTATATGTAAAATGATTTATTTAAATGAACTAAACTAAATCGTTTTAATTAGTTTTTATTTACTTTATGATAAAAGTTAATGTAAACGTATTTATATATATATTTAAATAGGTAAATAAGAGTTTGTAAATGAGAAAGAAATTCATTTTTAAATGAACAAACAAAACACAAATTGATCAATGCGCATATTATATAAATCTTCAATTGTGGTTATTATTATGTAATGTTAAAAGTTTACTTTGTCTATATATTATCTGTATATACACTGCTTGCTTTTTGAATGGCCATATATTTTCAGAAAACTGACCGAATTTAATAAAATTGGAATTTACGTGTAACTAATAATCAATTGGTAATGAAACAAACTAGTTTTGTGACGCTTATTAGCACTCTTTGAACCTAATCAGTTGAACCGCAGTGTATATTAGGAAATTGTTTTAAATCATTTTATTTTATTTTTCAATCGCTAACTTTATCTATATATTTTCTACATTAAACAAAAATGATAATACAAATATAAATAGTCACAAATGAAAATGAGTCGGATGATGTCATTCAAATAGTCATTTGGGTAGCGCCGCACAAGTTGTGCGCATGGCGTAGTGACTAGAGCTGCCGCCCCTGAATTATAAAGTGATGGTTCAATTGCCAGACAAAGCAATGAGAAGTAATCCAATAAATTATTAAATTGTACTTTTTTTTGCATTCAATTTTATTAACAGAAACAATAAATAAAAGAAATAAACTATATTTTTAATATATTTAAAATATGGAAAACTGCTAAAAATAACATTGTTCATTTTCTATACAAATATAAAAGGGAATAACATATGTTTATTTTCATTTTGATAACTAAATGACTTCATCACTATACATAAACCATATGTTGTTGCTCCAATACAAAAACATCAATAAAAAATTAACAAAAAAATTCTTGTCAGAAGTGGGATTCGAACCCACGCCCTCAGAGAGGACCAGAACGCTCATACAACTTTCGCTTAGAAAGCAAGACTGTTAAATCTTGAGTCTGGCGCCTTAGACCGCTCGGCCATCCTGACATGTTGGGCAACGTTGGCCTAATAGTCCATTGGAGCTATTGAACTGTATTTAGTGCTCACACATGCACTCTTTGCAGCGTTGCGTCGGTTGCCCTTCAACAAGTTGTCAAGAATTCGCTGCTATTGCCATGGAAAGAGTGCGTTAGATAACAAATTTATATTTAACAAACGTAGTGTGTATGTATATATGAGCGAGTAAATGTGTAAGTGTGTATGTGAGTGTGTGTATGTAGATATGTGAAGGCGATAAAAGCTTCTTCTCTCTCTCTCTGTTTGTTGCTATGTGGTTAAGTGCCGAGTTGTGCAATTGCCATTTGATGCTTGGCTAAACGTTTAACGCAAACGTAATCGGTAACCTGAGCAGCTCGTTTCCGGCACAGGGCAATCAAAACGATAGAGAGGAAGAGAGACTGAGAGTGGGGGCGGGGGACAGAGACGAGTTGTTGCCTGGGGGCCTCATCATAAAAATCACACAAAAACCGCAGCAGTCCAACAATTGATGCGCCACGAGTTCAAGTCAATTGCAGAGCCCGCAGGCAGTCAAGAGAGAGAAGAGCCCAGAAAGCAGAAGCGCGTGTCGTATGTACATATACCCCAACCCCCCTCCACTGCTTTCCCTTTCTCTCCTTGTACGACCTTTGTTTCACTGATTCTCTCTGTCTGTGTCTAAAAACCACAGGTTTAACCCCCTGCCAGCTGTTGTGTGTGTGTGTTTGTGATGTATTTGTCAGTTAAAAAATACAAGAAGTGAATGCAATACAATTATCTATTCGACTCGACAGATACCCTTGGCCAATTGGCAATGTTTTGATAAGCAATAGGTAAAGATGTCATCGCTATTCTCTCTGGCATAATGCAAAAGCATAAAACGTGTTAAACCTTCAACTTAATGGTTTGGTTTGGGTTTCGTTTTGTCTCAGCCTCCCCCAGCTGAAGGGTATAATCATATGCTATGCAAAAAGAGAAGAGTAACTATATATAATACACATGAAACATGGCTATCAAATACAGCAGCCCAGCAGCCATCCAGAGCGGGAAACGGGTAGCAAGCAGACTATGACGACGATGACGATGATGATGATGATGACGCCGACGACGACGACGAGAGGATGATGTTGGCATTGAAATCGAATTCGACAACCCCAGACACTTCAAACGCATGCAAAAACGCATGGAAACAATGAGATTTACGTGCTTCCAGCTGTTATGGACTGCAATCGGATGCATGGTATCCCAGCTTGGTTTGATGGCATCGAAGAGAAGGAGGAGGAGACGATGGGTTATTACAATGCCACTCACTGGGAGGCAAAATGTTATATTTTTGGTCTCTCTGTGCATGTTCGAAATGTACGTAATGACATACTGTCCATAAGCTCAGCTCTTACTGCTGCCCCCTCCATTTGGTCAGTGTTTGGTCAGCCAAGCCGAAAAGTTTGTTGTGTTAATTTTCAATGCATAAAATTCATACGATGCTTGGCATTTTGGATATGGGGGGCTGGCTTTTCGTTCGTTTCGTGGCATGGGAGGGGAACTGGGGTCTAGACTCGTCTCGAGTACATTGCAGGGCATCAGCTTTCAATGCAATTGAATAAGTATGTGTATATGTATACAGTGACTCTATATTGTATGTATGCAGTATGTATATGTTTGTGTGCGTGGTATTTTCAGTCGTCTACATTTGGCTCTTGGTAATCAAAGACGACCTTTTGTTGCGGGCTTCACCTTTTTGGCCAAATTGCCTCGACTGGTAAGTAATTCAATGCCTTTAATTGTTATTATTTAAATGGCCAAAGTATATCATTTGACTAATTGTCTTTTCGTTTTTGCCTTTTTAACTTGATATGCCTCGTGCATTGACTTTCCTGTCCAGGGGTTAAGAACTTTTACTGTTTAGAATACACACAACACGCAGGTGTTAAATAGAAGACAAAATTGAATTGCAAGGCAATAGATCATTTGAACTGAATCCTTATAAAGTCGAAAATTTAGTTTACAAAATCTTTAAAATTGCCTCGACAGCATTTAAACACATTTTTCAAACGTTACGTAAAGTATATTTATAAAAATTTTGCTAAAAATAAAAGAACTAATTTAAATTATCAACATTTAAAAAAAGGTTAATCATCTTGGGCTCGTCCGGGATTTGAACCCGGGACCTCCCGCACCCTAAGCGGAAATCATACCCCTAGACCAACGAGCCAGTTGAAATGATCGGTGCCACAGTCAAGTTTTCTAATCAAAGATTTCTTTTAACTTGTTTAACTTATTTTTAATAACATAAACAATTTTGCAAGTTTGCGACCATCAACTAACTGTTTCAATTAGTGAAAACTAAAAGGCCATAAAAAGACTTGTGTATTCCCATGGTCAAATCTGTTGGCCCGTTTAAGCTCGCACTTGACCCAAGCAACCATATGGCATATCCTTAAATAAATTGCATTGATTTGGACTGGGATAGCGAAAAAAAGGGCCCATATGTTGGGCTAAGGATAAATCTGCGGGACAAAAACAAAATAAAAGAAAAAAGCCTAAAAAGAATAAAAATTATGCCTTCTCGTTGTTGTCCATTTGCCACTTTGCAGCGATTAGATCTGGCATAAAATTTCGACCCCAGGAATATATACACGTACACACACACACACACAGGCACATATCCTTTTGCCTTATGTCACTTGATTGTAATCTCAGGGACCGCGCGGCTCGTTAACATTATTGTTTGTGGTGTATGCATTGGTCTTTTTTATTTTCATTTTTTTGCAATGCTTCTTATTGGGGAAATCATAAAAAAAATGAGGGGTAGTTAACCCGCATATTTCTTTCCTCCCTCTCTCTCAATCTCTTGTTCTTGTGCTTCCATTCTTTCATATTTGTTTAGTACCTTTTTTCTCCTTTCAAGTTTTGACAAATATTTGTTCGAATACTTTAAGGCAACATCAAAAGCTCAACTAGTTAACCTTATATGGTCAGTCAAAGTCCTTTTCTCATACTTATTGCACTTGAAAGAAACTTGTTCGCTCTCCCCCTCTCTCTCTCTCTCGCTGGGAAACAAAGTTACGTGAGTTTATAGCTTCATTAAGGTTACTCTCTACCCTTACCAATTGCTTTGCTTATTCTACATATAGTACACGTATTTTTGGGGGTTGAACCCGCAGCGACACACACAAAAAAAAAAAAAAAAAAACAAAAAAAAATGTTTTATGTCTTAATTTCTAGAGTGAAAATTTCAAGTGGTTGGAACCACCCCTACTGCTACCCATTTGTTACATCACAGCTGTTAGGATTTTTCAATGATGATGACTTTTTTTTTTAACTGGCGGTTTGTAAGTGTTCTTGTAATTAATACTATACCCTCTCTTTTCTAATCAAAATGAAACAAAAAAGAAAAAAGACAGCCCAGAGAGAGTTGAAGCTCTTCAACAGAAGTTGGTGGCTCATTTGAATTCATTAGCTTTTCAAGCGAGAACTTTACTTTCTTCAATAGTGCGTAATTTTGCTCGTGAAAGGGATTTTTCTTAAATTCTATTATTCATTTAAATTGCGCATTATTATCAAAATGTTTAAATGGGTAAGGGTCGTAGTAGTAGCTTGGCATGCTCTTTCTTTCCATTTGGTTTGGGCTCTCCTTTCCTGGAGGTGACAGGAGGTCTTTGGCATTGTTAATGGTCCCAAGGCCTCTGGGGGAAAAGGGGAAAAGCATGGATTCTCTAGAGTTCTGACTCTGATGAGGCGTAATAATGTTTAAGTAATTATATAGAATATATGTCTATACATACATACATGTACTTTAGTTGTGGGGTTAAATGGCAAGCCCAGAATGGGAAATCTATCAAGGGAAACGTGTTGAAAGCATTTCGTGTGATTAAAATATTATAAAATATTTTCATTATAGTTAAAATGGTATAGATAAAATTGTAATAATGGCTGATTTTTATTATTATAGGAGTTGAAATTGCAAAGTTATCTGTTCTTTTATTTTAAAAATATAGAAAAAAGTGTCAAAATGGATAAGACCTATAAAAAATATTAGTTTTCATAATTCGTCTCGTACTTAATTCCATAGTAATAATTCGGCTTGAACATAAAAAGTTGTCTGTTAGATATTTTAACTTTATTTCTTTATTTACAAAGATTTGTTTTAAGTGTGTTTTATTTGTTTTCATTTGTGCTGATTAGAATTATTAATTTGGTTCTCTTGAAAGCAGTTCAATTTATTTTGCATTGAATAAACTTTTATATACTTTATATATGTGTACCTATATCTACTCAACTTCACTACAATTGTTCTTCTAAGGAAAACGAAAGTCATTTGTATACTCCTAACAATTTGTAATCTCGAAAATTGTTAAATTTATTTTTTAATATTTCGCCGTGCTCCACTTGAACTTACGTACTAGTTTGGTCCTGTTGGTTAAACAATTAAAATGTTCACATTTTTTCATTCAATATCATTTAACCAAATATTTTCCGGTAATATTTTTCTTTCAATTTTGGTTTTTGATTTCTTTTAATGTTTTGACATTCACATCCAAAAACTGGTATTGAAATTTTATGTTTGGTGTAAATTTAAGCAAATTGTACAGAATTCAATTGATGGCTAGTCCAATTTTCTTGAAAGTTCAAATTTAATATTGTCAAACATACGAAACTGTTATCTTTAGATTTTTACCTGATACTTGATACAAAACTTGCTATGGCTTTGTGTTATATTGCTCCAAATTGCTAAGGCATACAAAATATTTTCATTGTTAATTTATTTAAAACCAAAATACATAGCTATTCCGTTTGAACAATCTGTTTTCTGTGTTGTGTTGTTGCATTCAACTTTCATTAGTTGTGCTGTCTAGGCCTAAGCCACCTTAAACTAACTTACATCACTTTTAACTCAAACTGATTGCAACATTAACACTTACTACACACAATGTCTGCCTTCTTGTCTGTCTGCCGTCACAACCTTTGCCCTCTAGCCACCACACACACACACACACACACACATACAGTACATCTTTGTTCATCTCCATCGTCGTCATCATCAACGCCTGTTTGGCCTTTATCAATTCACCTTCTTCCACTTCTTCTGGCTGTTTACATAACCCAGCCGAGGCGGCGGCATGCCACTTTAGTGGGCGTATACCAAATTAAAAAAAAACTTAAAAAATAACCACAACAACAGCAAACAGAAGAAAAAAAGAGAACGCTAAGAGAGAAAAAAATACTGTGTTAAAATTAATGCACGACCACTTCATATGCAGTCCTTGCACACGACTAAACCAAAGTGCCCTTTCATCAGGTTTGTGCTTTTTCCTTTCTTGCTCATATATTTTCCGCCAGCCACACAATGTCGATCATCAAGCGTAGATTTTTCGAACCCATAATTAGGCGATACACGTACATACATACATATATACATATATATATCGTATAGTAAAGTATAGAAACAAAAAATTGCTAAAGATGAAAACAGAGGATAGATCTATAGGCAGCACGTTTTTCTGTTTGCCTTGGCCAGAAGATGATTTTAACATGATTTAAAAGGGCAGGCAAACGGCCTGGCGTCCCGTCCTGGGTATTCGTATCGGTATGCGGTACAAGTATGGGTACCCTTGATGCTGCTAAAAGTGATTGTACTTTATAGATTGTGTTTTGGTTTGATAGTTTTTGTTGTAGTTGCTTTTGTTGTGCAACATCTTTGCTGCATGTTTATTTAAGAAGACTTTTGTCTGGCAACTTTGGCCATTTTTTTTATCCAGTTTTTGAGTTTGCAAAAAGAAGTTTAAACTGGAATCCAATTGTATGGCGAATGTTGTGAGAAATTACAGAATTATGTATCAAATATCTATCAATATGTTTATGTGATACTGACCAAAATGGGGTTAACTTATAATCACAAAAGTTGTCTAATCAATCATACAAATACTTATACTTTAATCTCATAACTTCAAATAAATTGATCAAATATAGAGTTGTACAATTCTTATTATACACTCCTCAAAAGAATTAAGGGAGCAAGATAAATATCCAAAAATTTTCAGTTTTTTTGACGGACTGTATCTTTGCGAAAAATCATCGTAGCGAAGATTTAAAAAAAGCATTTTGAAGGTCTAGGACTCCACTTTCCGAATCCGTGGAGCAAAAAAAAATCCAGGATACGGTTTCGACGTATCCTGGAAAAGTATGACGGAAAAAAAATTTCCCGATTTTTTTTCCTTCTTTCTTGTGCTCCACGGGCTTGGGAAAATTTTTTTTTTTGAATCGGTCACATGGACCAAAAAGCCTGATTAATTGCCGACACTTTTGGCTCTTTAAATTTTTTCTTCGTGCATGTGTCATGGAGATATCCTGAATTAAACACAAAAGGTCCTTTTTATCTTTAATCAAGGATATCTCGACAACGAATGGTCGTATTGGAAATCGGAATACAGTTTTGTCTTCAATTATTCAATTATTGCATAAGTTCAAAAAGAAATTTTTTTTTAAAATTTTGAAGATTTTTAAAAAATTTTTTTTTAAAAAATTAATTTTTTTTAAAATTTTTTTTTTAAATTAAGAAAAAAAAATTTTTTTTTTTAAGTTATGCTTTTTTGGCGTATTGTTCATAAGCAATAACTTAATAAAAAAAAAATTTTTTTTTCACAAGAAAGAAGGAAAAAAAATCGGGAAATTTTTTTTCCGTCATACTTTTCCAGGATACGTCGAAACCGTATCCTGGAATTTTTTTTGCTCCACGGATTCGGAAAGTGGAGTCCCAGACCTTCAAAATGCTTTTTTTAAATCTTCGCTACGATGATTTTTCGCAAAGATACAGTCCGTCAAAAAAACTGCAAATTTTTGGATATTTATCTTGCTCCCTTAATTCTTTTGAGGAGTGTATTAAGTCTTCGCTTTCGCAAAAGCAAAATCTTTTCTTATTTTTATTTTTATATCTTATAATTTTATTATTTTCGTTAAATGGATTTTAGTCAAATTTCGTCAATGCCTTTTGTAAGAAGACTTACTTATCAATAGACATGAAATTTTCTTGCAAAAATCTGAAGAATTCTTTTTGGATGTGTTAAAATTTATAATGAACAGATAAATTTAGCTAAAAATATTTAAGTTTGTTAACAATATTTCACATTTTTCTTTTAAAATTTTACAACTTATTCCCTTAATTCATGAAGGTTTTTTTTATGTAATTTTTCGTTCGAATTCAAAGTTTTGTTTTACTAAGCAACCAAAATATAAAATCTTGAAATTCGACAAAGTTATCTCTGTTTAAAAGAATAAAGGTTTGTGACCCATTTAGAAAGTCTTTCTTAGGTTTACGATCATAAAATTTTAGGATATTATTATATTACATTAAGAATTGTTTTTTGAATTTTCATTATTAATTATATTTATTATTTTTAATAGTTGAGTCATTGTTATTGTTATTAACATTTTTAAAAATTTATTATATTAAATTTATTATTATTATTGTTTTTTTTATTATTATTATTTGAATTATTATTTTTTATATTCTATTGACATTATTTTTATTATTATAATTTTTATTATTATTATTCGAAATATTTTTTTTTTTTGTTATGTTTTTTTTACCATTATTAGTTTGTATAAATATTAATTATTGCTATTATTATTGTTATTATTATTATTATTATTATTATTATTATTATTATTATTATTATTATTATTATTATTATTATTATTATTATTATTATTATTATTATTATTATTATTTTATTATTATTATTATTATTATTATTATTATTATTATTATTATTATTATTATTATTATTATTATTATTATTATTATTTATTATTATTATTATTATTATTATTATTATTATTATTATTATTATTATTATTATTATTATTATTATTATTATTATTATTATTATTATTATTATTATTATTATTATTATTATTATTATTATTATTAATAATAATATTACTTTTATATCTATTAATATTATTCTTTTTAAAGAAGAACTATTTTCTTTTACATTTAGAAAACTTTTATTCCAAAATTGTTGTGTGATATAAAAATTTCGCAGATTTTGCAGTTCATTTAATAGAAAATGCTCTATAAAATTGAAAATTATTCTTAAATTATATTACGAAATGAGAAAGGTAAGTTGTCAATATTTTACAATGAACTTATATTACTGTTTCAGACGTGAAGCATCTGGATCTAGCATATGTGACTACATTTCACTAACAATCGACAGGAATCACTTTTAAAGCCTTTTCTTTAAGGATTTGCATATATTTTTCGGTTTTACAGTTAGATTAACTGTATTCTATGAAATAAACCAAACTATCTTTATCTGTTGTCCAGTCAGTTGAGAGGCTTTAATCTATTTCCTTTTGGCTTATGACAAGACGATGCAAAAGAGAGAGAGAGAGGGCAAAGAATTGCGATCTAATTTTCATGTTGTTTGATAGAAAACTCTTGTTGGTGTCTTGGCTTATAGAATTTATCAAACAGCAGCAACAACAAAAACAACAACAACAACTTTGGTAAATTGCATCAGAAATCAGTTTGTGTTGTTGTTGCTGGGACTCCCCCGAACCAAATCGGTTGTGCCTCTGTCTGGATTACATGCCATGCTATTCCTGATGGTTGTTGTTGCTGTTTCTCATCTTCTTCTTTTGCAGCTTCTTTTAATGCCCTGCACCCGACACTCTATCCCCATCGCCTAAGTTGAGAAATATTATCAAAAATTGTGTATCTTGAGGCTGTGGAAGCTTCCTGAATCTCATAGCAAACATGCTCATAGTTGTTACCCCAGGAAAGACAGAGCGAGCGTGAGAGAGAGAGAGAGAGAGAGATGCCTGACTTGCGATCGTAACAACTGCAACATCAATGGCAACAACAGCAACAACTGCAACAACAGCAACTGTCTGCTCCTTGGCGCTGTGTACGAGATTAAACAATGATTGCATTTTCATTTGCATTTTAAGTCACGGTGCAAAAAGCAACAAAGCAAAGCATAAGAAAAGTCGAGGGTCGAGATCTCACTTGGCAAGTGTTTGTTGTTGTTGGACAGTCAGTCGGTTGGTTGGTCGGCTAGTCGGTCGCTTGCTTGTCCGTTGCAGTGGCAGCAGCTGCTGTTGCCGTTGCTGCTGCTTGACTTCCTTCCCCCAAAACTTTCCTGCAACCCATCCATGCTTCATTTGCGGTCTGTGGGGAACAGGTTTTTTTTTATGCCAAAACTAAACACATGCCGCCAAGATTGAAATGCAAATCAGTTTAAAGAAGAATAAAAAAATAGCTAGGGTAAAAATGGGGTATGCTGAACATGGAAAAAACTAAAGGAGAATCTTAAAGAAAGAGCTCCCTCTTGATCTACGGACAAAAGTTTATTGACTGGTCCAAAGCAAATGGATTTTCAATAGATTTGTATTTATAATAACCTTAACCTTTGCTTGATAACAATTTTATGAGAGTATTTTCAATGTCGAGCCGCCTGTCTGAGTGTTCCCTGCTGCATTCCTAGTGCACCATTCTTCTGGATTTGATGATGTACGTGTTTACTTTTGCACATTCTGCACTAGCCATTTGGTTGACTTGCTCCAACACTGTTTGTGTGTGTGTGTGTGTGTGTGTAAGTGTGTGTTATTATATAATTGGCTAGACCCAAAAGAAAAAGGCTCGCGGCGCCAACAACGAGCTCCTTTCAACTGGTAACCAACAACGACATCCTTTTGATAATACTTGAGCTTAAAGCGCGTCTCTCTCCCTCTCTCTTTCTCATTCCGTTTCCGCTTCTCCTTGGCTCATAAAAATGAAAATTTGTGCGACAAAAAGAAAGAAAGAAAACGAAATGCCTGGACCAAGGCTAATCTTTGGCAACAGCTGCTCTCTCTCGGTCGTTTGCTCGTTTTGTTGTCCCGTCCTGTGTGTCCACTCATCTCGATTACGAGGTGTAAATTTACTGACGCACATAAAGCCATTTGGCAAGCGGTTGCTCTCCCTACCTACCCCTACCCTCCCCTCATCAGTTCATCTTCCTCCTCCACACATATACTCCTTCACTCACTTACTCACACTCAGTGTCAGTGTATCAACCATCTCCCTTGCTCTAACACTCTTTGGCTAGCTCTCTCCCTTTCTAATCCCATGCCAGCTCAAAATCCAATTCATATATTTACCGTTTTGCCACTCGACTTTTTGGGGGTATTATGTGCGTTAAGCTTGCGTTTCTTTTTTTTGGCTTTATAAATTTTGATGATATGTTTGTGTGTTAGTGTGTGTATGTGTGTGCAGTTAGTCGGTGTGTAGGGGCTCATTTTGTAGCTCAACGTGTTGCTGCGTAATGTGTTGGATTTTCCAGGATTTTTCCAGATGATATGTGTGTGTGTGTGAGAGAGAGTATAAAAAAGCTTTCTTCTTTTATTTTTGTTGCTTCTGCTTCCTTTTTTTTAGTTATTTTAGTAGGGTTACAGTTGATGACCAAGAAGGAGGTAGTTATAGTTTTGCCCTCCATTTTGATTGACTAGCAAAAAAAATGAAGCAAGCAAGTCGTCCCTCCCGACATTGAGTATACCCTGTACCAACTAGTTATATTAAATAAAGTCGAACACCCTCGAGATCTCCTTTGATTCAATTCAAAATTTTCATCGAATGCATGCTATCTCGCTCACACCTGGCACAGCTAATCTCGCACTTGTTGGTTCAGTACAAAACGCACATTCGTATATCTCCTATATTTATTGTCCGATTTCGACTAAATTTAGTCAGATGTTGCATTTTGGCCACATTATTAGATGTGCCAAGTAAGAATGTGATTTCTTTAAAACTTCTCTAGTAATTCATTTTTTCTAAATTGCAGGGGCGGAAGTGGGCGTGGCAAAAATTTTAAACTATCTTAATTTGCGTAGGCACTAAACAAAAATTCGAACACCCTCGAAATCGCAATCAATTCAAAACAAAATTTCCCTTTACATGCAGCAGCAGCGAACGCATGCTATCTCGCTCTTTCTTATCTGCCAATGCCGCCTTGGCAATTTAGTACAAAATTCAAATGGCTATATCTCCGATGTTTATTGCTCGATTTGAACGAAATTTGGTCAGTTTGTGCAGTTTGACAATATAATTATGTCTACCAAATAAGAATTCGTTATCTTTCATACAGCTCTAGTAAATTGATTTTAAAATTTTCTTTTTTCATTTGCGGGGGCGGAAGTGGGCGTGGCAAAAATTTTAAACAAACTTGACCTGCCTGGGCATAAGACACCAAATTTGGTAGCTCTAGCTCTTATAGTCTCCGAGATCTAGGTGTTCATACGGACGGACGGACAGACGGACAGACGGACATGTCTCAATCGACTCGGCTGTTGATGCTGATCAAGAATATATATACTTTATAGGGTCGGAAACGCTTTCTTCTGCCTGTTACATACATTTTAGCGACTTTAATATACCCTTTACCCTATGGGTACAGGTATAAAAAGCACAAAAAACCGAACAAAGATGGTATTTTTCTTTCACTATCTCTGATGTTTTCTTCCCTGGTTACATCCCATTGTCATTCATTTGATCTAATCTTCTAACTTCTAAATTGAACTCATTTTATTAACCTCAAATTAGTTTAAAGGCAATCAAACGTTTTATATTTATATTAAATTCTCCTAAACAAATAAAAACAAAAGAAGTAAATTCTGTTGGTGTAAAAGTTTTTTAAGGTCAACTTAAAATAAATTTTTTGAAATATATAAATATAAGTATGAACTATAGTTAAGAATTATTATGAACTGAAAATGAAATTAGCTAAGCATGAATATCTTAAATAAGCAAATTAATCTAAACGCAACACCAATGAATTTGTAAATTTAATTGTAATTAAATTTTATTTAAGTAATTAAACTAAGAATCAGCCGAAAGAAATTTAATTGTAAATTGTAATTAAATTTTATTTAAGTAATTAAACTAAGAATCAGCCGAAAGTCAACCCCCCCCCCCCCCCCCCCTGTATCTTTAGATTTATCTATAAGCTCACAGTGTAAAAAATAATAATACTAATAACATCTTTTGACTAAAAAATTGCAAATCACTTAAGCCTTTAAAAAAAGTTCTTAAAACTAGAAAATAAATATAAAAAACTCGAAAGCGTTTTCTGGCTAATTAAGTGAAGAAGCAGTTTACCAAATTTTGAAAAATTCGGGACTAGAATATATGTATATAGATTCGAGTTACAGTGTCCTCGGAATGCTACAAAAGCAACTTGTTGGCGAATCGCTTTAAGGCTTTGGAGAAACACTAACAAAAATGTTTAATTTTCATTATTCTTTTTCGAAATGGTTGAAAAATTTCAGACAATAATAAAGTGCTTTAAAGTCATAAACATAAAAAATGTACAGAAAAAATTAAAATAAATGCCTTACCCAGGTTAGAGTCAGATAGATTTGTTAAAAAAAAAATCAATATTTATCTTTAAATCATTTTTATTTATTTCTTAAAAATGTTATCCAAACATGTGAAGGCAATCCTAACAATACTTTCGGTCTCTTTAACTATAAGTAAGGTTCTTCTGCAACTTTAAACAGGTTTTTTTTTTTCTAAACTATGTTCTTTGAACTGGTGAACATTGTAACCCGAAAATCCCCTTCGTTTAGCTCAATAAAATTTTTGCATCTTTTGGAAAACATGAAAACCTTTGTTAATCGGGGGATTTTGTTTATATGTAAATTTTATATACAAGTAACTTAAAAATAAAATTCATATTGGCAATTTAAAAAAAGCTTTAATTAAGCACAAGATTATTAAATAATAATATAATTTATTTTTTTCGATTGATTTTGGATGAATCTCTAAGAATTTGTGGTGCTTAACGTAGGACAAAATTTTTCAAAATGGATAAATACAAACATTCACAAATTATAAAATTTTTTTTTCAAATTTTTTCATGATCATGATGGATTGATTAAAAATGAAAATAAAATTATAACTTTCTTCTCGCTTCCTACTACACTTTATCCCTTAACTATAAAATTTATCCTTTCCTTTTCGTTAATGAAGTACAAGTTATGTATATCGGATATGTACATTTATTTATGTACATATATATAATGTCATTTTATTCCGTCCCTGATGCAGATGATTTTTAACTAATAGATCTTATCAGCTAGAGTGTTGTTGTGCCGCCAAACTTATCCAATTAGTTCAAGTTTAAACGTTTTAAATAACAGACGAAACTTCCCTCTCTCTCTCTCGCTCTCTCCCACTCTGATGACCTATACAGCACACTTTTAATTTCTATCTCATTTAGGACCATTCTCGCCACAATTGCCTAACTCAAGGTTAAATGCCTGTCCAGTTTCAACCACACACACACAACACACAAACACACACCTAATTGGCAACGCCTTTTGCCACTGCAAGTGACAGGAAACTTTCAGGCCCGGCAAACTAATTAGCCTTAAAAGAAAGAAAAAAAATATGTTTTTTTTCCAAGGAAATGATACAATTTTGCGCGCTGAACAATCTGACGACGAGATACAGAGTAAAGAGGCCGAAAAATAAACACAAACACATACATACAACTATGAGAAAAAAAAAACAACAAATTTTTAATTTAAGCCAGGCTAGCAAGGAAAAAAAATTGAAAAAGAGAAAAAAAAAGCAACACAAATCTGAAACAGAAACAGAAACAACAACAAAAAGCTTTTGCCTGGAAAAAATGAGAGGAAAAAATAAAGAATTTAAAAATTAACCTAGAGATGGCAAATTGTAACGAAAAGAGGGGGAAAAAATACACTTTAAAGCCAGGAAAGAACAAAGTTGGCCTAGAAAACAGCAAGAAATCTAACCAGATAAAAGTCATAAGAAAGGCCTAAAAAAGTCACTAATACATAGATAAGTTCAAAGGTAAAGCGAGAAAAAACGAAACTAATAGATAAGTTTAAAGATAAACAAATAAAAATTAGAGTTGAAATAAAACAAATGTTGTTGCTCCAATTATATGGAACAGAATAGTGTAAAAAGGGATAGAAAACATATTAAAAGATAAACTATTAGCAATTTAATTATAGAGTTAACCCATTCAGGGCTAAGTTGTAGGGAAAGGCTTAACTAAACATAATTCATCTTAAGAGATAGGAATGAAACGGAAAGTAAAGGCAATATTAGATGATTTCTAAAGAGAGAATTTTGGTCCATCTCTAAGTTAAGCTAAGCTGGCAGTTTTAATTTTTTCGTATCCTCCAGTCTCCTAAATCCTCATCCTCAGCCTCGTCAAGGCCGTTCAAACCGCACACACACACACATACACATAGCGCTAAAGTGAAGGCCTCGAAAGCAACCTGACAAAGTCTTCGACAAGTTCTCCCATACATACCACCAGCAAGAGCAAATTGCCGCACAGTATAGGGACAACACAGAGAGAGAGAGAGAGAGAGAGAGTATGATGGTGCATGTGAATCCCCCCCTTGTTGTCCCACATCCAATCCATGTTGTCATCATTATCATCATTATCATCATCATCCTCCTCCTCGTCGTCATCATCGTCATCCTCGACGTTGTCTGCGTTTGTCGTTTATCTTGCCTTCATTATCGCTTCATTAATTGCTAATTAACCATGTTCTACATGGCCTCCAGTTTCCAGTGATTCCCTCTTGGTCTCTTGCTCCCTTTTTCTCTTTGTTTTTCTCTGTTTCTCTTTCTCTCTCTCTCTCTCTATGTGTGTGTGAGCTGTGAGTTTTATAAAATGTGCAAGGCGTGGAAAATATTACCATGGTGCTTGGCCTTTTTGTAAGTGCAAATAAGTCGAAATCATGCCAAGTGAACGCGCCCCAAGTTTATCGCGCTTTAATCTAATGCAATTTGTAAATGGAAGACCACAGTAAAAAAAATATATAATACATTATACAAACCTGACACTGACTATAAAATACCCTAAAGATAGTCATAGCTATTAGCCATTTCCTTTAGATAAAGAATAACTTAGCCAAAGGACTAATTTAATGATCCATTTGGATTATATATACTCAAGGTTGGTCAAAGGAATCAGCATTAGTATATGTGGTATACCCCTTACGTATAGGGTATTACCAAAAGGATGGGTTACTAGGAGAGAAAAAGTCCCGATTTTCCTTTACTTGTAAATTAAAGCAAATATTTTGCTTATTATTTGCTTTTGGTTTCTTTTCTTGGATCTTCGCTTTTTTTTTTTTTTGGTTTTTTTATTATTTTGCCGTTGTTTTTTTGCCATTGCCGGAGGCCAATTAATTAATTTATTAAAGCAAATAAACAAACGTACAAGGAATATGAAAGAAAGCACAATCAAAGAGCATAGGAAATGAAGAGGCGGCTTACCGCAATGTAAATTGAGTAAAACCGAGAGAGGGACAGAGAGAGAGGGAGAGAGAGAGAGGAAAATTAACTTTTCCGTTTAATTCCATCTAGTGAAATAATTCAAAATGAATTGAAATTTTTCAAAACCAAAAATAAAAAAAGTAAAAATATGAATACTAATTTTCATCTAAATCCATTAAGTTCAGTGTAAAACCTGAACTTTTCCCTCCTTTGAAGGGGGGCGGCGGAAACCTTAAAGTCAAAACAAAGACAACAGCAAAAGATGATGAGTCCTTCCCCTCTCCCTCTCCCTTTCCCTTTCCCTCTCTCTCTCTCGCTTTCTCACACTTTGTGTACGTGTGTGTGTGTGAATGTGTTGACTTGTTAAGGCCACGTAAATAGGCAAAAAGGATTTTCCACTTGAAGAGTGCCAAGCTAAGAAAAGAAGAAAAAAACAAGAGAGAGAGAGAGGGAGAAAAAAAACCAAGGAGCACAAAGGAGTAAGGCCAGGCAAAGACTGAAGCTGCCATTGGAGGTGGCACTTTGTACTGGTGGTGGGACTGGGACTGGGCTCTCTTCCACTTGGCTGCCTTGGGTGCGAATTTTGATGGCGCCAAACCGCAAAAAGGAGCAAGTAGCGAGCCACCAGTGACGGGTTAAAAGATTAAGAAGGAAGCCAAGTCAAGTCAAAATCACGATGGTTGGGGCTAAAAGTGACCGTGGTTGGTGCTAGTGATGAACTGCCTGACGACTGGTAGGTAGCTGCCTGCCTGCCTTCTGCCTCCTGCCTCTTGCCTGACTGGTGACTGGGCGAGTCTACGTTTAATTAAATCAAACTTAATTAATGCTAACGTATTCATAAACAGGGTCATCAAACACCAAAAAAGCAACAACAAGAACAACAACAACAAGAGAAAAGGGAGTCCTTGTTGGCTGCTTCTTACTTTTGTGTAATTATGTATTTTTGAAGAAGACCTCCTGAATATGCAACACCGCAAGAAGGTTGCCGCCTGTCAAGAACAGTAACAGGAACAGGAAGTAGCAGCATTGCAAAAGCCGTCTCCATCTTTATTGGCATTTCCCCCAGTCACTCTCCCCTCTCTCTCTCTCGCTGTTACATCTACGCTAATTTATTCGAAAAAGGCTTACAACAACTTTCTTGCTCCCTCTCCCACTCGCTCTCTCTTCACAACTTGACTTTGTGCAATTAAAAATACATTTTTCAAATATTTTTATACATAATTTTTCCTACTTGTTCTTTTTTTTTTTTGTTTTTGTTTTGTTGTTTGCCTTGTTTCTTTCTTTTTTCTTCTGGTTTCTTGTTATTGTATGTCATATTCCATCATTCTGTGTGACCTTATCTTCAAAGTGGGACATGGTTAGACAAGGAATTTAATTAGAATCTGATCGGATGAGTTGGGTAGGCAACCGTGTTTGTCTCCTTATCGCGGTATTTATACTGGAAACGCCAATGCCAATGGGCGGAGGAGTCAATTCAAGCTATGGTGACGACAGCACTTGATGAAAGAGATTGCTTAAGTTAATCGGAAATTTTCAAGGGGTTTCTTTTTGCCATCAAAATATATATTTGGAGAATTGATATAATGAATTCAAGGAAATTGTCTTTAATCAAAATGTTATTTTAAATTCTCTTATTAAAGTTGGAAGTAAAAGCAAAATCCATTTAAGTATTCATTGCAATAATTGGGAGAGTTTGCACAATCAATAAACGTTTTCAATTTAAGTTGAAAAAGAATTTTAAAGAGTTTGTTTTAGTTTTAGACTTGGTTTAAGTGCCTGGTGGGTGAAATAACGGCGCATTTACTTACGCTTATTGGCAGGGAAGGAGGAGAAGTGAAAAATGATAAATTACATTTCAAAATACAGAATAATTTGGGATTTTGTATATGTTTTTTAAAAACTTTTCTTAAGTCTGCTATATATTAAATGTATATCTAATAAATTTCTTAAGTCTGCTATATATTAAATGTATGTATATCTAATAAATGCCAAACGGCTTTTGAAAACGACAATAAACAATTACTGAAAGATATTCCCTATTAACATTTAATAGTTTCGACTTTGACTTGAAATATTTGCTAGATCAGAATTGTTCTGGTTCCGATTAAGAAAATTTCCACTTACGATTTCTGGTCTAAATATTTGATTTTAAATCATTTGTTTTTTTTGGTATGAAATGAAAAGTAATGGCCACAAACACTTTAACTATTCACTTCTTAACAACATTAAATATATTATACATACTATGTTTACATTTAACATATCATATCAAATGAACTAATGAAAATTTTGGGGTTGTCAGCATTTTTAAATTTGCAAAATTTCAATTCAAAGTAAATTTTAAGTGTTGCAAATGGTTTAAGTCTTAACTAGAATTTTTATGATACTAAGTCTTTGACTATAATCTGAATCCGAACTTTGGGAAATCTAAAGTCAATAGATAATGCCCAAACAGCTGATAAAATAGGCAAATGAATTGGTGCAAAAGTAACAACGAAAACGAAAACAGGTAAGGCAATTGACATTTCATTATACCCTGTACCCATAGGGTAAAAGGGTATATTAAAGTCGCTAAAATGTATGTAACAGGCAGAAGGAAGCGTTTTCGACCCCATAAAGTATATATATTCTTGATTAGCATCAACAGCCGAGTCGATTGAGACATGTCCGTCTGTCCGTCTGTCCGTATGAGCCATGCGATCTCAGAGACTATAAGAGCTAGAGCTACCAAATTTGGTGTGAGCATCCGTCTAATGTCAAAGCAGGTCAAGTTTGTTTCAAATTTCAGCCACGCCCACTTCCGCCCCCGCAATTTAAAAAAAAACAATAACTAGGGCTGCTTTCAAGATATCGTATTCTTACTTGGTAAACCTAATTATATACCCAAACTGGACCAACCGACCAAATTTTGTTGAAATCGGACAATAAACATCGAAGATATGCCTATATCCGTTTTGTACTGAAATGCCAAGGCAGCATTGGCAGATAAGAAAGAGCGAGATAGCATGCGCTCGCTGCTGCTGCATGTAAAAGGGAACTTTGTTTTGAATTGATTGCGATTTTGAGGTTGTTCGATCATTTGTCTAGTAACTACGCAGATCAAGAAAGTTTAAAATTTTTGCCACGCCCACTTCCGCCCCCGCAATTCAGAAAAAACTAATTATTAGAGCAGTTTTTGAGGAATCACATTCTTATTTGGCACACCTAATATTATGGCCAAAGTGCATAATCTGACTAAATTTAGTCGAAATCGGATAATAAATATTGGAGATATACGTTAATGCGTTTTGTACTGAAGCGCTTAGGGCGACATTGGCTGGCAAGAGTGAGCGAGATAGCATGCGTTCACTGTTGCGGCATGTTAAAGAAAATTATTTATGAAATTAAATGCTATTTCGAGGATGTTTGACTTCATTTAATATAATAACTAGTTGGTACAGGGTATACACAATGTCGGCAGGGACGACTTGCTTGCTTCATTCCAATTGCAAACGATTCGGATTTAGTTTTAAAAACGATTGGGAAAACAAGGCATGATATTATTATTAAATAATAATTACGTGTAATTAACACAAAAAAAAGGTTCTCTTTCAAACTGATGCCGATTAAATTCAACTTCTGTTTTGGCAATTATTTCATTTCGGCATAAAAATAAAAAGAAATTAAAGAAAATTCTTTTGTTCTTCTTTTTTTATAAGAAATAATTAACTATTTTTCAGTGACAAGTGTTCTTTATTATAAATCATTAAATCAGATATATGTATTAACAGATTTGTATGGATTTGAAATGAATCGGTTAACTTTTCAAACTATTTTTTTTTTATTTTAATCAGAGTTATTTTAAATCACATATTAACCATTACAAATTCCATAATCATTTACATAAGTATATAGCGTCATAAAAAACAATAACAAAGAAATCAAGAATCTCACATTACAAAAAAAGAAAAAAACAACAAACAAACAAACAAAAAAAAAAACGAAAAAAGGGCTTAACAAACAAACGTTCACACCTTAAGCTGGGGCATTTTGGAATACCTTGAATGAAATATCAGCCATCATACATATATATGTATATATATAAATGAAATGCATTTAAAAATATTTCATGATATTTTAATTTTCATATTTTGACACGTACCACACAATCGGACTCAATCCCAATCTCGATTCCAATACCACGGCAAAAGAGCATAAAAATGAAACAACAAAATTCATACATAAAAAAAAACAAAACGAAAAAACAACAACACTGAAACAATGAGTTGGTTTATTTTTAAATATATATATGTTTGTATGCGTTTCACAAACACACACAACAACAATCAAAATGGTTCGAACAAGTGTGCCATTAAAAATCATAAAATATTAAAAACATAATCCATAGACAAGTATATTTTAAGCTTAATTATCGACAGCGAACACATCACGGGGATAACATCGTGTAATGCAATTGAAGTGCCAGTGGAGATGGAATCTCCCAACAGAAATTGATGTATGAAACAGTTGTTGTTGTGGCTCCCCCCCATCCCTGATCAACACGATAAATGCAAACAGATAAGATGTTGTAATTGCAACAACAGTGGCAGCAGCCCCATATAGAGGGATGGGATGGGATTTGGTGAGATGGAGTGGAGTGGGGCAGGAGTATAGGCCTTACGGGGGCGATTAATGTCAGGCAGGCAAATTTCATTATTCTTTTTTGCTCAACATTTTGATTTAATTGTAAATATTATATACAAGCTTTTGAATGGACAAATAGACTCTCCTAATCTATGTATCTGTACCCTGTAGACTAACCAGAAATTATGTCCCTTTAACTTTAACACTTCTAACTATTCTTAATCCTGTAATCGGATCAGAGTTCTCTATACCAATGCTAAAAACTTGTATTTTAAATTATCTTTCTTGTAGTTAGTTCTAATTAGTTTTTAAGTTGTCGTCCGTTGTCTATGCGACTTCATTTTTCCATGCTGTCTGTTAACAGGCATTGTCCTGGTGTTGCTTGGGCCACTTTAACTTAGTATTGATATTTGCTAAATTTTGAAAATTTAGAAAATTACGTTTTTCCCTGAATATACAATATCTTTAAAACTTATTTAAACAAATTTCAGGTACACCTTTTGAAAGCATAAGTTTTCAAGTTTCTTTTTTACAACATTAACAATTACATTTAATTTATTAAGATAGATTAACAATTACATTTATCTAATTAGTTTATTAACAATCAACTTAAGAAGGGGATTAGGTACTTTATTGAATTTTCAAATTTATGACTTGACAATACATTATTTCAAGATTATAGATGGGAGTAAACATTTCAAGTTAGACTTTAAATAACGATTTTCGACTGAAGTCAATTTATTTCAATAAAAATTTTACACAACATTCGCAATATGTCACTTAATAACTCCTCAGAACACCTCATTAGGATAGCTACAGAAAACTCTTGTTAAATATCCTTGTTAAAAGTTCTGAAATCAATCTTTTATCCTTGCATATATAAATAATTTCAATTAGTGTTTCCAATGTAAAAGCCATCAACATAACAAATAAGTAGTCGAAAGAAGTCTTGGCTACATTTAAGCATAAGTTAAATTTAATTTTTGATTGCATAAAATCAGGGGCGGATCTAAGCTTGATCTCGGGGGGGAAATCGACTTAAAAAGAACCGTCTAAAGGCGGGGTTCGATTAATTAAGGGGTTATCGAGGAAAAAATGGCCTTTTATCAACAATTTTTTTTTAATATAAATAATGAAATTTTTTATTACAATTTAGTATTCTTATAAAGATACATGTTTCAACAACAGTCCCTGAAAATTTTGTGGAAAAATATTCAAAACTCCGCCATTGAGACGTCACTTTCGGTGACTTCTCGAAAAAAAAGACGCCTCCGCGTTGGTAGAAGAACTTCTTACCGGATCATTTAAAGTGAAAAAACAAAACAGCATATTTTAGTTTAGACCATAAATTAGAAATTGGACGATAGTTGTAAATGAAAAAAAAAAAAAATCCTGCTTCCAAGTCCTTAAAAATCGTATCTCAAAGACCTGTGCAATACTTCATCAAAATCGGTTGATTAGTTTTCGAGAAATCTTGCCAACCGACTTTAAAAACAAAGCAAAACTGACCAATAACGAAATCGGTTAGTCTCTGGAATCCATAAATATTTTATTTAAATCTAAATTTGGATTTGTAGTTTTTGTGTGAAATTCAATCAGTACAAATTTTTTTATTCAAGAAAAAATTCGCCCGTTATAGGGTTAAACATGTTGTCCCGAAAAGGTTAATTAAATACATTTACATTAAACAGTTTTGTAATAAAATTTTTTTAAAAATATAATGTTTTAAAGGTGAAAAACCTCACCCATCATGAATATTTGCTTGACCTCTAATTATACCCTTGCAAGGGTATATTAATTTTGGTCAGAAGTTTGCAACGCACAGAAGGAAGCGTTTCCGACTATATAAAGTATATATATTCTTGATCAGCACGACCAGCTGAGTTGATATAGACATGTCCGTCTGTCCGTCTGTCCGTCTGTCCGTCTGTCTGGATCAACAGCTTCTCCTCCGAAACCCTTAAAGCTACAGAGCTGAAATTTTGCACCCAGGCTTCTTTTTGCTGCAGGCATTGTATATCTCGGAATCATCCCGATCGGATGACTACATCATATAGCTCCCATAGGAACGATCGGTCAAGAATAGAATTAAACTTCAATAACTTTGTTGTTTTTTAATCAATTGTTACGAAATTTGGGGTTCCTAAGTATAATACACCTTTAAACATATCCACCAAGTTTGATCAGAATCGGTTGACTATATCATATAGCTCCCATAGGAACGATCGGTCAATAATATAGTCTTAGAGCAATAACTTGGATGTTTTGAAAGCGATTGTGACGAAACTTGGTTTTCGGAAGTTTAGTATATATAGAAATGTCTGTGCTAAGTTTCAGACAAATCGGTCAAATATATGCTATAGCTCCCATAGGAACAATAGGGCCAAAAAAATTTTTTTTTCGAAATCATTTTTTTCTCATGCTACAAACATTTAATGTAGGTTTGACTTGTTTTATATGCTTTCTAATGATTTTGTAACATTATAAATGTGTATATATTTAAATTGTTAAATAACAGTTTGCAAGGGTATACGAACTTCGGCACGGCCGAAGTTAGCCCATCCTTCTAGTTTTTATATGATATTTAAATATAAATAAATTGAATGCCTCCATTGATTGTAGGAATTAGTTCTCATTTACATTTTAAACATTTTTAAAACTAATTCCCTTCTATAACCCATTTTAAAAAACAAGCATTCGAGCAAGCAAAAGGTTTACCTCATTTCGGCATTTTGTTTTTAATTTCATAAATCGAACCTTAAGTACGCAAACTGCTGGAAGGTTCTAATTCTGTCAAGTTACGAGGCGTTGGAACAGCCATGTCCTGCTAGACTTTTGGAAATAATATTTTTGAATTGACATTTAAATTTATAAAGGTCATTTTGATACTGATTTTTGTCAATTTGCATGAAATTTCTAGTTTTAGTGCTTAAGGGAGGTTTCTGCTTTGTTGGGTCCAAAAAATCAAATTTTTATACCCTTGCAAGGGTATATTAATTTTGGTCAAAAGTTTGCAACGCATAGAAGGAAGCGTTTCCGACTATATAAAGTATATATATTCTTGATCAGCACGACGAGCTGAGTTGATATAGCCATGTCCGTCTGTCCGTCTGTCCGTCTGTCCGTCGGTCCGTCTGTCCGTCTGTCCGTCTGTCTGGATCAACAGCTTCTCCTCCGAGACCCTTAAAGCTACAGAGCTGAAATTTTGCACCCAGGCTTCTTTTTGCTGCAGGCATTGTATATCTCGGAATCATCCCGATCGGATGACTATATCATATAGCTCCCATAGGAACGATCGGTCAAGAATAGAATTACACTTCAATAACTTTGTTGTTTTTCAATCAATTGTTACGAAATTTAGTGTTCATAAGTTTAATATACCTTCAAACAAATCCACCAAGTTTTATCAGAATCGGTTGACTATATCATATAGCTCCCATAGGAACGATCGGCCAAGAATATAGTCTCAGAGCAATAACTTGGGTGTTTTGAAAGCGATTGTGACGAAACTTGGTTTTCGGAAGTTTAGTATATATAGAAATGTCTGTGCTAAGTTTCAGACAAATCGGTCATCTATATGCTATAGCTCCCATAGGAACAATCGGGCCAAAAAAATTTTTTTTGTCGAATTACTTTTTTTCTCAAGCTACGAACATTTAATGTAGGTTTGACTTGTTTCATATGCTTTCTAATGATTTTGTCACATTATAAATGTGTAATTGTTAAATAACAGTTTGCAAGGGTATACGAACTTCGGCACGGCCGAAGTTAGCCCATCCTTCTAGTTTTTTTTTGCAATTTCTTAATGTATGATATTTAAAAATATTGTCTAAAAATTTGATCCGTCGATCCGAAAAATCTTTTTTCTGCTTTTGTAAGCACCATGTCCACTATTCGCAAGGTACTTCTGGAACTTTAAACGCATTTTTCTCGAAACAGTGTTTGTCGACCTGATGGAAGTGATAACTGATAACGAGCCGCCATTTTGGAACGCCCCCCCCCCCCTCGCCCCTTTTTGGTTTTAAGATTTAAAAAAAAAATTGTAAATCAAGAATAAAGTATTACTAACAAGATACAAAAAGTTTCAACTCAGTATCTATAATAGTTTCCCCAAAAAAATTTTGGAAAAAAAGGGCCTGGTTTCGAGGTCCACAAACCACAACGCAAACCTATTTAAAATCGCCATTAAAATGGGTAGCTGAAAGTTAAAAGAAGATTCATCTAAATATTCATATTTATAGGAAAAGGTATGCACTGTATGAAAACTTTCGGTATGAGCATTAATTTGTTTATTCAAAAATGGATCTGAGATGTCAAGTGAACAATGACAAAACTCAATACGACTTTAAAATACGTCGATGCAACAACTGCAACTTCTCTTTTGAACAATCTCGATGGCTGCTCTTTGACTTCTACTTTATACCGCGTAAGTTTATTATTCATGTATTCTAAACATTTTGTATATTTTGGAGTCACTGTAGAGTTTACCTTTTCATTGTAACTTTGCGGATTTATTCCTATACTTCATAATACTTCAAAATTTTAGGACTTCTTTTAAGAGCATCTGTTGAAAACATGTTCAAAGCAAAAACGGACTTGAGTTGACTACACTGTGCAACAAGGCGCAGGTTTGCTGTTTTTTATGTTTAGTTAGTTTGTTTAAAACAAAGGTTCTTTCATTTCTAACGATCTATGGATTACGTAAGAGGTCTTTAAATATGGTCATGTCCATTGAAGATGATATCCTCTTTTGTTGAGGCAAAAACTAACCAAACAAACCAAACCAAAATAAAAGAAGAAAATTGAAGAAAAAACACAAAAATCCCAGTGAAACAGGACAATGAACAAGTTTTTAAATGGCATCCATTGAAAATTTGTTTTGTATTCGTAAGAGAATTTATTATTTAGAGATTTCATTTTTTGCTTTAGAGTTCGTTTGTTTTTTTGCTGTTGAAACTATGCACTAGGGTATAAAACTTGCCACTGATATCCTTCCCCAAACGCTGAACACTCGGCAAACTATATATATATATATATATATAAATATATATACATATATGTATATACACACACACCCACACACACATATAACTATGCCCGTCTATCCTAAGCAATAAAACATTCAAAGGATTAAATACTTTTTGGATACGAATAACGCTTAAAACATTTCGCAGGGAAAATAGTTTTGGCTCAAATACAACAAAAAGCAAAAAAAAAAAATCGTATAAAAAAAACTCTCGCCGGAAAGGCAATAACAAATGACAACAAACATACAAATTGGTGAATTTTTTAAAGGGATTTCGTCCGGGCAACTGTGGCAGCAAGTGACAGCGGAAGGGGTGGCACACTGGGGGGAAGGGGTGTGGTGACATGAGTATTTTGCTAACTTGTTGATACGAAAGTAGAAATGTTTGCAAATGACGGTTTAAGTTCTCACTAACCAGATTAAAAATCATATAAATTATGCAACAAACAATGCAAAGATCAGATGGATCCTTCGGCAAAGAGTTCTCCATCGTAGCAAATCGTTTCGTTTTCTTTATTCATGGAGAAATGTGAACTTTAATTTAATTATGTAGAGATTTCATTCTTCCTTATATGTAACTGTGTTTCTATATAGTCTATAGGATACTTAAAATATATGTACAAATTAATACAAAGTCGTATTAAACTTATACATACCAAATCAAAGCGGAAATATGCAACTAAAATGAATCTAATTCAGTGATCTAATGAAAATGCAATATCAAGTTGAAGTTTTCAAACTATTTTTATATCTTTTCCTAATTCATTTATTGCTTATTCATAAGTATATATAAATTTAAAACGTTCAACAATTATTTTCTGCTTAAATCAGATTAAATATTAACCAACTTTTTTATTTTAGACCAATTTTTTTTATAGATTGGGTTGCATTTGGACTAATTGTTGCTTTGCTTAAGTAAATGTTATCTAAATTTTCCATTGCATGAAATATTCTCGGGAATTTGCTGATTTGTGCCATGCATGAGTAACGAAAGCATTCGATTACCCTGCAATTAGCGATATATAGAATACATACATATATAGAGTTTCTTGTTTTATAAATCGAAACTGAATTATATGTTTAAATTAAAAATATTTTAAATTTAAATAAATTTTATTTAAAATTTAGTTTCCCCATTTTTTTTTAATTTGAAAGCAGAAAACGAAAGTAATTGCTTCATTTTATTTCTTAATCTTTAAAAACTGAACAGTATAATAATTTATATATAAAAAAGTTTTAGTTATATATACTGATCTTTAAATTATTTCTTATATATATGTACCTTTGAAATTTGGTTTAGTGTTTACACTTTTTATAATTAAATTGTTTTTTCTTTCCAAAAAATTTTTAAAATATTCAAATTATTTTATTTTAAAACTTTCAACAATTATTTCTCGTATATCTATGCGATTTCAAGATTGCTTTTCACTCTATTTCAATAATAAAATAAAATTAAAAAAAAGAAAAGAAAAATTTATTCTTAAAACTTTTAATCAAAAATGTAATACAGTGGAAAACTCTACGTATTATTACGTGTAAGGCATGACAATACTTCTAAGAAGACTTGCCTTTTGGTAGAGGGTATCTTTTAGTCGGTTCCTTGACATATTTAACCAATTTGTTCTTTCTAACGTTTGTTGCATTCAAACGAAAAATACTAATAACCTCACTGGGCATACACATACAGTGTGTGCAAAAAAATGTTTGCCGGCTGCCTCTTCTGTTACTCCAAACACCTACCCCCCACCACCCTGAAGAAGCGTCTGAATGGAATGGTGGGGGAGGAGAGAGGGCGGGGCTCCTCTAGCTTCAATGTGCGCTTTGAAGCGTGGCTGCATATGCAATTACATTTTACAGCAACAAAGTTGATAACAAACGTAAAAAAAAGAAGGAAAGGAAGAAAAAGTGCAAAAGGAGGAATAGCAAGAGGAGGAGTATAAAGAGGACGAGTTGAATGCAAGGCATTCAGCAAATTTTCAGCGCCAGGTTTTCTTTTTTTTTCTTTTTCTCTTTTTCTCTTTTTGTTTTTTTTTTGTTATTTTGCGTTTGTTTTCTAAGCTTGCATAACAAATCGCTGCGAAAAGCTTTTCAATTCAAATGAATGAAAAAATGTTTTATGCATGTCGAAGTGAAGGGGGATGGAGAGCTTGGTGGAAGTAGCAAACAAAGTGTGAATGATGCGCTTCAAACAAAATACAACAACAATAACAACAACAAACGACAACATCGACGAAAAAAAAGGCTTAAAAGGGACCTTTTTTGGGGGAATGGCCGGCCACTCGATGCTCAGTTTAACATGCCATTGAGAAATTTATCACGAAAAACAAAAAAAAAATAGAAAAACGAAAAGAAATTTAGTCAAAATATTTACTTACATACATACATATGTGTGTGTTAGTGTAAGTGTGTGCGTATTTATTGTTATGAAAAAGGCAATTAAGGATATGTAAGTATAAATTGGTGGGTTGAGCAGGGAGGGGGAATGGGGGTGTGGTCGGTCAATGGTCGAAAATTTTCGATGGCAGCACCTTGATAAAGCGCGTGACTAATGAAATAGAAGCGAAAGGACTAAGAAGCAAAAGTCGAGAGGGGTTGGAAATGAGGAAAAACGAGAAAACTTAATGCAGAAACACGAGGCTAGTGGCCGGAGAAGGGCAGAAGGGAAGGGGAGTATGGTTATGGTTTGCTAGAGAGTGTGTGGAATGCATTAAAACAAAAGGCACCATGAAAATTTCATTAAAGCCAACTTTTTTTTTGTGTGTGTGTGTGTGTGGGGGGGGGGGGGGGGGGAAGTTGTGGAAAGAAAAACTAGGCCAGAGTCATATGGCCACAACATGTGCTACACGCATATTACAAGCAGAGCAAGTCCCGATGATAGGTTGACAGAGAGGAGAGAACCATGGAGAAGGGAGAGGGAGGGGGTATATGTAGCATAATTCATTAACGATTATGCACAACACCCGAAAAACATTAGAACTAAAATACCCAGGGACCGGGTGGGGAACAACTCCCATCCAGACACAAACACACACACACGTGATCAGATGTGAAAATTTTTGCGTTAATTTCAGCAAAATAGAAACTAAGAAAAAGGGGGAAAACGTGTGGTGGTGGCTGTCGGGGGAACGCTGGAAGGTTATATATGTCTGGACAAGATTTATAGATTTTTGTAACGAGTCATCGCTCATAGACTTATGCATGGTCTTCAGTTTAGTGAACCTTTTTCTGGCTAGACTTTTGGTCGGTCTAAAGACTCGAGAATTTTGTGTTTTATTTTTTTTTTGGATAATAATGAGCTTTCGGCATGCCTCTGGGAGTCGTATGGGTCGTCTAAGAAGTCAAATGACTAAGGAGAAACTCTTACTTAAAGTTTAGGATGCCGTTGCCATTGCCATTTAAATGAACTTTAACATTTTGGAAATGTTTAACACATTTAATAATTAATTTTCCGCAATATAATTATACAAATGAAAAATTGGAGTAAAGGTATAAATAAAATATATTCGTTTTAATTTAATGAGAATTTTATTTGTAAGAAATCTTTTCATTGCTATAATCAAACCACCTAACAAAGCGAAACGTCTTATAAGAAATCAATTATTCCCATACAAATTCAGTGGGATCAGTTTGAAATTCGTTATGTAACATGTAAATTTATTTGTACATAAAATACTAATAGATTACTAATTACAAAAACTAACAATCATAATCGATAAACAATGTATAACATCTATACAAAATTGAAAGAACTTCATGTTTTATAAAACAGTTGGATGGATACATGTGATTTTTTTTTAGATGGCTTTTATCTAAAAACGATTAAGAAATGGTAACCTGAAGAAGATTCTCATAATTTGTTCGTTCTTAATTGATTGCCATATCACATCGAAAGAAAAGTGTTTAGACCATTTTAGCTATGGCGGATCGAAAAAGATGCTCAATTAAAGCAAACGCAAAGCAAGGTTATAGGTGTATTGCTTCCAAAAGGGGAAAAACTATCTCAAGTCGATTTTACGCCCATATAGTTTATAGTGTCGAGTGAACAATGTTTTGATGCATAAACAACAACTTGGAAATTTTGAAAAAAATTACCCACCAATTGAAAAAAAAGCAACCTGGCAGCGGTGGGATTCGAACCCACGCCTCCGAGGAGACTGGTGCCTTAAACCAGCGCCTTAGACCGCTCGGCCACGCTACCTCACAATGATTGGAAAACTCAAAATGTTTCGAAAATAAACTGTGTAAAGAAAATTTCTAAATACATAATAAAAATAAAAAGAAAATATTTTTTTATTTCAATCCAAGTAGATAGAAGTCCATGAACGGGGAAAATTAACAAAACCTTTTAAGTAAATAGTCATGGTAAAGAATTTTCAATTCAGGTTACCTTATTACAACATTTGCCCTTTTCTTACCCTCTTCGAATACGTTTTTGTGTGTCCTCATTATAGATGCTAATATTGATGACAAGTCTCATAAATATTGCATAGATTGAATCGTATGCAATGCAAAATAATGCCAACAGAGATCCATTAAACCTGTTCAAATAATAGAGAAATAACAACAAGAACGAGCAATATGCATTACTCATAAATTTAATAGACTCGGTAGACTCAACCCCCTCCCAACTACACTCTTAGCCTATTTCTCTCAGTACAGAGTTTGTGCCCCAAACTCCCTAAGGTGCCACTCGTCAGGGCAAAAGCCTACAGCCTATTATTATAATAAACTTGCCACCGCAAAAAGAAGCAACCCCCTCAGTTCAGTTCAGTTCGGTTCGGTTCAGTTCTAAAATGTAAAATCAACATTATTTCCTTCCACACAATCAACGATGATTTCTTAATAAAATGCCCCCATACCAATACCATGGACCTTCTTTTGGGTAGTAAACATACTGTGAACCAAAAAACAACTTGTGCATAATACAATTTTTGACTGACTGAGAGTCAAAGTAGTAATGCTTCGTTGACTGGTTGTGGAAATATACTTAGACGGGGGATGGGATGAGATGGAATAGGATGGGATGGGATGCGTTGAGGGGTTGTACTCTGGCATTTTTTAATACCCAAGTGTCCCCCAAGTCGCAATAAGTGCGCTGCGCAACACTGCACGCATACAAATGAGATGACTAAAGGCCCTGTCTCTCCCACCGCCCGTAACAAGAACAAGTCTTCACTTAAATATTGGGCAAAAGATGGGGAAAGATGGGTGGTGGGGCGGAAGCCAAGAAGGTAGTGTACAACACAAAATGCGCGGACATAAATCGGAAATATATAAATTATTAAATATCATATAATAAGTCGACTTGTTGACAACATTTCACGTGGGATATTTTGTTATTGCTAATGAAGCTTTTCATTCCAAAAGTTTATGCCAGAGAATTTGTAAAAGATATATACAATAATTAAATGCCTCCATTTGAATAGGATGTGTGTGTGTGTGTGTGAGAGAGAGTCAATTAAACTACTCATGATACTCAATTGAATGGTTTCCTAAGTGCAAAATTTTAAACAAATTTTCTTTCATTTTTCTTATTAATTAATATTCAATTTTGTGTTCATTATGCTAATGAGAAATATCAGGTCTAGTTGACAGGCATGTCTAATAAATTTTGATTAATGATTTGCTCATTTTCAGTTCAATTAAAAGAATTATAATTTGCACGCAAAGTGACAAAATTAACATAAGTAGCAAAATGTTGACATTGAGTGACAAAAATTAGGTCAATATTAAAGCATATTCCGATAACAGGGAAGGTAAGGTAAGGAATCTTTTTCCATTTAAATCAAGTGTGAAAGACAAATAAGTAGGCTATAGCTGTAATTAAGCGAGTTTTATTCATCATAATTGGATGGCTAAGGTAACGCCACATGTGAACTAGATCCGTGAGAGTTTATGCGGAAATATAAATAGGGAATAATGTAGCCTTTTAATGAAGCTAGCATGCCCGCTAACTAGAGAGAATATCACAATTCTCAACATTGCTTAACGTCCTCTCAACATCTGCTATGTGAGAGGATATCCAAATTGTTTGAAATCCTGGAAAATTTTATGCACTCATCATTAAATTCGCAAAATCTCCGCCCACGCATAAACATTGTCAGCTGTCAAACAATAATTGTCAGTTGTATTCACGCTCTAATGTCAAAGTTTTTTTTTTTTCTCTTTTTCCTCTTTATCTCTGTCTCTCCCTCTGTAGCTTTTTTTTTTTGCATTTTTTGCCTTACACTTCCTGTTTTTCCCTACCATACATTCTATATATATATTTATTTTTATTTTATTTTTGACAACTTCACTCTGACGACCCTCTTGGCGGTGTGTTTGTGTGAGTGACTGTGCGAGTGTGTGTCTGTGTGCATGTCAAGTAGCAATTGAGACGAACGGCATTTTTTTTCCTGGGTGTGTGTGTGTGTGAGTGTTGTATGTCGTGTTGTGTTGGACTCGTATATGACATCTGACTTCCACTTGTCAGAAAATATTTGCTTTCAAAACACAACGGAATCAAACCTTCAAGACCCCAAAAACCCTCTTTCTCTTGAACCTGCTCCTCGACTCCTTCTATCCAAAACTTTACGCACGAGTTGCAATCTCTTCTCTTTCCTTATTTATATATTTTTTGTTTTTTCTGTCTTGCTCCCACTTATTCTTGTTGAACCATTTGCCTTCCTAAAAGAGATTTTCACTCTGGTCTGGTCTGTGTGTTTCGTTAAATTGATAGAATAAATGAGCATAAATTGAAAAAAGAAATATCGATGAAACAACCCAAAGGGGAACTAAACAGGGTGGGTGGTTGGTTGGTTGGCATCAGCTTCAGCTATAGATTGAGTTGGATTGGGTTGGGTTGGGTGGTTGCTCCTGGGGCCACATATGGGCAATTATTTAGTGCTTTGGCACGAGAAGAACTCCCCAAACAGCAGCAACAGCAGCAGCAGACCGCCATTACTATCGATTTGAGGGTGCATTACCAATCCAAAACTATCGCAGGGACCACCCAGGAATGTGAGAAAAAAAAAGCCAGAAAGAAAGAAAAGCAAACGTATCGAAGGAAGAACCCGAATGAATGAAAGAAAGAACTTTCGCATTCAATTGCATGCAATCAAGCAACTGGCTTGAGTCCAATTCTGTTTGTGATGCTTTTTGGCATAAAGTAATTTAAAGCAGCCCATAATTCTAAGCCGCCTACACTTGGGGAAAAAAAATGCCTGCAACTAGTTGAGAATTATTGGCCAGCCACTAAAGACGGTTTTTACTACTACCTTTTGGTATGCTCTCGATAAAAGTTACTGCAACGAGCAATTGAAAATAAAAAAAAAATCTTTAGAAAAAAAAAAGATCTTGTCAGAAGTGGGATTCGAACCCACGCCCTCAGAGAGGACCAGAACGCTCATACGAAACTTTCGTTCAGAAAGTAAGACTGTGAAATCTTGAGTCTGGCGCCTTAGACCGCTCGGCCATCCTGACATGTTGACATAAAAGGGCCAAGAAGTTAATTTAAGATATCTCGAATGAATTTCAGTTGGAAATTATATATTTTTTTTATATTTTATCTATTTTTGTTTAATTTGGTCAAGTTTATATTTAGAATTTGGCTCAGTGTATCGCATGCTTATTATTCCTGGACGTCAATTCGCCAATTCAATTCCTGTACCGCCCAACGCCCAATCGCGTGTGTTGCCAATTTGTCGACATTCATTGACGAAGCGTCCGTGCGCGCGTCCCAGAGTCCGGTCTGTCCGTCTATTCGTTTGATTCTGCCTCAACATAGTAACATACATACATACATATGTATGGATGTATGTATGTATATACATACTTTGTATGTATTTATATGTATGCACTCGTCCCTCACTCGCGGCTGTCGTCGGTGTTTGTTCTCAAAACCAAATTTAGACGTAATTAAATGTGAATTGTTTATTTAAGGCGCACGCTCATCCATCCAATCCACCGCAGTTCCTGAGGCACTTTTTGCCAAACCACCTCACCACCGACCGCCCCCCCTTCACTTCCCTGTGTCGTGTTGTTGTCGTGTCGTTCAATCAAGCGCGCAGCACTAGCAATACCTTTATACGCTTCCCCTCCCCTTACGCCTATCTAACAAACACTTCCTTCGACACTATACATACACATGTATGGCTGTGTGTGTGTGTGTGTGTGTATATGCAGCAATAACATTTCCGACGGCTTTTTCTTTAGCCTCAACTTTTGCACAATGAACTGCAATGGTTGCCACTCAAAAAGTTTTCAAACTTGCCGCCGTTTGTTGCTGCTGCTGCTGCTGTTGTTGCCGCTCGCCGCTCGTTCATTTGTTTATTGTTGTTGCGGGTGTAAAGGAAAAGTCCAATGTTGTTGCAATTATTGCCCCGTGGCAAGTTTCAAATGAAAGCAGGTGTGTCAAATGTAAACCCAAACAGGTGAGCCAGTAGAATGAATAGGCAGCACATTGGTGACGACGTCCAGGAGCACCAGCCCCAGCAGAGGAAGCGGGAGCAGGAACAAGAAGTTAAGGATGAGGTAGAGTGGTGAATGGAAGTAGATTTTAAGTAAACACCGCCATGACTTGATTGGCTTAAAAATGCATACACATATACTTATATATAAAGCGCATACACACATACATACATATACGTAAGTATACAGAGGCAAATGGATAGCTTAAAGGCAACGTTTTTGGAGGAGAGGAATGGAGAGGGGACTTGAAAACAAGAAGTCGAAGTAAAGTGAAGAAGGAGGCAGTTAATAGAATTTTTCATGAGCCAAGAAAGTACACACATACACACACACAAACACACACATACATAGTCTAAAACTTCTATAAAATTTACTTTATAAGTAGTTAATTTGATTGGCTAAGTAAGAAGAGAGAAAGCAAAAGAGTACTGGGGACGAGAGGGGAGCCGGAGGTAAAAGGTAAACTTTAGTGCTGCCCTAATCGCTTGGGAGTTAAGTTTTTGTAATAATGTTTAGAAAACTATGTGAGGGGTACCGTGAGCAATGGCTGTAAAGTTTATGTTTAAAATGCATGTAAACTAGACTAAAAAATTAGCTCTGAAGGACATTTTGAATGTTTACCAACAAGTATAAGAAAAATCAATCATTCATAAGCAAAATAATGATTTACTTAAAGTTTCCTTCTGAATAAGTTTCCGAAGACTTTTAGAAATTGCATCAGTCTTTCGGGATCAAGTTATTTATATGCAATGAATAAACTATTTAGTAAGTCCGGCTAAGTAGCAGGCGATCTGGATCAAAATCAAGGCAAATTCATTTTAGAGGTAAGTGAAGTAAGAGAAAACATAAAATAGAAAGAATCTTTGTGCTCTAGAGATCGACTTTGGGATTACTTACTTAAAGTTCTTTTTTGGGATTAAGGGGCGTATTTGTAATATTTGGCATTCTACATAAACTCGTGTGATCTTAGTTTAGATACAGCCGTTAACGACTTGAACAGAACTTTCTAAAGTTAGATAATGGGTATTCGAAACTAATATTAAATTCAATTCCAACAATTATCAGAGTTAACTCTTGCCAAATTTATTTTTCTTTCCACAAAGTACTATAAAGTTTATAGTATAAACAATTTGATAGTGTTCCAAAGTAGAGGTTTACATAAATATATTTCAAAATTGATTTAATGAAAATGTGTTTGAATATATCGAAAGTAATAAGTAAATATAATACTATTAATGATATTCATAAAAAACTAAGCTTTTTCACTTTTTTTTTATCCTTTCTGAGGCTAAGTATATTGAAACTAAAAGAAAGAGCTATCTTCATCCGTACCGAAGCTCGTTTACTCTTGCAAACTGTCTATTGACAACTATATAAAATTTAATTGAATTATTAAGAAGCATATTAAACTAGTCTAACCAAAATTTAATGTCCCAAGTTAGATAAAAAAGTAAGCCTTACCCAAAAAATTTTGTTGCCCTGATTGTTTCTGTGGCACCTATAGCATATAGTCGACTGATTTTGCTGAAACTTAGCACAAATAAGAAATGTTTTATATACTAAAAAAAAAACCAAGTTATTGCTCTAACACTATATAATTGACAGATTGTTCCTGTGGGAATTATGGTAAATCGATTCTGATAACACTTGGTAGAAATGTTAAGAATCATTTCAAACACATAAATACCCAATTTCGAACTGTTCAATTAGAAAACAACAAAGTTATAAGTATTGAACTTTATTTTTCACCGATCAATCCTATGAGAGCTATATGTATGATATAGATATTCCTAAAGATATGCAATAACTGCAGCGAAGAAAAGCTATGTAGCTTTTAGGATCTCGGAGAAGATTGCATTGATCCAGATAGACAGACAGACAGACGGTCAAGGCTATATCAACTTAGGTAATCGTGCTGATCAAGAATATACATATATACTTTACATATATAGTCAGAGATGCTCTCTTCAATCATTGCAAACCAAAATTGATATACACTTTATGTAAGGGTATAAAAACTAAATATAATCTATTAGAAGGAGGGAAATCTATATGCAGATCTATTCCTTTTAACATTTTTTCTTTCCAAATCAACAAAAACAGAAAAGATAGAAAAAACCAAACACGAATCCAAGTTTTTGTTTCACCTGTTCTGTGCCTCATTAGCCATCTGAATTACAAGTGTCGAGGGTAGCAAGTGCAACCCTGTCTTTAACGTTAATGATTTATAACAAATTACTCACCATAACAACCAACAGCAATAACAAGGATAACAACAACAGCAACAACAGAAAAAACAACTGCATCAACAAACCTAAGCCATATATCAAACAATTAGCGACAATAGAGTAAACATAGGACACAATGACAAGTGGAAAACCGAAAAGGACAAAGACGGAAGAAAAAAAAAAAATAAAATGATGAAAGGAAGTATGGAAGGGAAGAAGAAAATTCCAATTGCAATCGGTTGAAACACCACCCTCAAAATGAAGCGGAAGGGAAGGGAGTGAAGGGAGGAAGAGAGGTAGAAACATGACAAAAACCGGACGATCTATCGACCATTGCACTTTTTGCCATGCTTCATAAATTCACGTAGCTGCACTCAATTTGCTTAACCACCCTTGGACAAAGGAAAAGAGCAAAACCAAGCCAGAGGCTTAAGGACAATGGACATAGAAAATACAGGACCACGGGCTTGAGAAGGACAAAATGCAATTGCATTTTGCAACGAGTAAGGGACTTTTGTGTATTTGTTGCTTATTGAAGTGAGAACATTAACAACGCTGTAATGGCAAACAAGCATAAACAGAGCACGGCAACTTGCAGTTTTGTGGTACACTACACTACCCATCCAGGATCTTGTGAATCCTCCCACCATCTGAAAGAGTGAGAGAGAGGCAAAGGGATGTGTGGCTATGCATTGCGCATGACTAAATTCGGGCACGTGTCTGGTTTACAGGATATTACTTTTATCGGCGCATGTTCCCAGCGATTGCACAGACCAGACACACTCCCATATAATGATAGCGACACCCATATCCCATGGCCAAAAACTGGTAGTCTCTAATCACAACGAAACGATCACCGAAAAACGAGACGGTACACAAATTAATTTTAGCAAATTCATTAAAACCAAAAATCACATTAACTTGATAACTGGACGCACCACGGCGGCCAAATGGTGTCAAGTCAAGCAAATAAAGGCAGGAAATTGAAATATTTATTGAGTTCCATGGGCAAAAGTTGCCATATCTCTCTTTTCACAAGGGCAAAGCAGTAAAATGAATTATAGACCATTTCAGAATGGTAAGCGATGGGCATTATCATGTTCAAATTGGTTAAAGAAATGTAGCTTGGAGAAATTTTCTTGCCCTGTTTCTAAAAATAAATTAAGATAAATAGTTGCTGGTAGTACTTTACTTATCAGGTAGGTCTAAGGAATTGAAATGTAGACAATTTATATAAAATCTAATTATATGTATTCAAATGTTAAATTTTTTAATACTTTTTATATATTTTAATATCTTTTACATACTGAAACTTTCGCTTTCGTTGCTTTATGATCCTTTTCTTAATACTTCATTTCGCAAATATTTTGTAGTCCTAATCAAAAGAGATATTATTCCATCGCTTGGGTTTACTTTATGCTTAATTTGTATACATGTTTTCTGTATAACAAGTCTTCAGTTTTTAATGAAAAATGTATTTTTGGCGTACCTAAAAATCATTCAAATTTTGTTTTTCTTTCAAAAAATGTAATTTTTGCTAAATTTAAGCTTTTTATATACCCTGTACCCATAGGGTAAAAGCACATATTAAAGTCGCCAAAATTTATATAGCAGGCAGAAATATACATTTCCGACCCTATAAATTCCTGATTAGCATCGCCAGCCGAGACGATTGGGACATGTTTGTCTGTCTGTCCGTTCGTTTGGAAGAACATCGAGATATTGGAGACTATAAGAGCTAGAGCTATCAAAGTCAGATCAAGTTTGTTTCAAATTTTAGCCACGCCCACTTTTTCCGCGTGTCAGGCGAATTTTATTTAAAATCGCTGGCGATTTAGACGGTGTTTGCCCACATTAAATATCTCTACTTGCCACAGGGCATAATCAACGTCGGCAAGGACGACTTGCTTTTTTTTTGAATAAACTGTAATCGAATATTCTAAAGTTTAATTATCTTGTGTCACAGGAATAATCGTTTTCAAGTTATTTTAGAGATCAGTGAACTGAATCATTTCAGTTAAATGTTCGATTACCTTTTTCTATTTTTTTTTTCTAATTTAGTTTCGTTTGGATTTCTTCTGTTGTTTCTTTCTCCAATTAAATTGAGTGAGTTTCAATGTCAGGCTGGGGCATCGGCTTCCAGCATTCTATCCAACAACCAGCTGGCCATATCAATTATATACACATGTATATATCTATAAAAATGTGTGTGTGTGTGTGTGTGTGTGGAAAACAATCCAAGAGACCAAGCGAGCGACCCACTAGTCACCATCTGTCCCAGTGCATAAAACCCATGCCAATCCTTTTTCGTTTGGGTTATGTTGTTATCCTTGTCGTCTGCGACTTTGGTTCTGTGATTTTGACAAGCCGCTTTTACCATGGACCCACACAAGCCTGTGACTTGTGTGTTATTTTTGTTGCTATTGTTGTTGTTGTTGCTGTTTGTTGTTATTGTTGTTACTTATTTGTACATCTAGCCATTCGCCGCATGTCCAATGTCTACTCTCCAACTGGAGTCAGTCAATGGCCAAAAGGCAAAGCCAATTGTCAGCATGACAAACGGGACACAAGCAACAACAGACATTTCGTTCTTGTTGTTGCTGTCTTGTTTGTTTTGTTATTGCTAATCCTTGCACTCTGTTTTCCTTTGCACCCCTTTCCCCTATTCTACCATCACTGTGCCTCATCTCTCTCCTTCTCTCTCTCTCTCTATCTTGTCACTTTTGTTGTTGTTATTGTTGTTGAATCTAGGGTGTCATGTAGCATATTGTGTTACGCTAAAATTATTTACAAATATTTGTAAAAATTCTTTGATAAATTATGCAAGCTCCCCCATCCCCCCACACCCCTAAAAAAAAACTTGCCTAAATATGATTGATTTATGGATTGGACTTGGGTAGGAAGAGAGACAGAGAGAGATGGAGTATTGGCGCATTTGAAATTGAAGTTGGAGCTCGAGTTGATTTTAGCCCTAATGCAATGGCAAAGCAGTCGACTCATGTGGACAAAAGATTCGGTTCATTTTTGGGGGGTAACACAAATCGAGCATACTACGGAGGCTGAATAGAGATTCTGCTTCTGCTACTACTTCCATTTCCATTTGGTCACCAGAGAAGGAATACCATCAAAGCTGACTGCTGCCTGCTGCCTGCTGCCGGCTGACTGCCAGTGGATGCTGATGAGGAACTAGGAACAGGAACTGACAATGTTGACAGCAATCGTATGTTTAAAAAGCATAATCCCAGACGAATGATGATGAATGGTTGCCGAGCAGACGCTCGCCATCGTTTAACTAAATCCTTGATGAATGATGTTGCCTCCTGCCTCCCCTTCTGCTCGTTCAGTTTCCTTTCTGCTCTTTTACTCACTCTCTGCCATCCATTGGTTGCTTCATTCCTTCATTCCTCCTTCATACCCATCTCGCTCATATTTGCACGAAAAATTTTTGGAAATGCCAACGACATTAGCAGCGAGTTTTCTCTCTCTCTTTCCCTCTGGTGGATCCAAAGTACGTATGTTTCGCAGCAATTTTCATTTACGCTTCATTTTAATGATGTTAAGTGATTGTGCAGAAAATGTCGTCCCTGCAGCAGCAGCAGTTTTTGCATTTACCACCCAAAGTTTTCGTAAATAGATTTTTGTCCTGAATGCTGAAAGCAGCTTGTAATCCCCAAATTTCAAATCATTTTTCACTTTTGTATTTGCCTGGCATTGCTGTTGCCAGAGTTGTTGCTGCTGTTGCTGCTGCTGTTGCTGCTGCTGTTGTTGCTGCTTTTGCGTTCTATTTGCCATGGTTTTAGTTTTGTGGAACGCGGCTAGGTTTTGATTTGTTTGGTTAGTTGATAAATGATGTCTGTACCGCAGACGTAAGACAGGGTCGGGTTGGGTCGGGTCGGGGTTGTCGGTCGGTTGGGACTGTCTGCCTTTGTACAGGGCAACCCATAATGCAAGGGCATTGAATGTAATTGGTAAGTCGATGGCAAAAGCAACGATTTACGCATAAAAAAAAAACCAATAGGAGGAGGATGAGTATAAGAGGTGATGAAATATCCATAGCCCCAAGGGTTTTATTTTGTCGGCAGGTACAGTCTGATGAAATGTTGTTTTAAGATCTTTAACGGGGGGACTTTGTTGATCATCTCCTGCCACAAGCAAGTCTGAGTGGAACTGCACTTGGAAAACTTTCCTTACCTATCTTGATATTCATTCTGGTTGAACAATTTATGTAAATTTATTAAACCAATGTTTCTAAACGAATTGGGATAGGTTTCCCTTTAAATAGCTATGGTTTTTACTACTCTTGAAAAGATTCACTACAGAGTCTAGCACAAGATATGAATATATCACAATCGAACCAAGTACTTATACAGTTTCATTCTTAACTTAACTTTTTGTTTCAGAATTCATAAAAGAATTGCTTCGAAAAATACCAAAAATAGAGGTATCCGTTATAAGAATTTGTAGTCTTAACACTTACGAAAGAACAAGGCCAAAGTTTTACTTAAAAAAATTTGAAAAAAAGAGATCTAGCAAGAACCAAATAGAACTACCTCTAGAATGTACAATAAATTGATTTCGAACAATTCTTCTGGACGTTGACGAGTACAATGCGTAGTACTTTCAAGTATCCCAAGCGAGACCAGGACAACGCCCGTTACGCGCGAATCCTAGCAGAAGCATGGAAAAAAGAAGTTGCGTGGACAACGGACAACAACTAAAATGGTAATTATAACTTACTACTAAAAATTTAAAATACAAGTTTTTAGCATAGGTATAGAGAATTCGGATCCGATTATAGGATAAAGGCGGTTGTAATCGGAACAAAGAACTCGAAAAGGTTCATGTAAAGAATATCGTGTTAGAGTAAAAGGGACATTATTTGTGGTTAGTCTACAGGGTACAGATAGATTGACCTGATTAAGTAAATTAGGAGAGTCTATTTGTCCATTCAGAAGCTTGTGCATAAACAAAGTACCAAGCATTACTCTAAGGCTAAGAAAGGATGGAAGGGTAATTAGAAGAAGTCTGTCAAAAAACTTGGGCAAGTTATAACAAAGTGTTTCGCTGGTCCTGTGATCAATTTAAAATAGGAAAGCTAGGTTTTGCCATTTTCGGCAATACCACAAACTTCACCAGGTCTATGTGGGATCTCTTCCTCTTGGTTCATCGCCTTAACCCAGTGTGTTGTATACTACAAAACTGCCAAATTGACAACATGCAGAAATATACATTTCTGACCCCAAAAAGTATTTTAATTCTTGATGAGCGCCACTAGCCGAGACGATTGAGCAATGTCCTTCTGTCCGTCCGTTTGAATACCTCGATCTTGGAGACTATAAGAGCTAGAGCTACCAAATTTGGTGTGAACATCCGTCTAATACATAGGCAGATCAAGTTTGCTTCAAATTTCTACTATTGTCTTGTATGCTTCCCGTCCCAATGAAGAAATATATAACAGAAGTTGTTCCGACGAGAATCCAATTTCAATTTTTCGTTATTCTTTGCTCTTTTTAGTAAAACTAGAACGTCTTGAATGTCGTTGAACAAGTCTTCATTGTCTATGTATCTGGATAATACTCCGCAGGTTTCTGGCATTTTTCTTCTATTTTGACAAGCTTATCTTTGTATAGGTCTTTGGGAAGTACTAATATTTCTTCAAATTCAAAAAGAAACCAAAAAGTTCTTCGAGTTTCTTCAAATTTGTGAAACTTGTACAAATTTCCGTTATTAGTCAAAAACATGAGTGAAACTGATTGCAGACGTTTCTATACTCTATCAAAAGATGGGAGAATTTCTGCCCAAATAAACAAAATAGCTGCGAAATCAAATGTTTCCATCGCCTTGATCAATAACGGAGCATCTTGCCTGTTATCAATACTTAGCTTAGCAAGAAACACCAGGGGCGGCAAAGCATTTTTTGCTCCGGGCGCTCAATTTCCTAGGTACGCCACTGGATACACTTTTTGTTAGCTAGCGACTAGTATCTATATTTTCTTAGAGACACCTGACTAATATAAATCTGTGACCATGAGTCACTGGCACTTAATCTTTGTCATTGGCATTTCCTTTTGCAAAAGAAGAGGCAATATTAAATAAATAAACCACTTGAATGTGTTTATTAAATTAACACCAACTTTCTGACACTGAACCAAAGCTCGAGCCGCAATTATCATAACAATATTTTAAGATTTGAGTGCAAAAATTACGAGACATCTTTGGGTGTTGGTTGCGTGTGGAGAGAAACCTCTTCCACATCCACTTCTTCTGCTCCTTCACCCTCCACCCATCATCTTTAGCTTCACCTTTTTGTTGTAGTTGTTCTTTTTTTTGTTGCTTCATCGGAACAATATAATCATTTTGAATTTCAGGCATAAATTTGTGAAGAGGCCTCCAACGCTAATTATCGATTGAATAAACTATAACAAAAGCAAAGCGAAGAAGGGAAAGGGAAAGGGGCAGAGAAGAGTGTTGGAGTGTTGAGTTATATTCAAGACACTTATCGAGAGGAGAAAGGCGAAACGACTGCCAACAATTGCCAGATAATGTAGCGGATATATATTTTTTTTGACATGCAGACGGACAGACAGACTTATTGACAGGCCAATGAGTCATGGATTCCTGTTCCCGTTCCCGTTCCCTGTGCGGTTTTCTTACTAAAAAAGAGAAGCTGTTAATTGATTGATTGCAACTGCTTTATGAGTCAAAATAAAGAGTTAAAAGAAAACAAGCAGAAAGCAAAGGGGGGGAGAGTAAAGCAAAAGGCAGCAGCAACCAACGAAAAATGCCGCTTGGCATTTTTAATTAGGCATGCCTGGCTGCAAATCTTTGCCTCACAAAGCCGAAAGAGAGAGCTCTTAAATAATTCAAAGCAAATTATGCGACAGCACCCGCAAAACATTTGCACAATCATTAACAAGATCGACTTATAGAATATCCTAGAGTATATAGGAAAAGTAGAGAGCCTATAAATATGAAATGAAAATGATTTAGTAAATTGATCTTGTGAAACTTGAAGAAAGTAGTAAAGGCTTAGGATTCAACTGAACTTTTATTTCGCATTGGTTTCCCATTGGTTCCTATTTATAAATTGGAGGAATCAGTAAAGTTCCATCCGTTTCGATTTCTTCGCCTTATGTCGGAGAGTGTCCTACTTTTACCTTTAATATACAGGGTATTAAAATGTAAGAACCACTCCATGGTTGGGCAAGCACTTAACCCTTTTTTTTTTGCTTCTTTTTTGCATCCTTTTTTCATTTTTTTTTCTTTTTTGGTTGCCCACGTCTATAATTATTTGCACTGCGTAAGTCAAAGTTTGTAGACCGACAGACCGTCAGCGGCAGCCCATTGCAACCTGAGCTAAGTGATGGGCCACCCACAAAAAAAAAAAAAAAAACGAAAAACGAAAAAAACAAAATGCGAGAAAAATGTTTGCAGAAAAACGGAGAAAGCAGAAAAAAAAACTAAAAAAAGGGGGTAAAAAAACCTTGCAAAAGAAATGTCAATATTATGTTTAAGACGTCGTTGGTTTTGTTGCCGTCGTCAACCCGTTACGGAAAAATTCATGAAGTAAAACACACAAATCAGCAGTAAAAAGGTAAACGCATTTTTGCATCTAAAGGGGGAAGCCTTGTGGCCGGAGAAGATGCAGGAGTGGGAGTAAGGAGCAGGAGCAGCAGGAAGGAGGACACACAAAATATTATAATTGCCCAACCAAATGGAAATAAGTTCTGGCATTTTAAGTGCCATTGGAGCAGACAACGACAAGGAGCACCAAAGTCAAGATGCTGCTGAAGAGAACAGAGAGAACAAAAAAATGAAAAAAGCCAAAGAAACGACACAAAAAGAAAAACATCTGGGCCACTTAAAGAGGGAATTTCCAGAAATGAAGAGTAGTGTGGGGGGATGAAAGAGGACTTCAAGTTGACTCATCTCAAATGCTTTAGAGACTATTTGCATTCAGTTTGGGGATCACTATCAGTTTAATTCAAATGAAACCGAGACTTAAACAGTAGGTTATAAAAGGGCACACACACACAAGATCAATCAAAATTATCAATAATCTTAACTATGTAATTGTATGGTATCTATCGATAGGTAATGCTCACACTCGAGTAAAGTTGTAAAAAATCTTTTAAGGAATATTACTAAAGTTTTTCTTTTGCGATTACTTTTTATCTTTAATTAGTTTTATAATTGAATAAGAATAAATAAAGATTTCAACACTCGAATGGATTTATCCAATATTATTACTAAGAGCAAGTGTAACAACTTTCCAAAGCAAACCAAGAAATTCCTTTGTCATTCATTTAAATGGTCACCAATTTGAAAGACATCCTCTTGGGGATTTCAACTACCACCCTCCCCACCCCATCCTTTTTTAAAGGCATATCTAATCCTAATGCAGTCCCCATATGGCCATTTAAAAGCTTTACGCTGTTGTTTCTTGGCACTTCCTCGGACACAGATGTGTGTGTGTGTGTATTCGACCCCCCGAACTTCCTTCCGTTAGCATTTGCTCTGCAAAATTCGATACATCATTCGTCAAAACGCGTGGCGGCGGCGGCAGCTTCACCCATTTTAAGGATATCAGCAGCACTTTGAACCTTACTCTCTCATAGTTTTTGAAGAGTTTTTGGTATCCATAATCCCCTTCTTATCGAATTACTGGCAAATCCCATGAGCACTTCACGTTAAGGCAAATTCAAGCGTAAGAAACTAATTTCTGAGTGTGTGTGAGATAAAAAAAAACAAAATGAGAATCCTCTCTCGTCTCATTCGGACGTCTCGATTCTCGTACATATGCGCCATTTCAGCATTATTTCCCTTAGTTTTCTATTCTACTAATTTAATAGAATTCTGCGGTAGTGGAAAGTCATAAAAATTTAGCTGCTGCCATCAGATATTTAACAATTGATAAAAAAAAAAAAAAAAACGGAGCCAACGATTCACTACAAAACCCATGAGAGGCAGATTAGCCAAAGAGGCAGAAGAGAATACACTGTACAAAATTGATGGTATAGTTGTATATATATACTCAAATGTAATTTCGGTTGACCAAATGGTGGTACATAGCTACTGCAATTCATAATAGTTCTAGGTAAATTTTCATAACAGTGTACTGATATACGTCTATTGGTAATGAAACATACCCCTAAATGAGCTTGGTGTTTCCCACAGGACTAACCAGAGCAACCACCAAAACCAGAATACCAGCACCAAGGACCAGCACCAGTAGCAGTACCAAAAAACCAAGACCAGCACTAGAGTCAGGACCACCACCCTATTTGATCACATTGTTTTCCCAAATCGGATTTTAGTTTTACACTAATTTCTTTGGTTTAAGACTCGTCGTCCGCTCGGTCGTTCATTCCCTCGCTGGTTGGATGGCTGGCTGGATGGGTGGCTGGTCCTTCACTGTCGTTCCATCGTTGTCTGGTATTATAAACGCTTCGCTGGACATTTGTCGAGTCCGCCGCTGCTCGGTGCTGCTGCTGATGAATCCTCTTTGATTGCACTAAACTGCAATCGAGACGAATGCTCAAAACGTGCAATGTCATGCGTCCTTCGTCCTCAAAAACAAAAAATAAAAAGAAAAGAAAAAAAAAAAAACATTGAAGGATGGAAAATCATCCCAATAGATGTGGGAGAGAAGCTTTACCCTGACTGCGTGCCTTTCTGCCACTGTGTGTGATAAAATTTCATTCACTTGACGGCTGGCTGCCTTCTTACCCTCCACCCCACTCCTTCCAATCTAGTTAAAGACTTTTTACTATCACATGGCTCAGATCGTGCCTTAGTTTTACTATTTTCCCCATGCCAACCTCCATCCATCCATTCTATGAATTTTCTTTCCTCTTTTCTTGCACATTTTTATGGGAAAAACAATTTAATTGGCTTGCGACGAACAAATTTTTTGATAGCACTTTGCCATTGGGGCGAAGTAGCCAAAGGGGACACTGACTACATTGACTTTGATTTGGTTTTGGTTCAGGCACAAACTCAGGATGGATGCATCTTACATTGTGCTGGATTTTTGTGCCCAAAAGTTTATACAACTTTGATAATATTTTGAATTCCGGATGAGTCATCTCGATTCGATTGATTACAAAGACTAGAAGGAAAAAACTTTCACATAGCAAATGGGCGCAATAAAATTTGAGCAGTAAAAACATTTTTAAGGAAAATTTATGAAGAAAAGATTACAAATTAGACGTTCAGTAATCTTTTCACTGAGCTTAAGCACGATTCATCGATAAATGATCAATCTAATACTTGAGGAAAATCAATGATCTAATTGGTTAAGCGAATTTGGTTAACCTTCTTGTTCGCCTTTACCCAACCCCTCCTCCTACCTTTAGGAGCACTCAGACTGGCTGGATTCAGTTCAACAAACTGCAAACAATATGCTTACAAATACAATATTTCTTTTCTTTCAAAAGATGTTGGCGCCCTGAATTGCAAACAACATTATGCAATTTGTATATATTCCCACTGCCCCACCCTCCCCCTTTCTCCCTTCTGCACTCTCTGGCTCCAACAAAAGGAAAACCAGAAGCAGGCAATGTGCCTATTTACATAGCACACACACACACAGCCCACCCAGTCCTCTACCCCCTCTCTTTTCCCCACCCAAAATGTAGAAGAAGAAAAGTGCCAACTCACACACACACACACATACACACTGACAAAGCGAACAACAATTTTTCTTTCGGCTGCGTTTTAATTTTCTATTGAAATTTTGTTAAAAAGAAGGCAGCAGCAGCCGGGCCGGATAGGGAGCACGGAGCACGGACAGGACATAGAGCGGCGATTTGTTTGGCTTGGGTGGGGTCTAAGGGTCTATGCGGTTTGCCTTTTTTTTTTTTTTGGTATTTTTTTTTTTTTTTTTTTAGAAAACCATAAAAGGCAAAAGGAGAGAAGACCAATGAACAAAAGAAATTAAATGCCTTAAAGGCATTTTTTTTAACGATACAACGCAGAAAGAGAGGGAGTGACAGAGAGAGGGGGAGGGAGAGTGAGTGAGGTAGAAGGCAAGACGCAGGCGGAGCATAGCATAGAAAACACCGTTAAAAACGGAAGGAAGGATGGATGAAATGGAACAGGAGCGAGCGTGCGAGCCAGAGCAGAGCAAGCGAGCGAAAAACATTTAAGAAAAACATCATCTCAGTATTTGCCTGAAACCACAAATTACTTACAGCACAGCAAGCCGTCTAGTGGGCGTGGCCCATCCCCTTCCCCCCCACGAAAAACAAAAAAGAAAACAAAAAATATACCAAAATAAAAAAACAAAAAGTAAAGAAAACAACAACATATGAAAAGAAATGTATGCAAAAAAAAAAAAAAAACAAAGTCGGAAACTCAGCTGGATAGCAGTATAATTTTTTTTTTTTGCTTCTTTCTTCTTCTTTGGTTGCTTGTCCAGTTTTGGGTAACAGCATCGCCTCCTCAGAATACGTATGCTTCAGCTCCAAAAAAAAAAAAAAAAACTTTACAGGAAAAACTCGAATTGCAATAAACATGGAAAAGGAGTTTGGAACTGCAGCCACCCCAGGATGCGGTGCTCGTGCTCTTACATCTACTGGTTGCTCCTTTATTGCATTGACAGGCCAGCGAGCAAATGCCTGAAGAGATGTTCCTTGCTGCAGCACCAGCATCATCACCACCACCACCACCAACAGCACAAGATGCAGGATCCACACAAAGGCGTTCAGCCGCCTCACAAAAATGCCCACAACAACAAAAAGAAAAGAAGAACATGGAAGGAAAGCGGGCGAGTTTTAATGGTGAAAAGAAATACTGGAACTGGAGCTTGAGCTCCAGCTGAAGCTGAAACTGCTGCTGTTTGCTTTACTCACAACAAAGGCGCAAAAAGTTGCACGAAAAGGAGATGCAGCAATGCGAAAGGGTAAAGAAAATTGCATGCCACAGAAAGAAATAAGAAATAAAGGAAAATATGTATAAACAATTTCCACGTTGCGTTTCTGTGAGAACTCGTCAAAGATAAATATATATACATATATGTATCTCTATAAATATATGTATATATCAGGGTGTATATGACACTTTCACTTAAAGCCGAGCTTAATTAGCCTCGATTTTTGATTATTAGTTTTAATTGGAGGAAAACCTCAAATCAGTATAGAATGCAATTTTCAATTTAATCTTAATAGTCCTTTAAATCGAAACTCATTTTTTTATGTTTATTTAGAATTTTCAATTCGGAGTTAATGCAGTAGTAGTTCATGACGTGAAATTGACAATTCTTTGAGTAGAATTTTTCTTTTTGTAATTATAAATTTTATATTTATAATTCGGATTTCGTATTCTGTTTTTTTTTTTAAGACAAAGCTTGAGTAGTATTTAAGTTAGTGTTAGATAATATCCAATTTTTTCAGCATGAGTTAGTGTTCAGAGGATTAGAAGAACGACCAAGAGGAAAATAAAGAAAACAGAGAATCAATCCTAATCAATCCTAATATTATTGAAATAATTTCATGATCAATTTTATATTATTTTAATTATTAGTTTAATTATTAGAAAAAAGAGATTTTGCATATTCTAATATATATTTTTAAAATATTATTTTAATAAGTTTTTTAAATTATTTTTTTTTTAAATGAGAAATCAAGTTATTGAAAAACCTTTTCTTTACAATCCGACTAGATGGACTTATAATTTCTGATCTCTAAATTATTCATCATTGGAAAACTAAAGAGCCCAATGGAAACTCGTTGTTCGTTAATTTAGAACTGAATGAAATTATAGGAAAAAAGTTGAATAGATTTTGCGCCTGGAAATTGAATTCTAACCTCATTTATTAATGTCAACCTGCTCCCTCTATTTTCCTCTCTTTTTCTCTCTCTATTCCCTTCTCCCACTGTAAATGTTTATTCTTCTCAAATTTGGTGGAGCTAATGCTTTTGCTACTTTTACTGCTTCTTCCTGTCACTGTTTGACATGCTCTTGTCAATGTTTATTAATATTTCTGACCTCGGACTCCTCCCCTTCTTCACAGTACAGCAAACATTTATTATCCATTTTTGTCGCCATCTTTTTGTCCATGGTTATGTCCATGGCCAACCACCCAGCACCGCGGGCGAATTATTTTTGCGGCACTTAAGTGAAACCAGCGCAGCAGTGGCAATAGACAAGACAACTCACATACACATACACACACACACACACAGACACAGACACACACACACACAACGCACACACGCAAGTAAGGGAGAAGTATTAAAATCTAAGGACCATATTTCGATTTAACGCACAGCAGGACAGCAGGACTCGGATAAGAAATTTTCCAGCAAAAGCTTCTAACTTTTGACTGAACGCAGAAATAAATGAATGAATGAGTGAGTGAATGAATCAGCGAACGAATGAATGAACCAATGTTTGGCCGCGTGAGTGAGTGCAAGTTTTTTTTTTTTTCATTTCGACAATTTACGGGTTTTAGCAATGAAGAAATAACCATGGGTGGGCACCAACCAACGACCGAATTTGAAAAAAGGGGGCAAAAGAATACGCGTAACATTCCATTTTCTCATTTTTTGCACAAAGCAGGAAGTTAGAAAAAAGTTCGCTTATATATACTTTTTTTTTTTTTTTGGAGGGTGCCAAGCATTTTAATCGGCTATAAATTGCAACCCTTTTGTGCAACACACGACAGGAAGTTGAAGGTACTAGATGATACACTTGAAGAAAATCAAAGAATCGAAAATTTATATAGAAAAGTTTGCTTCTGCAACAATAAAGCATAGAATTACATGGTATTTAGTATGACATTTCAATTTAAAGTTAAACATAAGCTTCGAATACTAAACAAGGACTCTTATATTCTTCCAATACTCTAATATATAAAGAGTGCAACTTCCATATAGTAAACTTCTTTATAATAATGTTCTCCATAAATTAATTTAAACTGGTTTTAATGACTCAGCTTTAACTAATAACTAATAATATAAGAAAGTTCGACTGTATATTGTATATGTTTACATCAGGTAAGAATCCGATAGATAGTAAGTACTAGTAGATAGTAGATAGCAGAGTCACAGCTGATCATACTTCTATGCTAATTGGCTAATATTTTCTTTTGCCTACTTTGAGGGGTAACAGGTAGATGCGAGGCACTTTTCTTTTAGTGAATTTTCAACTGAAATGTTTTTTTTTGTTTATTTTTTATAAGTAATAGTATATTAAAACAATTAAAAAAAAAACAAAAATCCAGGACTAAGTCCAAGTCCAAAAAAAAAACTATGGTGCATCGATCATGTAAATGTTTGGAGGCTTTTTGCTTGGATCTCCATTTCAGATGTTTGAATTATCAGAAACAAAAAACAAATATGATGGTTTCTTTCAAAAAAGACAGATAAATTTCTGAAAAATCGATATGATCGACTTTGAAAACCTTTTTTGTAGAGAAAAGCATTTTGGTTTCCTCAAAAATCTAACACATGCATAATTGACATGACCTTTCAAATTTTATTATATTTCCGAAATTGTTTAAAAGATTCACTTTTAATATTCAAAGAATGTAGCTCCAATAGTCAAAGAATGTAACTTAATATAAGTTAGTACAGTCCGAAAATGCCCAAATAATTATATTCCCTAAAAGGTGATTTCTACTTTAATTTCTTCAAGTGTATATATTTATATATATCATGGAACATATCTATATGTATGTATATCACACGCAGCCGGTAGAAAATTACAGTTATTAATGCATGGGGTGCCAAAAAAAAAACACACACACAACACAACAAAAAAAAAAAAAGATTACTAGAGAAATACACACTCATATCCTTTCGAATGGTGTTTCCTTTTTGTCTCCTTTTTTTTCTGCGTGCGTTTCGCGTAACGCCCTTCGTATCCGTAGTTGACTATTCGCATTTCTATTTATTCTGGTTACCCTTTTGTCGCCATTCTCTTGCAATGCGACAATATAATTTACTTTTCTACTCTACTCCCTTTTTCTTGCCACAAAATGTGTCTGTGTGTGTGTGTGTCTGTATCGTTTTGGTGTGGCATGTCAAAATAATCTGACAGCTTAATTATACACGCGGAAATGTAAACTCTGGTGCAAGACTATAGCCGCACCCTGTAATTTAGTGTAAGTCAAGAACGAATCGACATAGAGAGAAGCCAAAACCACCTTTAGAAAGAGCATCAAAAATAATTAGAAGTTGATAAAAAGAAACAACAAAATTCTTAAAAAATGTACCGTTATTTTTCGCATTTCGTTTTCTTCGAAGTGCATAACTATAGCCGCACTTATGATTTTTGTGTTTTTAAATCAGTTTGGGACATCATCATTAGCGATAAAGTTATTAAATAATTACTGCATAAATTTTCATAAATATGCCAAAAGGATCAGTTCTCTCGGATATTGAAAAAGGACAAATTCTTGCGCTTAAAGGTGAGAATTGTTCCTTTCGTGAAATTGGAAGAAAAATTGGTCGATCGGACAAGGTTGTGCGGAATTTTTATAAAAACCAAACCGAGTACGGACAAAACAGAACTGGTGGAGCAAAATCCAAAATAGATTCACGTGCTCAACGTCATTTGGAGCGTACTGCAAGCAACTCTTTGCTTACGGCTAATGAGTTAGCAGCTGAATGTGGCTTAAATGTGTCCCGCTGGACGGTTGTTAGAGCATTAAAAAAGTCTCAAAATATAGTGAGACAAAAATTAAAGGTGGCTTCCAATTTATTGTACCGGCATAAAGAAGCGCGAATAAAGTTTGCTAAAGACAACATGGCAACTGATTGGAAGAAGGTAAACCATTTTTTCCACTCTTAAAAATACTAATTTTAAAAATGTAAAAATGTATTTAGATAATTTTTTCCGATGAAAAAAAATTTAATTTGGATGGTCCGGACGGATTTTCTTATTATTGGAGAGATTTGCGAAAAGAACTCCTTTATTTCTCGAAGAGAAATTTCGGTGGAGGAACTCTCATGGTTTGGGGTGCTTTTTGTGAGTCAGGATGCTTGGAGCTGGCATTTCCAAGCACTCATATGAACTCCAAAGAGTATATAGACATTCTAAAAATGAACTTACAGCCTTTTCTTCGAGCACGAAGACGAAGTAAGTTCATTTTTCAACAGGACAACGCATCAATGCATGTCATTTGGGAAACCCGATCATGGCTTGATGAGAACAACATCACATCCTTGAAGTGGCCGGCATGTTCTCCAGACATGAATCCCATGGAGAACTTGTGGGCTTTATTAGTCCGTAAAATTTATGCAAGCAACACTAAATTTGATGATGTAAACAGCCTTAAATTGGCCATTATTAGGGAATGGGACAATATTTCCCAATTAGAATTAAATAATTTAATTAATTCGATGCCAAATAGAGTTTTTGAGCTTATAACCGCTAAAGGTGGGTATACACATTATTAATATAAGCAAATAGATTTAATTCAATTGATCTCTTTTTTTTGTTTTGTTAATAAACCAAGTGCGGCTATAGTTATGCACTTCGAAGAAAACGAAATGTGAAAAATAACGGTACATTTTTTAAGAATTTTGTTGTTTCTTTTTATCAACTTCTAATTATTTTTGATGCTCTTTCCAACGGTGGTTTTGGCTTCTCTCTATGTCGATTCGTTCTTGACTTACACTAAATTACAGGGTGCGGCTATAGTCTTGCACCAGAGTTTATACTCCCTTTTTTTTCTCTTTTGCTATTTTGGGCAGCAATTTCCTAGACCATTTCTTGAACTGTCGTTTCCTTTACGTATCGTTTAGCAATTCGTGGTTAAATCAATTTTGCACACTTTGGTTTTTTTCTCTCTCTTTTCCTCTTCCCCACTCTATTTTCTATTTCCTTGACAGTTTTAGGTCAGAGTTTGCCTTCTTTCTTTCTTTCTTTTTGGTTTGCCGGTCTCTTTGCCTAGCTAGCTGGCTGGTGGTGAAAGGTGGATTGAGGCAAAGTGATTACGCCACGCCGATTGAGCCTTTTTCCCTGGTTTTTATTGTTGGTCCAGTTGAATTACTTTTTCCAATACCAAGGGTCTGAGATATATTGCTGGCCATAAATGGTTAAACTTGGATAACAAGAGAAAAAAAAACATATATATATAGTATATATATAGTAAAGAGGAGAAAAAAGAGAAATGGTAATATCTTTTATAATTTCTAGTCTTCCTTATGTATTGTATCTAAAGTGCCTGCCTGTGACCCAATTCTAAAAACTCATAATTCCTCAAAGCCTCTGTCTCTCTCTCCCTGTCACACTCCCAATGGCCATTTGTTCGTGGCATTGGCAGTTGGCCATCATTTCCTGCACTTTTCACAACTAATTTAAATGAACTGGCCAAGCAAAAGCTTGAAATTATCAAAGACCTGGGTACACTCTAAATTAACCTCAGGCGGCAATTTCCTTTCTCTCTCTTTCTTTTATAGTACATACACAGAGACATACATATAGTATCTGTATATATATATATATATGTGAATACATATAAAGAGTGTGCAGTGCAAACTGGTAAAGGTGTCAACTTTTAAACCAATCAACTGAAGTAGACCAGTTAGGCCTAACCAAACGTATCATCAAAAACTAGACCAAAGAGTGTACGCAGTAGAAAAACCATTTTTGCCAATTTCCTACAAACACACACACACACAACACAAGAGAAAATTGTAGAATTTTCATTTAGTGCATTGGCTTCTTCCTCACATTGCTCTGGCAATGGCTCTGGAACTGGCACTGGCTTAGGCTTTTTCATTTTTCAAGTTCTAATTAGGAAAACGCATAATAACTCCTTGGCAGGAAAAATACACAATGCATCCGGTTTGTTATCTCCTCATACCACCACCCCCCTACCCCTAAAAAAGCCAAAAAAGAAGACAAAAATTACCAGATGCAGACAGCACAACATAAGAGTTACCCCTTATAAGGTAGACTATAGACTATACACTAGGCCAGAGAAGAAGAATCTCTATTCGGAATCAAAAACACACATCAACAACAGGAAAAAAAAAAAATGTACCGATTTTGCTCTTTGGCCAATTTCGATTTTAATGAATGTGGAAAAATGATATAGACTTGGGGGAGGAGCAGGAGGAGAAATCGGCTAACTCAAAATAATAGAAACATGAACCAGTCCTTGATATGTTAGTATGTATGTACATATGTATGTCTGTCTGTCAGTCTTTATGTATATATTCACACGAAACAATGAAAATTTTTGGAAAATTGGGTCAATTCTCTCTGTACATTTGATAACTGCAAATGAGCAACTGCCATAATCGGATCTCAAAGGATATCCACTAGAGGAGTGTTGTGGTTAGAGGTAGAGTAACTTTAATATCCCCTAATATTGGTAAATATAAATTCACTTGTATGAAATTTAGTTAGTTAATTAGCAAAGGCTTCCCTTTCATTCATATAACAAATTCCCACATTGACTAGAGGCAGCTTAGTCCAACAATGAAGTTGAGCAAAGACTATTAGTAGATAGATCAAAATGCATTTAAATAATTAGACTCAATTTGGTCAGACAAACAAAATGCAAGTTAACATAATTATCAATATTAAGTTTACTTCTCTCTTTTGGTGATTTGGTAAGTTTGAACTTGGATGCAAATTGTATTGCTTTTGCTTTTTTTTGGCAGAATCTGTCGTTTTTCGAGTGTAAGTAATGACACTGAGCGTGGTAAGCGTTATTTCTCACATCCCAATGATGGTGGAGTCCAGGCTCTTTGGTACAAACTTTCCACACACATACACAAGCACTTCAAAGTGTCATTAAAGTGTTAATTGCTTTCATTTGAGGCGAACACACTTTGTGCTCTTCCGCGAGCTTCACATGTGTTTTTAGCACACACACACAGGGAGAGAGACAGAAAGGATGCAATCCCCACCGCGAAGACTCCGACTCAAACTCAGACTCAGGCCCAGAACCAGAACAAACGACACTCTGACAGAGAGGAAGGCGACACTCGATGGCTTCATCTTCCTTTCCATGCCTTGTGCTCTGTGTCCCAGTGGCGGAACTTTTTGCCACAGAAGAAACTGTGAGAGAGAGAGAGGGGGAGAAAAAAAAGAAGAGAAATGTAGCTCAAACGGAAGTTTGCAATTAAAGTGTTAATTGTGTTAATTTTCTTGTGAATTTCACAACAAGCCGTAAGTGCGAGCACATTGAAAAAGAGCTCAACAAAAGCCAAAGGCGGGGAGAAAAAAGAGAAACTTATAGATGCAATTTATATACTAAAGCGGCATCATCATTCAAATGGAATCCATTAAATAAATGCATGTATATTTGATATTCTATTGTCTCCCACATATTAACTCCCATAAACGTATGATGGGATCTCCTCACCCAAACGGACTGCCTTTGGGCCACACTAAACAAGCAATTAAAAAAAATTAAAAAAATCATTGCACACAAAATCCCCGTCTAGACGGGCAATACCATAAAACTGAAGTAGCTCACAGGACTTACAATCAAGACCCTCGAATTCGGACATTAAAAAACTATTTATACAAGTATATTGGATCCATTAAATGTTATCCCATGCCCATCAACATCCATCGTGACTCTTTTTGCCTTTTTTTTTGTTCTCTGTTTTTTTTTGAGGTGGCCGTATGATATGAGAGAAGATGGAAGTGGGGAGAATGGGGCGCATTTATGATTTTTTATAGCCACAGTCGGTGGCAGTTAAAATCGCATAAAAGAGATACATAATTCTTGTATTTTTATATATGTATGTATATTTTTTTTAAGCCGATGAAAATGACTAATTGGACAGATGGAAATATCAACAAAACAAATGCTTTAAACCAGATATGCGAAATGATGCTGTAAAGTACACAAACAACAGTCAAACCAACAAAAAAAAAACTATATGGTAAACCATATTATATAGATTTATATGTGGTTAGAGATGGAAACGTGCGCAATAATAATAATACAAAAAAAAAGTTCAAGATTTAATTCTAACCAAGAGACAAAAAAAAAAACATTGAAAATAATCGATAAATGTAAAAAGTATTGAAAGTTCAATACTAATTCTTGGAATTTGCTACGACTACATCTAAGAGTGCTGAATTCTCATTGTGTATAAAAACAAAGTCTCTAAAATCATGATATGATCTTTCTTGTTGTAATACTTTTAGATTGCACTGTGAAACAGCTATTAACTATAGTTTACCTACCTTCATATAACTTACTTATATACGATCACTTATTCTCTAGCTGCCATCTCTAATCGGAGAACTTAACTGACATTCTACCTTGGAATGTCGCAGATGAATGCCTCTGGTCTCAACAAAGACTTCAGAAAAACGGATAAAAAATAAAGGGGGGAAAAAAAAAACACAAAAATAAGAGAAAGAAAACGACATGAACAACAAAAGCTTTTCTCTGGCAACCTTTCTGAACTGAACTGATTAAGCCTCAGTGAAGCGAACACGAGGTCTTCAAAGAGGTCTTGGCCTGGGCCTGGGCCCAGAGTCTGAGTTTGCGTTTTGCGTTTGGGTTTGGGCTTTGGACTAAGGCTCTCTGACTTGACTGACTGCTGACAGCTGTTGACTGACTGTGGCACATGAAAATCATAAAAAGAACGAAACGAAACGAACCAAACACAAAGTAGTAAAAAGCCAAAGACTCCGCCAACTCGCATCCTCCACATTATATGTGTCCCGCTCTCCCCGTTCTCCCGTTTACCCCAATCATCATACAACACCATACACCACACATACATATACTACATACAGTTCCTCTACGGGAAAAGTCAAACCCTTTTGGGGTACTTTACGACACATCGTCACGCTTTTGTGACATTTTGTCCTTTTTACCACTCAAGACTTTGTTTTTTTCTTTCTCTCTTTCTCTCTCTTATACTTTTTTCTTTTTTTTTGGCACTTTTAGCGATACCATACAATGGACTTAAAAATTCTTTTTCATCCTCGCCTGTCCGTCCCATACCTCCCTCCACCCGCTGCCATTGCCGCCACGCTAAACATGCAAAAAAGAAGTCCGAGAATACAGGAACAGCAACAATGGATCAGCTCACAGTCGTCGTCGCGGCTGACTCTGGGCTCTACATATGAGCAATCCTTTTATGGTTTTAATGCGATTGATGGTAGGTTCCCGCCGCCCCCGCCGTCATCGTCGTCGTCGGCCACATCGGTGTTTGACAGCAAGAGCCGCCGCCGCCGCCGTTGCCGTCGCCGTCGCTGCCTTCATCTTACACAGATTGATGGATCCACATTAAGGGGATGATGTAGGAGACAACAATGATAATTTTCTGATTGTATTCCGGTGAAATTGTTGTATCCCCCCTTCTACTCACCCCATCCACTGTCTTCACTTTTTTCTCTTAACTTTTACTGCATTTTGCTGATCCAGAAACTTTAATAAATTCGTGAAACGCATAATTTGGCAAAAGTTCTCAGAAATTGAACCTTTTGGACCCTATTAAAAGCATCCGAAAACAAGATTTGCCATGAAAAAAACTAAAAAAAGTGCAACAATCAAGTGGATTTTCAAATGCTCAACTTTTGTTTTATCTTCATCAAATTGGGTTGCGGCTGTTTGACTAAATCGATTTGTCATCGAAGACGAGATGAGACTCAAAAAAAAGTTGAAAACAAGTTTTGAACACAAAATACAAATAGTGGAGATTTTTATAGAGCAACTTCAATTGATTAAAGTTAACTAATTGTTGTTGTTGTGTTAAAGTTTATTATTTCTATTAGCTCATCTTCATTATCACAACTAAAACTGAAACTCGAAAGAATATCGATTCGACTCTTTTGCACATTGTAAAAGTTGTATTTTTAGATGTATAACTATTTAAAAAGAAATAGTTTTTGGTTTAAATGCTAAATTTGAATTGTTACTATTGAAATCTTATTTTTTTTTGTTTTGCCCAATTGCAGATGGTTTCAAATAAGATATACTCAAAGTGAATTGTTGGTTCTGAAAATTCCAAATTGGAACTAAACTCATCTATCGTGTTTCTAAAAGGAAAGTATTAAAGAACGTTTTTTGATCGACATATTAAGCTCTTCTTCTTTGAAATTAGTTGTTATTAAAGATGATGCATTAAAATACCAGATAAATATTTTAGAATATACAATTTAAAAGCTTCTATTTCTTATAGTAAACACTTTCTATATCTATTTATTTCTAAATATTCTCTTTAGTCTAACCCTGACTAAACTACTAAATAACTGCTTGATATATAGAAACGTTTTCCTATCTTTTAAATCTCTTTAAGTTTTTAATTGATGATAAACTATTTAAACACACCTCGAACTTGTCAAAATTGCAAGAGAAATCAATTTGATTTTGGGCATGTTTCATCATCGATTTTGCCTTTCTGTCGACAAATATTCCAACAGAAACAGGCATCGATATAGATATGTACATATATAACGAATCCACATACATATGTACATGCCAGACATAAAAAGGGGCCCCCAGTCGAATCTAATTTAATTTGCCTTCATTAAATACACGACGAGAGGGCAAAAGCGAACATGAATGAAGCTACCAACCCGAAATGGATAATGATCATCATTATGATTATTGTATTATATTGGGCTAAAGGATACACCAAAAATATATATATCTACATGTTATACAGAACAAAAATGAATTGAATGCCAATTATGCTTGCCGATTAGCTTTTAATAATGCTAATTTACAAGATTCCAAGCTTAGAATCGACGTGGGAAATCACTACTCTGTCAGACAGACACACAATCTTCTTCTTGTTCTTTTTGTGTCCATCATTTTTGTATTTTTTTTTTGTTTTTATTTTTTTTTTTTTTGCTGCTGCTGCCGAGTCGGTCACATTACCACCACCAACCAATGGCATGACCAACCAAATGGCTTGAGAAAAGAATGCCAAGCATTTGTCTTCTTCACGCCACAAATGCAACGAGGTTGCTAATTGAGTGAAACTAAAGCAGAATGCCAAAACAGACGTAGCAAAGAGGCAGCAAAAGCAAAATGCTAAAGCCACCAGCCATCAGGCAAATCCGCATCCAAGTCCAAGTGCAAGTCCGAGAGACCAACACCGAGACCAAAAAGATATCTGTCTCTAGGCGGCCAACATACAATTATATATATTTGCACAATTTACAATTAACGTATCAAAAACTAACTAAACTAAATCTAATTACGAAGAACTGAACACGAGAATAAGCGAACCAAAAACCAAGAAGCTCACATCAACTAAAAAAAAAAAAATGAAGCAAAGTGCAAAATACTCTTCAAGTTAGGAAAATATAAATGTTTTAAGACAAAATGTTTTGCATTTTAAATAAACGAGATACCAAAATGATAGGAAAATACCTTACATTAGTTAAGGAAACGAAGAATTACTTTTTCTATTATCGGAATTATATTATATATATACTAATTCTTGTGTAGTAAAAGAATGAATTGATATAAGTATTAACCAATACATTTAATATGTAGTAAAAAGAATGGAATTTCATAAATATTTAAAAAAGTCTTTAAAGTAGTAAAAGCTTAGACAATTGGAAAGTTACAAAGTTGATTTGAACACTAATCCATTTAAAGGTTTCTGCTTCAATCTAATGTTCAAGTTCTTCCAATTCTTCAATCAATTCTTTTACTATCTAGCTTCTTAATACAGTATTCCCTTGATTTTCTAAAATTCTGTCGATTTTTGTTACCAAAGCAAAAATGGCAAAATCAATTGATTATTATTCTTATTAACTTTGTTTGCTTATAGATTTCAGTTATTTCTTAGTTGAATTTCCTAAATAACTTTTCATTTTTCCTAGACTTTACCCTAATAAATTCATTGAATTTACATTTAGGATAATGTAGCTAAATAACTTTGTAGTTTATCTAAACTTTATTTCAGTTTATTTATTCTTGTTATTAAATTAAATTCTATATTTTTCTATGGAAGGTGTAATTCCTTTAAGATTTTCATACCTCTTTCAATATTAACCTTTTCAGGGACAAGTTCCAGACTAAAACTAAAACTATACAAAACCTTCTGAACGAATCCCTTGCATTAATGTACTTTCCTAGCAAAATGAGGAAGTAAATGAGGAAAGTATTCCAACTACCAGCTAATCTTTCGAAATGAAATCCTTAATTTTCCACTTTTAAAAACTAAAGATTGTTTATAGTTTCTACATATATATACATAAAATAGATTTATATGTAGTTGTCTATATAATAAAAGAAGAGCCCTATCAATAATTTAAAGTCTTTACCTAGACTTGTAGAAAATGCAAAAGATTGTTGGTATTAGAGCGAATTTTGCACAAAAATTTCTTGTATCTACATGTTAAAATTAAATTTCAGCTGATTTCAACAGAATCTGTTACCATAATCAATATAGGCATGCTTATGGTAAGAGTATTTAGAAAGGAGTTGCTCCAAGCCTCACAGGCGCAACAAGGCCGGGACTGTGGCAGAGGCGGGTCGGTGTCGGTCAGTGGCAGAGCGGCAGGAAAGGAAACAACGATGACGATTTGCTTGGGACTCTTTGGCTTGGACTTTGGCTAAATGCTCCGATGGCGTTGGCTGCCATTTGTCAGCCAGTAGACCGCAAAATAGTTGCACAGGCAGCACCAGCAGCAGCGTTACTTTACTTTACTTTTTTTAGCATTCGTTTTGTTGTTGCAGTCGCTTGACGCGATAATAAGAGCAATGAGGATAGTTAAGGAACTGTGGCTCTGCCGCAACTGTATAGCCATAGTGTGAGAACGGTTTTTTTTTGTTGTTTTTGGTTTTGCTTTTGTAGTTGTTGTTTCTGTTGTTTTTGCGCGCGCGGAAAATAAATACCAATCTACATAAAAGTGGAAACCAAATAGGAAAAACACAGAGTCGACAACAGAGTGCACAGCAGTTTTTGGGCTCTCTGGCTATTGAAATAAAATGAATGAAAAGGAAAGAAATGGGGGGAAAAAACCTGCTATTGAGAGCAAAAATATATATACATATGTATGTATGTACAGTTCGAAGGGGGTAGGGGGGGAGGGGGCTGAAAATGCTGGCAAAAGTCAAAGCTAGAAAAACGCCAGTGCAACGTTTCGAATACGTCTTTTTTTTTCTACTTTTATTTTTTGTTGCTGGTGATGGCAACGTGATTGGGCCAAAAAGAGAACAAATTATATAATTCGTCAATATGACAATTTCCGTTTAGGCCATCTCTAGCCAAAAGGTTTTTCAGGTTAACTAGAATTGGAGAGTTTTTCGTGGTTACAATTTAGAGCACAGTCTACCTAGATATTTTTGCTCTTTTTCTTTTCTCTAGTTTTGTTTTTGATTTTTCTTCTTGATGAAATTGCTCGAAATAATAGGGTGAAAATGCTGCTGCTGCTGTTGCTGTGGTCGATTTTATGTTTTGCCTTTTCTTTGTGTGTGAGTGTGTGTGTGTGTGTGTTAACTCTTTCGCGCTTTGGCTGTGAAAGACCAGAAAAGGCGTTTGCAACTCCACGACCAACTCCCATTCGCGTGCTTTTGGCAAGTCAAAAGCAGTTGGCACGCATAGAAAACTCTTTTTTTCCTTTCTTTCTTTCGTTCCTCTCTATGGAAAACAGAAAAGTGAAAGATTTGTGCTGCAATTGCTTTTGCCTTTGCGTGTACGTGTGTGTGTGTGTTTGTGTGTGAAAATTGGGTCTGCTGCTTTCCGGCGACTGTTTGATGTTTGACTCGCAAAAATCACATGCAAACAAATAAAACAAAAGCTGAGATTTTCATGCGGTTGCTGTATTTAGTATGATTGAAGCCAAAACGCAAGAAGCCAAGCCAAGCCAAGCCAAACCAAGAACTTTTATTTATTTTCCTCTTTTATTTTCCTTAACAAATTAACAAGTAAATTTTCATTGGCTTCATAAGACGATTACAATTAAAGTTGTTTCCTCGTTGGAGTTTGGGTTAATGAGAGTGCAAATGGGAGAAAAATGCGAAATTTCTAACTTGAGAAATAAGTGGAAAGAACTAGAGAAAGAGGTATGCTCTGATACACTTTATATTTATAGCCAGTTTTTAGTTGAGAATTATTAAAAAAAAAAAAAACTAACAAATTGCTAACTGAAAATGATCAGAACTATAGAGCAAAATTCCAGCTTTAATAGTCTTCGAGATTTAAGTATTCATATAAACAGACAGACGGACATGCCTCAATCGACTCGGCTATTGATAGTGATCAAGATGGTATATATATATATATATATATATATATATAACAAGAGTTACTAATATTCAATATTGTCAAGGTAAAAAGATATAAACCAACTACGAAAGGGTCCTAATATGTATTTTAAATTCATTTTTAGAACTTTTAAAGACGATTTATATATTAAAAAGTTACTGAAAAAGTGAATAATATAACTCCCAGGTAGGCTTTATATATATATATATAAATACATATATATTTTATCCTTCTCCATATTACATATATTTTACCGACTTTAGTATACCATAAATCTATTTTTCAATTTGCATATGGCGCATTCCATAGGTTATTTTACTTTGGGTTTGTATATGTTTTGAATAACATTTCATTTTTAAAATTATAGAAAATTAAAAATAATATTTAATAATAAAAATAAAACTATTATATTTAGATTCATAACAAAAGTTACTAATATTCAATATTGTCAAGATAAAAAGATATAAACCAACTACGAAAGGGTCCTAATATATATCTTTTAAATCCATTTTTAGAACTTTTAAAGACGATTTATATATAGAAAAGTTACTGAAAAAGTGAATAATATAACTCCCAGGTAGGCTTTTGAGAAGTTCGAAAAGATTGGATTTGACTAACTATAAAATCCTTTAAGGTGAAAATATTTCCTAATATAAGAATATTATAATTTCTTGTGGGAATATCAAGAGATTTGGATTTGTTACGTTAAGTGATGTTGAGAAACTTCTTTATGATATGATTCCAACATTTATTTAATAATTGGAATGATTTTTATCTGAAAAAAATAAAGAATCATTGGCGACTTACCATACTCAGACTTTGTATTATTATTATTAGTTCTCTAAAGGCAAAAAAGCAGATCAAAATATCTAAATTTAATAGATCAAAAATAATATTTATATTTAATTTATTTTGTACTATGATAATACGAAATTTGGAACTTTCTAGTTATCATAATAAAAATGAATTAAACATAAATAGTATTTTTTCTTTATTAAATGAAGATTATTTTTTTCTCTACAGATGTAGATGACTGATGAAACATTTCCTCGTTCTATCGAAAGAAAAACTATTTATTATTTTTTACCTTTCTCTTTTTGATAGCAAATTTCATCTTGGGCTTAAATCGGTTCAAATCCAGACAAAGAGTTAAGAACATGTATTCTACTATTTCTGTATTCTACTTGTGGTTCAGTTCTGCCTGAATATATAACTCAAGCTCAGAGTTTATCTGCAGCGTTTAATATTTACATTTACAAGAAACACGCTTAACCAAGCTCTAGATACATTTGCTTTGCATATAATTTATACACGTTCAGATCCTCTGTTTTGCATATTTCTTTTCCTTTACTTCTTTATTCTGTAAAGTGAAATATATGTATGTATGTATATATTTCTACTAAAGGAAAGATTTTACTTATATTAGAGTCACTGTTCATACTGTGGGGCAAAGGCACGAGAAATATTCTCAGTTGCCAACAAACTGACCGACTGTAATCTCATCACCTCCTCCCACCACCATCTTTGCCACTACAAATCAATTACTTTAATCAATTTTTAACACGTTTGCTGGTTTTTTTTTCACACCCAAGGCGCCTTCTTCTTAGAGCCTTTTTTTTCTCATGCTTACACAGAGTTCGCCTTTTTCCTTCGTTTTTTTTTTTTTTTTTTGTTAAAATTTTAATTATAAAGATTAAATGCGGGCAGAGAGAATGAGAGAAGAAGAAAAAAAAAAGAAAAGAAAACGAAGATCGTAGAATATGAAGAAAAAACTAACCTGCCATAACAAACTTAAAATAATATTAAAGAATTTTTATTGAAATAATAGCACAAGACAGAGACAGAGCTACATGTATATATAGAATATAAAGCGAAAGAGTGAGAGGCCAATGCAGGTAGTAGTAGAGGTAGGAAACGGGAAGAGAATGAGAGACAAGGCAGCGCAAAAGCAGCGCAGAATTCGCGGTTCGTCAGTGTCAGAGGCACATCAAAGGCGGTCTACGGCGAGTCGCCAAAGTCTGAGGTGTGGAGAGAAAGAGCCAGGGGGTGGCGGTAGACTGATGGGGGCGACCCTCGGACGACGACGACGGGGCCTGTCGTTTCGTGGTTTCTTTTAGCTACCCTGTAAGCATTGCAAAACACACGGGGTATATGAGTTTAATACAACTATTGGTTAAGTTAACTCTTTCTATAGTTATCGATCTTCAGTATATAACAAAACTAATCAGTTTAAGTAGAAAAATATGTATCTTAAATTTTAGAAATGTTCTTGAGATAATGTGTGCAGGTAATTTTGGTATATACCTTGTTTACTATTCTGAATAATATAAAATTTATTTTAGACTGAGTTGAATTTGACAAATATAGACAATTGCATTACAGGATATATTGCCGTCGACTTTCCTATATACATATAGGGTTATTATTATTTCTTTTTTTTTTTGTGCCTGCTTTTTTCTAATTGAAATGTTCCGCACCATATTTCTCTACGCTTTACCACCTGCTGCTTGTGCTGCTGGTGCTTTCAGAGGAGATTCCTCCTCTGGCTCCCTTTTTCGCTAAATAGTTCACTCTCTTGGCTCTGGGTCTAGGGTAAATTGCAGGCAAACTGCACACCAAAAAAAAAAAACAGAAAGCGAAAAAAAAAAACAACAACAACGTGGAAAGGAACTGCAAAAAAAGGAGGAAAGAAAGAAAAAAAGAAGAGCACAATGCACCGCACACTGACCATCCTCAAGGCATCCATCGTTGTTGTTGTAGTTGCTGTTGTTGCTGTTACTGTTGCTTTTGTTGTCGTCATTATCAACGCCAAGTTGAGCTCATGATAAAAAGCAGTTGAGCGACTCAACGCGATTATTTTTCAACACTTTTGGCATTCTTTTTCTATTTCAATTTTTTTTTTACCCCAAGATTTATATGTATTCTTTTTTCCAACTACATGGAAAATATTGTCCATTATATCTGTATGTACATATTTTCGATTTCTCTATAACTGAGGGTATACAAATTATATAATCGCTTTAAGAAACTTACAGGTTAAGCTGAGAATCTGAACATTTACTCTTATCTTCATTATAAATTAAAATTAAAATAAAAATATATTTTATATATTTTATTTTCTTTATAAATTTAAAATTTAAAGTTATCTTCATTAATAAAATTAAATAAATTTTTATTTTATATCTGTGTTTGGATTAGAAATTAATTTTATATAACTTGGAAATAATTTTAGGAAGTTTTATAACTTAATTCAATATGTTTATAATATAATAAATAATAAAAATAATAAAAATTTCATATACAAAAATAAAAGTTCCAAAGTTCTGCTCCTAAAATAATCCAATATCTCTTACACTAACATTTCTTCATTAGTCTCAAATAAAAATTTGAATTGAGTTTTAATTATTATAAATATTTTCAAAGCGACTACCTTTCTTTAGGGTATTCACTAGTTTTCAATCTGGCTTGGTTCTACATAATAATTTTCATTTTTTTTTTTTTGCTTGGCCCTTAAATTGCTCGTTCGTCCATCGTTTGCTCTATTCTAGGAAATAATTTTCTTTTCAGCATTTTCTCTTTTTTTTTGTAGCTCAACATTGTCTCGTCTCGTCTAGTTGCATCTTCATAGGAGGAGTTTGAGAACTAAACTGAACTGAAGTGAAGCGAACTGAACTGGGTGCTATATCTAGCTCCCCTTCCCTTCCATACTTACGTCCCGTCCCTTAGACGCTGTCAGAGCAGTGTCACACCTGTCACTTTTGTGGCTGATCACAACAACCGCCAACTACAACGACGACTATAACGATGACTCCAAAAACTCCGATGAATAACCTCGCCCAAAAGATAGCTCTTTGCTTGACAGAGGGGGGAATAACACGAGAGAAAGAGAGGGTGAGGGAGGGAAGAAAAACTGCAACAGCTATGGCAATAGCAACAAGGTGTGAACGTCAAATAATCACCTTTACACACGGCATGCCGACTCGGAGGAGAGAGAAAGAGAGATGTTTCAAGGTGGCAATGAAGAGAGGTGTGTGGGGGGGATGGGGAGAAAGAAAAGTATACTCCACCTACACTGGCACACGAACCGCTTTTGGTATTTGCTTTTCGTAAGAAAATTTCGCAGACAAAATGTGTGAAATTTCTTTGGAAAGCTGTCTGCGGTTTGGGACTTTTCCTTTTCCTCTATATGTTTGAGTGTGTGTGTGTGTGGGAGTGTGTGTGCGTGTGTTCTATCTCTATCTTTCTCCTTCTGGTTTTGCTGATTCTCATTCTCTAGTTTGCCTTGCCTTTCATTTCATTTCCATTTCTTTTCTTTTTTTCTCCTTTTTATGTCGCTCTTTGTTTGCATAATTATTTTATTGTATGCCAAGCGAAAACTATATGAATATTAAAACAAAAGACAGCAGGCGGTGAGATTTTGTCGTTTTGTTGCCAAAGTGCCCCGAAAGCATTTCCTGCTGACAACCTTTAGTAGTAGCTCCGTTGGAAACCGAAAAACGAAGAAAAAGAAAACTTCATCCTCAAACCCAAAGTCTAGACTTTAGACGTAAGCAAAAGTTTTTGTTCTTCTGTTGCTGTTGTTGTTGTTGTTAAAAAAGAGTTTTTCCCATTTTACTGTAGGCATTTCTTCAATTAGCGTTTTTATTATTTTTAATTAACAATTTTGTAACTTAATCCTTGCCAAGGATAAGAGGGACATGGCAAACGTTATGCTATATTGTTATGAGAGTAACTGGACCGGGAGATGGGGCCAGAGATGATGGGGGAGAGAGGGGAAGCACAACCAAGAACATAATCGAATCAGGGGCGTAAGGAAGCACAAACTCCTTTAGCTTAACTAAAGTTTGTCTAAAGTATGAAGAAGTTTTCGACTATCCCAGACATGTGCATAATTATATTAGGCAAAAGGGAAACTTTCCGGGGGCCAACACACACGCATACGCACACCCAAACACAACAAGCAAAGAACAAAAAAAAAAAGAGGGGTGGGGGCCCTTAAAATGAAAAAAAAGGGTGGACGACAACACACTAATTGAGCAAATAGAGTTGGAGAAACATTTGCTAGACAAATGGCAGACAGTGCCAAAGGGCGCAAACCCCCTCGCCCCTTCTTCCACCCACCCATCTTTACCCTTTGAAAGCAAAATGATGAAAACTTAAGAACTATAGTAAATTGAGTTTGACAGACTGGAAAAATATGCAATTATTATGATGAAAAGAATATGAATTATTTAATTTTCATTGGTCATTCCTCCTTTCTATAGCTATAGATTTCCACACTACTCTCATCACTATGGCTGGCCAGCAATTGGCCAGTGGTGTCTCGTCGATCTGTGGTCAATACCATTATCTGGTCACATGATATGCAACGACATCTCAGCTCCAATGTACAATCCCGACAATAGGGTAAACCACAATTGGGGCATATCACAAATTTGCCATCTTCGAGGCCATCACAAATCAGGCAATTTCGTTTCGCACAGGTGAATCGATTGAGGCAGCCAAAGACCTCGGGACAGGTTAAACGTAAACGTAGACAAATGTTGACATTATCCTGTACACGACGCGAGGCGAGATTCTCTTCGGCATTCCGTCGCAGGATATCAAAGTTCGATTGCCGGTCGCGCAGCATGCGATTGTACAGGAAAAGGATACGTTGCTTTTCCCGTTTATAAAAGAAGTAACTGCAAATAACGCGACGTAAACGCAAAAAAGTTGTACTCTGATAGATAAGCAGAATGATGGCCAAATACAGGAGCAACAGTTTATAATAGAAGCTACGTGGCAGCACATGGGCCACAGGTAGACAATCCTCATTGCTCAAGGATGTGGAGACACGTTCGTGTATATTAAAATTCTTCATTGTGGTACGCAAAAGTCGAGCCATTAAGCCAGTGCCATTAATCTTAAATAATATATAAATTTACATTGAAATTTCAGTGGTAGTAAGTAAATAAAACTCACATGAAAGCGCACTTCATGCTCGCCCTCTTGATGGTATTTGATCAAAGAACGATTGTGAATGATTTGCAGGAGACTGACAACCATGTGATCCATTAGCAAGAACAAACCTACTGTAATTATCTCCAATGAGAGTTGCAATAGATGATAGATCACAGTTCTCGATTCCTCAGCGGTTCGACTACAAACATCATCGATATCCACATAATTTGGTTTCTCATAGCTTTTCAGGGGTAGAATTGAACGTTTGCCAAACTCTTTGCGTCGCCTATCCACATGCTTGAAATAATCGGTTATATAGAAATTATCAAATTCCACATTACCACGATAATGTAGAAAATATTGAATTGAAGCAATAATCACACGTAGAATGAACAAACACAAAAACTTTTCAATTAACAGCATGATGCCATTGAAAATTCGCTTACGTCGATTAAAGTCCTCGGTGAAGGCTTCAGAAGTCTGCTGAGCAGAACGCAATGTGCTCTGAGCAGCCGTTGAATTTTGAAGTTCATAAGTGATTTCAATATTGGAACTATTGTCAAAGAGTTCATGTTCAGTGGTTAACAAATTCACATAGGTTTCACCAAAGTTCCGGGGCACCACTTTGGAGGCATCGCATATCTTATCCGGATTGCCAAATATATTGATTTTGCATATGATATCCACACGATATGGCCAACATATGGCACCGGCAATCAGATCGGGAAAATTTGTAGTGCATTTACGATAGCCCTGGCGAAATATTTGCTGACAAACATGATGACCGCTTCGTAGTTGATGTTTACAGCGGTTTCGCATGTTGCGTAGAAACCGTTCCTGCACTTCCGCTGCATTTGGCAGATCGGGTGGCACAGTGGTGGGAGCCACTGTTGTGGTTGCTGGTTGATTGGTTGTTTTGGTAGTTGTAGTAGCATTGTTACCTTTCACCTCACGACGATTCCGATAGTCGGCACCAAATTTATCATCCTCTAAATCCGTATGTTCCACACCATATTTAAGATCATTCAATACACCGTGAAGTTCTTCAAACGTTGTTTGGATTTCAACTATATCTCCTTTCATATGCTGCAGGGTATTTGTAAATGGTTTTGCCATCAAATCGAAACGAGTTTTGGTCAAATTATATGTCAAGACGGTGGTGCAGGCAAACACGCGTGCCACTTCTCCAGCATTATTGGCTAGATTATCGATTGGTCCCGATATAACGAAAGCAAAGGCAATTGCTCGTAGATAACTTCGACCCGATTTACCCACCAAAGCCACAAATATCAATAGAGTTACAGCTCTCACATTTCGATTGATAACATAAGCCGTGGTATAGGCCAGCAGGAACATCAAAAAGGCGGGCACATGCACCGGAACACTATCAAATAGATGATTCAAATTGAAATTAAGCGCCACCAATTGCCACAATAGATAGGATAATATTAGACCCAATATGAATCTGCAGAATATGCGTAAAGATTTCGTCCATATGCCGCCTTCATGTTCATGGCCATAGATCAGGCAATAAACCGGTTTACCCAAACGGGCAAGAGATTGCCTAATAGCTCTTGTTAGAAAATTAAACATCGTCGAGATTAACTAATCGACAGACTATATAAAATCAAAGCCAACTTAGCCATTAGCTACTGATGCGATTGGATTTGTTTTTTCTTTTGCTTTCGGTTCCTTAAATTCAAAACATGACTAAACATTTTTGGTAAGAACTTTCCTGCAAACATTTACATTTTATGCATTTTTTTGGGTTCTGCTGCGTTTTTTTTTTGTGCCATTGTTTCATGCAACAGAAATTCTTGGCAAGAAATTTGTTGATATTTTTGTGGCATAAGATATTTCATAATTTTCTGCTTTTGCTTGTCTTGCCACCCAATTAAATTTTGAATTTTTGCAAGATAAAAACATACAAATATTTTGCCAAAAGTGGCCGACAACGTTGACGATGATGTTGATGACGATGATGACAACGATGTCAACGGTTGCCGCCTTTTTAAACGCAAATTCCATGAAAGCAGTCAGCATGTCAACGTTTTGGTAACAAAAAAAAAAAAAAAAAAGAAAAGAAAGAAGAAAAAACAACAACTTTACTTCCAAAAGAGAACACCGAAAAAGTAGCAGAAAGGAGAATTAAAGGCGATGAAGAGAAGAAGCCCCTTCCTATCCTGGGTTAGAAAAACATGAAAAATTTAAACAAGGCGGGCAACAACGACATTGCAAAAGCTGTGTTTTGTCTGCTGCAAAAATTGCAAGTGACAGGCAATTCATCATTCATTCGGTTTTAGACTTGACTGACCATTGGGTGGAGGTGGAGAGGTAGTTGGGGAAGGCTAAAGGATGACAAGCCAGTAGAAGGGAAGACTGAAAGCGATGGTATGATGACTGAGAGTCTCGTCGACTCCTTTTTTGTCTGCTCGGTCGGTCGGTCGGCTGGTCGGTCGGCTGGTCATACAATTTTATGGCCAGCAAACTTTTAGCATAGCCCCCAACAACGGCTTTGACTATTTAATGCATTTAAAGCTAAACAAGAATAGTCCCAGAGAGTAACTGCCGGGTGGGTTGACTCGCTCTTGGCCAAGACACACCTACAACGACTACTACCTAATCACAGTGGTTGATATTGAAATTCTGCAATTAGATTCCTTTAGTTAGATCAATAAACGTCTTCGAAATGCTTAATTTCATGCATAGTTTCCAATCTTATTTGAATCTTGGCTTACATATAGTATGGAAATCTGTTTAATCTAAACTATCTTTGGATATATCTTCGACATCTCTCGCTATTCGTATCGATTCCACTGTTTGTTCAGTTTGTCCTAGCGTAACTATGGTGTTGGCCTTTTGGAATTTTAAATTGTTTTAATGCGTGCGTTGAGCATCAACACAGAGAAAGACACTCAGACAAACAGATAGATAGGACAAAAGAATAAGAAAAAAAAAATGGACACTCAAAGACAGTGCCACGCCTCGCTCATTCACCCGCCTGTCCGCCCGTTCAATAATGTCGTCAAAGTTGCCCAGTTTCAGGTTCCAAGCAGGCAGTTCGACAGACAACAGTCAGAGCAAAACCCACTTCAGTTGCACTTCAAGGATCAATCAATTTTTTAGCACAACTCTAGAGAACTCGAAATGAAGTACCGCCACATTGGGGCGGAGTGTACTAAATGGATAAAGGGGGAGGAGTAAAGGGGCTATATGGGGGAGCATCGTCTGCCTGTTTAATATGCAGCAAGTGACACCGTCAAGCGCGACGACAAGCAAACTGCACCAATTTGGTATAGCTGCCCGCCCATATAACCATTCATTCCACCCTCCCCTTACTCCTTCACCTTACTTATACCCATTCCATCACCAATTCTCATTCCAGTCTGGACTGTGTGGATCCATCCATCTTTTATCATCGGCTGCAGTTCATAAATTTTTAAACGTTCACCAAACAAACAGCGGGAGGAAAACCGAAAATTTATTCATTGCCAAGCCAAAAAGGAGACAAACACACACGCACACACACATACACACAGATACGCATGCACACACACACGCATGTAATCAATTTTTATTTTAGAATCCCCGGGCGGGCAGGTGCAAAAGTTGATTCTTCTGATGCTACTTCTCCTCCGCCTCCTACTGCTCCTACTGCTACTCTTGCTTCTCCTGCTCCTTCTACTTGCTTCATTTTCCTCTTTCTGGCTGGTCTGGCTATATGTTGCTCTATTATAATTGGATTACCCGGTTCGTCGTACATTGCGTACATTAAACTGAATGTTCGCGCATCTCCTCTTGTGTCTGAGAGCTGCTGCTGATGTCGGTACTAGAAGCTGGAGTTGGAACTGAAGCTAAAGCTGGAGCTGAGGCTGTTGATGACTGGACTTGGTCTGGTTCTCTGGCAGCATTTTTAACGAGCGTCGTCTGGGAGCTTCTCCTGCTGCTGCTTCTGCTTCTGCCGCTGCAGTCATTTACAGTCTCAACTGGGGCCAGGCGGCTCTTAAATGACAGAGGGACCATCACAGTGCGTGTGGTAGGAATTCACAGATATACATATATATATATATATATGTATATATAGATAGCACAGCACACAAAGGGGGTATAGTGTGATGGCAAGAGGCACCATAAAACAGTTAAAAGTGAGACAGTTTGTGTGCTTAAAATGCAGCTGCTGCTGGTGCTGCGATTGTGTGCTTACTTTTAACCCTCTCCATATCTGGCTCCATGCTCGTTGTGTTAATCCCCAGTTAACCTTGAGCTTAAACTGTTCAAGTTTCAAGTGTTTCCACATAGTTGGCGCAAAAATATATACACACACACAAACAAAATGAAGTTCAAAAGGAAGCCACCGCAATTTCAATTAGTCGAAAAGCAAAACAAAACAAAAAAACACAAATCTATGAAGACATGAAATTTATGTTTATTGTATCTTAGATATCAAATACTACCGTAGCAGTGGAAAATCTCGTTTTCCAAAGCCATCAACAGTCACATCAATAACTCATTAACAAACTGTTCCAAATAATTGAGTGCTATCTCGATTTCGAAATCAGTTAGTAATGGAATCGATTTGTATATTATTAGTAAACATAATTAGATTAACTTTGTTAATCCAATTGGAAACGATTGGGCAAAGTTTCGCTATTTTTTTATTAATTATCAATTAGTCGTAAAAAATTTAGTAAAACACACATATATCATATAATTTTGTCTCGCTTTAAAATATTGGAAATAAATTAATTACTTTAAGTTTGCGCTTGATCAGACCCTTCACACGGCAGGTGGACCAAAGGGGAATTTCTCATATGAGAGAAAATTTCCTATATATAACTCTATATTTTCCATTCAGAAACAATAATCAATATTAGATTTATTTTAAAAATTATGAAATAATTGTTATTTTTAATTTACTTATTTACATAATTGTGAATTATTTAATTTATTAGTTTAAACTAAAAGGATGGGCTAACTTTGAATGTGCCGCAGTTCGTATACATTTGCAAACTATCTATTGACAGTTATTTATAATGTAAAATCATCATTATAAAGCATGTCAAATCTAAAAAGAAAATAATTAATTCTAAAATTCTTTTTGCTCCGATTGTCCCTATAGGAGCTATAGCATATAGTCAACCGATTCTGCTGAAATTTAATAGAGACACTTTTATATATACTAAATTTACGAATACAAAAACAAATTTCGTGACAATTGCTTTTACGACAATCAAGATATTGCTGTAAATCTATATTTTTAATCGATCATTCTTATAGGAGCTTTATGATATAGTCATCTGATCGGGATAATATCATGATATGCCTGCATCCAAAAGAAACCTGGGTGCTAAATTTAAGCTTTGTAGCTTTAAGAGTCTCGGAGGAGATCGTGTTGATCCAGATAAACGGACAGACAGACCGACAGACGGACAAGTCTATATCAACTCAGATCGTCGTGCTCAAGATTAAGAATATATATGTATACTCTATATAGTCCGAGACGCTTCCTACTATGAATTGCAAACTTCTGACCAAAATTTATATATCCTTGCAAGGGTATAATAATTGGCTCAATTTTTATTCTGTTTTATATCGAATATAATTGTAACGACATATTGTCTTTTGGCTTGAATATTTGCAAAAAAATTGAGAGATTTTAAAGTTATTGTTGTTAGGTTGCTTCTTTAAGCATTGAATTATTTATTAGTGTTTAGTCCTTATTTCATAGTGTTCTGTCCTGTAACTGTTGTATGGTATAGAAACTTAATGAGTAGAGATATGTAAACATCTATGGGAACTGTATCTTAACTATATCTTAATTGTGCATGTGGATTTAAATAAAATGTTAGCAACGCTTAATAAATAAAAGTAGTAAAAAGAACATAACGAATAAAAGTAGTTAATAGAACAAATGAGTCTCCCAATTGCTTCCATATAAATTTAAAGTCGATCTTTAAATTATTTCTATAATATAGATTCTACATGAAAAATAAATCGGTAAAAATTAACTGATTTCGTGATCGAGATTCTGTCATATGTTATACGATTTCCAGTGTCAATTAATTGCTTAAAATATTCTGTTAATGTTCATATTATTGACTAACTTTCTGCCTTTGTATTTTGACTACAAATTACAAATTACTTATCCAATACTCGCTGACAGGTTAAAGTATGTAGATAGGTTAGGCTAATTGTAGCTAACATTTGATTCAATCTAAAGAAAATTTAATTTTTTTGTATTTGTTTATTGAAATGTCTTCTCATTGAGCACCTGTCCACCCTTTATTAACCCATTAGGGCAATTAGTGGCACTAATAAAAACAATAAATCAACAAACGCATTAAATAACTATTCACCCTTCCCCCTCACTTGCCCATTATTCCTTCATTGTGCACTACACTTGGCACATTTGTCAAAAGAATTTAACCCTTCACGTTTAACAAAAAAGAAAACACACAGAGACAGAGCAAAAAGCGGCAAGAAGTGCAACCAATATGAAAATGACATTAGCCAAAAGCGGCAAGAGTCTAGACCACGGCCAGACGACAGACGGCCGACCGAAAAAGCAGCTAAACAGGAAGGAAGCCAATGGGTAACCCACCAAAAATAACACGCAAAACCACTTTTAACTCGTTTACTTTATTTATGGCCATAATTTGTTAAGCAAAAGGTCGAAAACTACAAACGTACAAAAGGGCGCAGCACAGGCAAAAGGTGCGATGCATAATTAAGATAATAAAATATTAATTAAAATTATGTTCATGCATAACTATGCAGCAAGAGCGTGAGAGAGACAGAGAGAGAGAGAGAGAGAGAGAGAGAGAGACACCGAATGCGAGGAGGTAAAGGTAGATAGGTGGAGAAGGGAAGTGGGGCAACAGGCAGCGGCCGTGTCAGAAAGCCGAATGAGTGAGGCTATAGACAAATATTTGCATGATGAGGTTTGATTAGGGATGATGACGTTGCCGTTGATAGCCTCGTTATTCGCCGTCTCCTCGCCTTAATTAATTAATTAAAAATGCAGACTTTTATGCAAATTTTCAAATGGCTTCTCACATGACAAAAACCACCAGCAAGAGTAACACAGAGAGCGATGGAGAGGGAGGCAAGAGAAACAGAACGCAGCAGCATAAAGAGCATACCCAGAATGTCCAAACCAAACACCTGCAAAATGAACGCCCCCAACCTGAACAAATATGCTTAGGAAAACCCCATTCCCTCCCCCCACTCCCGTACCCCTTTAAAAAGGGTTTTTTTTTTGTGTGTGTTAAATGCGCGCCACAAGGGACAACAACCGTTTAGACCACAAAAAAAAAGAAGAAAATAAAACAAAAACAAGAAGCAAACAGAAAAGGAGAAAAAAATGTCAATTAGCATCAAGAATATTTGATTAGACTAATTAGGCGAATGGGCATATTAGCTATAATTAGAAATCCAATCGCCAGAAAATATACTTTTATACAGATACATGAATATATAGATATAATGGCCTAATAAAAAGCCTCTTGAGCGTATTAATAAAGTTAAAGTGTTCTTTCAATTGCATGGCTAAAATAAGTGTTTCCAAAGTGTCTGAGAGGTTGTCTAATAATAAAAGAATTTCCCCTCATCATTTAAGTCAAATTTGCCATCATTTGTTATATTATGTATTAACATGTTATTTCTAAATATTTGAAAATACTTTAAAATGAAAAACAAGTAAATTATATATTTTCTATTTTTCTTTTTTAAATTTTGGAGCGCTTTTAGAATATTGTTTCAAATCTTTTTCTACACTTTGTCCGAGTTCTACATCGTTTTTGCCAGAGTATTTAAATTGTTGTCATAAACAAAATCGAAAATTTTTCATACGCATTTATCAATTTGGCTATCCCTTGTTGGCTAATGGAAATCTGGTGTTTACCTTTTGGCTTTAGGGGCGTGTTTTTTTTTTTTTTGTCTGTTAGACAGAAACCACAAAGCGCGAAATGTGATACATTGTCGGTGGCCAGTGATTTCTCAGTTGGCTAAGGTTTCTTTGCATAATTTATTTGACCTTTTTTTTTTTTTGGTTTTCGATTTTCGTTGGCATTTTTTTTTTTTTGTTTTGTATTTATAGATAATTTTGTGAATGCTCAAAACTACTTAATCACTTTACCTATGCCATATAGAGACACCTATATCCAGATTTCTATATATGTACGTACGTATATGTATATGCCATAGATGTGGGCAAGTAATTTGTGAATATTTCTTCCCTGGGCAATTTAAAACGTCAACTGAGTGAGTGAAAGGGAAATTTTTGTTGGTTTGGTATGTTTTTTTTTTTATCAACTTTTTCTTTGACACGCATGAAAACAATTTCTGACCCGACCCTTGGGCCATGATTGATGGCAACCCCCATCTCTCCTCCAACCCCCTGCCCCCCTCAACATTAGATTCCCCATACTCCAAACACACACACTCGTTCTCATTCTCATTTCTGTTGGCTGCATTAATTAACTAATTTAGTTTTTGTTTTTATCCAGAAAAATTTATGCAGACACATATTTTTAGGTATTTCTTTTTTTTTATGATTTTCGCAGCAGCAATTATTTACATGCAGGGACCCATGACATGAATAAGGGGGAGGGAATGGACCAAAGGGAAGGAGGAGGGGTGTGGACCTTATCGCTAGCTTTCACTCTTCGTTTCTGTTTTTGGTTTTTGGTCATAATTTACGCATCCGCGGGGCAAGAATTTTTTGGCCCTCTTTTATATATATAAATATTTTTTTTTTCGTTCGGTTTGGTTTGGTTTGAATGGGCGGATCCGACCACATTGTATTTGATGGGCTTTGATGAATTTTGACAGTTTTTGGGTAAAAACCACAGAGCTACAGATAAATCGCAATGCAGTAGGCGAGGCATAGAATTATAGATAGAGGAGGAGAGTACAAGAGAGAGAGAGAGAGAAAGAGAGAGAGGGAGATGTGTTTGGGGCAATAAATTCAACTGTTTGGCCCGCGTATTTATTTGCATTCCTAATGATGCAAAACTGTCAAAATAAATCGACAAACAATCAATTTTTAGAGTACATGAGAATAGGAAACAGGCAAAGAGAAAGGGGGAAAATGGAAAGGAAAGCGAACAGGAACAGGAATAGAGACATGGATATAAACATGTACATGTACATTATGTTTTATGTTTATGCCATTGTTCTGATTTTAGCATTCAGTTGGAGTTATCGTAATGATAAATGCAATTTGTGGCAGTCAGATTGACTAATTTTTTATACACAAACGGATGTTTATAGTGGAAAACTGTGTGAAATTATATAGTTGAATTATTTGTTGGTCGGTTTTCGAAATACACAAAATATACAAAAAGTATACACACACAGCATTTGACTAGAGGCACACATTAGACTAAGCTTTTGTTAAACTATTTACATTAAAACAGAATATTTGATGATGGAATATTTGGACTATGATAGAAGGATAATGGGGATCCGATCTAGTTAAGATAACCTGATTAGTCTATGGCTTACTTTAGTTTGAAAGAATTTCTTTAAAGAAGAATTCTATGGATCTGATTAAATTCTTGACACAATTTTCTAGAGGTTTATTGGGCGCTCGTTTTATTCAGAATTTTTTACCAATATCATTCATACTATAATGGGAAGAGTATGAGGCATTTCGAGCATAATGAAATATGGTTCCTACATTCATTGGTAACTGCATTGGTCTATCCAATCTTTTACCCTATAGGTACAGGGTATAAAAATTGTTTGTTCCAATTGTTCCTATGAGAGCTATAGTGTATAGTCAACCGATTTGGCTTTCTATATGCACTGAGCTTCCAAATACTAAATTTTGTATTGCTCTTAAACGGTATAAAAATTGTTTGTTCCGATTGTTCCTCTGAGAGCTATAGCGTATAGTCAACCGATTTGGCTTTCTATATAAACTAAGCTTCCAAATACTAAATTTCGTATTGCTCTAAATCGATATTTTTGACCGATCAGGGAAGGAAGAAACAAAATTTTAATTTTAGGTTTATTATTCCAATATTTGATATATTATATAGTAATAGGATCCGATCGATTTTCAAACTTGATCTGCACTCTGAAACTTAACTACAAAGTTTCAACTACGTAGCTTAAAATTAAAGGTCGAAAAGCTGCGAACAAACAGACAGTTGGACATGGCTAGATCGACTCGGCTGTTATTGCTGCATATTTTTATGCGGTACAAACATCTGACCAATTTTATAATACCCTCTGCAAGGGTTTAAAAACTTATCAAAGTTTTTAAATTGCGGTTCCATCATGACTAAAGCCACTAAACTAAAAACTTTCATTAAAATACTGCATTAAATGTACAGTTTTTGTAAAATCTTAATAACCTTATATCCAGTCTGACATTTACGATCGTCAGCAACTAATTTAACATCTATATGTATATCTAAAACCGAAAGTTGTCAATTCTTTCATGTTTTAGGGTTTATCTTTTTGTGTTTTAATTTTTGTTTGGCTTTTATTTCTTTATAGTTGTTGGAGTTGTTGGCACTTAAACAAATAAAAAAAAAAAAAAAATAATATTGAAAGAGAAATATTTTAGAAATGAATTTTCAATTTAATTTCTCTTCCGGTGGACGAGTTTTTATTCTTTTGTTAGTTTTGTTGGGTTTTTCGTATGCTTTCAGTTTGACAAATCATTTCCAGATCCAATTTCCTCTTCGACTGCCAACCGATAGTAAAAGAAATTAGCGTTTATCATTTTTATGTACTTAAAATGCAAATGTTATGATATTCTCTATCAGTTATATACGACAGTATATGTATACATACATATATGTATCTCTCTATATATAGAGACATTTGCTATGAATTCAGGTGAATCTATAAATTAAATTGTTTTTCGTTTTTCTTTTGTTGTGTGTGTTTGTGTGTGTGTTTGTTTTTGCTTTTGGCATTTCGATTTCAATATTTGATTTATTTTAATTTGTAATAAATTACAACTTTCAACGTTTTTGTTGTTGTTTGTCTCTTTATTTTCATTTTCTGCTGCTGCTGCTGCTGCTGCTGCCCTTCCCCTTTTTACCCACACTCTTTGATATTTCTATACTATAAATTAACATTTATGTGGCTCGAAGCACTTTTGCGGGCTAAAAACGATGAAGCGGGCGTAATGGTTTTTCAATGTTAATGTGTGAGAAAATCAAAAAGTGAGAGTCTCTATATCGACAAAGTGAGTTATGAAATGTGATCTGAAGTCTATGAAAGAAACCAAATATGAGCCTCTGGCTGAGACCCCCCCTCCCCTCCCTTACCCCTGTAACAAGTCTTCACTCTCGTCACATTTCTCCATTTGATTGGCATTGCCAGTAGCCTTCATTGAATAACATCCAATGGAATGCAATATGTGAAATGAAGAGCAAACGTAAAGAGAAAAGATATTGAAAAAGCTCAGGGCAGGGCACTGCAGGGTAGCATAGGAAAGGGTGGGGTGGGGTAGTCTGCAGTTCGCGTCAGGGCAGTGCGATATTGATACCTGACTTTTCATTCATGTTGGTTAATATGGAATCAGAGCAACCCCCTCATGTGGTAGTTGTTTCATTTGTATATTTTTTTTTACTCTCAGCATCTGATTTCAGGTTTTTGTGCAAAAACGAGAAAACGCAAAAAAATGTTAACATATTAAGTTAAGTCAAATCATTAACAATTTTCTATGAAACAGGGCCAAAGATATTGGAAAAACTTTAAATGTTCTATACAGTTTTTCTTTATAAAGTTAAGTTCAATATTTAAATCAGAACACACACAACATATCAAAGTTTAAAGCATTTAACTTATCTTAACAAAATTGAACTTTTTCATCTACTTTCTTTCGAACTCCATTAGAAATTATGCATTAAAGAGGTTTCCAATGCTTCAATACGATGACTTTCCTATTATATAGATTATTTTTCATAATCAGTAATACAATTTTTATAGTCTCGAAAGTGCATTTACTGTTATTGTAGGGTCGTCAAGCGATTTGCGTTTTTTTCTAATGTTTGTACACAGTTGCGGTTAGTCAGTCAAACCGTCTGATGTAGTTTGATGCATTTGAATCTGGTTAGGCAACCGGAACGTATGTATGTATAATGTTTACAGTTATGACTTTTGATTTCATTTGTGTATATTTTTTCATATTTTGAAAGATTTTATTCGTATTTAATACATCAAACGTCTTTGCTTATGGTTGCGAAAATAAAAACTTTTGCATCATTATCTGATAATAACCAAAGGTAAAAATATTTTAAATATTTTGTATATATAAAAAAATTTGACATATTTGAAAGGCCAACAGGTGAGGCCAATGTTATATCGTTGCCATTTACTTTTAATTGATGGAAAACATATATTTATATATATATATAGCCAGCTTACAACTCCTATAATATTTTTACAACATTCGTAACGTATTTGCATTCCAATCGTAAATGTCACAAAAATATGTATGTAAAAGAAACAAAATAAAAAAAACACAATAAGAAGGAATCTGTTTCTCTCTTTTTGGGACTTTGAGAATAACAACAAATCCCGTAAAAAAAAAACAAATATGAATAACCATTCAATCAAGCTGAAACAACAACAACAAAAGCAGCAGCAGGAACAACAAGAGCAACAAATGAGGGGTTAACAACAATAAGATGATAAAAAAAAATCGCCATGTATATGTACGTACATATGTATGTATATCCCCATATATATATATATATGGGCAGTCATTAATATCGATGGATTACATGGCATTCAACATTTTTACGATATGATATTCTGCTGCCTTAAAAACATGAAACGGCGAAACGGCGAACAATTTTTAAACGTCCCCATCCCCCACACCACCAAACAATCAGCAGATTTTTACAAATGGGAGGGTAACGGATTTTTTGTTTGTGCGGTATATATACATATATATGGATATATGTATAGGGTACATATCTGCGACAAAAATCACCTCAATTAATTTAATTAGTCTGCGGTTCTGAGTGAATTTTGCATACTCCATGACTGCTCCTGCCCACCAAGACTCACACCATATATCGTTTTATGGCACCCCTCCCCCCCTCTTTTTGCTCAGCTTCACATTAAGTTATTCTTTTACTGTGCTTTACCCCATGTGGGGTCGGGGTCGGATTTGGTTGGGTTGGGTCTTCAAAACGGTCACAGCATGACGAACCACAACAAATAATGACAATAACAACACACAACTGAAACGACGAGATCTGAAGATGATTTATACCCTTCTTCTCACACACACACACACATACTAATACACACACACAGATAGTTTTTGAGTTCGTTGTTCGCTTAGAGTTTATGAAAAATCAGCAATAAAATCGTTTGATAAACGATATTGACAGTTGGAAATGCGCTCGTGCTTTCCATTGTCCAATTTACAACGTTTGCATTTGGAATTTATGATTTCAAATTTTTTTTCTTATATATACCCTGGAATTTTCCCATAGAGTGAAATGGATGATTTAGGCTTATGCAAATTTGGAATATTAAAAGAAAATGATACTGTTGGCAAAATCATTCAAGTTAAAGCAAATATGTGTCTATAATGTGAGTCAACCAAATTAAAATTATTATTATCTTTAGGTCAGACATCGAAAATTCAATATAAATATTAAATATTAAAATAAATTTGGTTATTTTCATAGATGTATAATTATATATTTGAAGCTATTAGAACCTTTGACTCTTACCTAAAACGTCTCTTAATATATTTATTTATTTTTTCTAAATTTATAAAATGTCTGGTAAGAAATTTACTTTACAATCATAAGGAAAATTTTGATTTTTATTAGATTTAGCTCATTATTATTCGTGAAAGAAGTAAACAATTTTAATGAAATCTGCTTCCCTGCTTTATCTTCCCATGAATCTAGGGTATTTCTTTAGTCTATAGTTTAATTTTTCATTCCTGATTTGTTTAAAGTGTTGAAATTTTATTCTCACTGAGATTTTAACGCCTTGACCCTTTCTACTATTGTTTCGCTCTTATGCACATAAAAATGTAGACAAGTCTATTGATGCAATGGGAATGAAAGGCATCTCAGTTGGACACTATCTATGGCATTTCCAGCTACTCCATTATACTTGACTATTTTGATGAAAGAGCAGGGAGGGGGGTATGGAGGTAGACTGGAGGCTAAGAGGAAACTTGCATTTTGTTTTTCCTCTTTGTTTGCTTTGTTTTGATATTGAATTTCAATCTTGGTATTTGTTGTTATGTTGTTTTTTTTATTTTTCCTCTTTTATTGGCCGCTGAACAATAAGAAAAGCAATTTTCATATCTTTTCGGAAACATTTTGAAGAGTTTATGAATAGAATTTTCTTTTGCCTTTAAATGAAATGTTAGTCAGTGGTTTTTTCTTATTATTTTTGGTTTGGTTTTTTGTCATCTTTTTGTTGTCTAAATATTTTACAAGCCATTAAACCAGCGTCAACAGCATGAAAAATGCATAAATAATGCAATTGGGATTGTCGACAATTGGCCATGGTCAATGGCCAAATGGCAGGAGGATGACAACAAAAACAGCAAAAACAAGACCAACAAGAACATAGAGGCCAAACACAATTTGCAGATGAGCAACAGCAGCAGAAGCAGCAGCAGCAGCAGCAGCATCAGCAGACGAGTCTATTGGAGCCGGGGGCTCACAATGAAAATGTTTAGAGTTTTAGCACCGCAGGTGGCCACGGCAAATTTTTACCGGTGTGGTGGATGCTGTTGCTGCAGGATAATGACAGCGAACAAGTGCAAAGGCAAGCTACAGGAGCAGGAGTTGGAGCTGATGATGATGCTGGTGCTGAAGCTGAAGCTGGAGTAAGAACAGCAGCAGCAGCAACAAGAGTACGAGTACAAGGAGATGCAAATGGCCATTTCTGGTTTTGGGGCGATTGTCAATTGTTGTTGTCAATTACGTTAACAAAACATGAACAGTTGGTTGGAGCAGTAGATAGTATGTAGATGAAAGCTGAAGTTGACCGCAGCAACGGACCGGCAAATTTGTACCCCAAAAATCATCATGTCAAAGCCAGAGAGAGAGAGAGAGAAGGAGAGTAGGGTGTGCGTGTGTGTGTATCTGAAACGATGGCAACGCCATCAAAAACAAAGGGAATCCGGTTAAAGGAGCTAAGCGGTGCAAGGAGGCGTTATTGTTGGTATTGGTGTTGGTCTTTGGCCATGTCAGGCGTTTAATTGGCATGCCATTTCCTATGTGGTTATTAACGATTTGTGGCGTGTAAAGAGCATTTGTCAAAGTGTCACAAAAATAAACTGGAACATGGAATTTCGCAATTGGAGTGGAAACACAAATACACAAATGCACACACACACGCACACACACACACACACACAATAGCACTCTGGCTAAATGCATTCGAGTGTAACACGGTTAACATTCATGCCTATTATAAAGCCACACATTTGCAATCAATCGAAAAGTGTGGCTGTTTATTGCTATAAGCAAAATGACAAAGACTTTACACATTTCGATGATGACTTCACTTGAAATTGTTTGTTAATTAACATTAACACCATATGAACATGAACTATAATTAATAATAATATGCAATTCAATGATGCAAAGCAATCAATAATGTTCATGTTAAATGTTATAATTCTCTCAATATATTAATTTAATATTTCTTCTTAAATAACAAAATATACATAAATTCCTTTTCAGATTGAACTTTAAGTTGCATTTGAAGTTCCATCATCAACAAAATTCAACAGATTTGATGCACATTTTCTGCATTAATACGAAAGTTGGAAATTGTGGCTGAATGCTGAATTAGCTTAAATTTAGCCCTGCATTGCAACATCAGCATAAATTGAACTCGAGAGTGACCTTTTTAATTAAAAACCTAGACAACAGAGCTAAAGTTTACCCCCTCCTGCTCCGCCTCCACCACCTCCTTCCATTTCTCTACCACACCATTTGGTATGGCCAAACACTTTCGTGCCGCAATTCGCATGCTAAAAATTGCAAAGGATTTGTGCGGAAGAGATTTGTTATCTAATGTCTAGAGGCGAAGGGTCAAACTGGAGGCAATAGCCGGAGACCAACAACAGAGCAACAATCACGCAGACGACCGTCGCGTCGAGGGAACTGAAGCACAAAGAGAGAGAGAGAGAGGGAGAGAGAAATACCTTGAGAAAAGTGTTAATAAATTTAGTTAGAGCCCTGAGAGAAAGAGAGAGAGAGACGATGAGGGAGAAACAGAGAGAGAGAGAGAGAACCCTACTAGACTCGGACTGGACTTGGATTCGAATTTGGTTTTGGATTTGGTCTCTGACTCAGTCTAAATTAAGTTACCGCCACGTCGCCTGCTCGATTTGCAAATAAATTTGTTTAATTCCCACTCGACTTGATTCGTCGTGGGGCAGCGGCGGTGGTTGCGGTGCTTGGTGGCCATTGGGTGGGCATTGTGTGGCGGCAGCAACCAAGAAATATTTTATAAGGCGTCAATTTTGGAGCGAAAAAAATCGTGCCTGGGATTTGGTTTCACCAACCTGACTAATTAGACGCGTCATTGTAGCCCGATTGGCTTTTTCCCCCAATTGCCAATGTTAATGAGTAACTTCGATTTCCAGCCCGGCATTGACTGTCTGGTTGGCCAGCTGGACAACTGGCCAACTGGCTGGCTAAATGGAAACTAATTGGCATTTGAGTTTTTGGGCAAACTAAAGGAAACTGTAGGAGCTGCTTGACTAAGTGCACTTTGGTATATGCAAATTAGGTGAAGGAGAACCGTATCGGGCCAGTCAGTGATATGGGAAGCATTGACACTTCCTTTCTTTTTTCCTTTCCTTTGTGTGTGTGTCTGTCTCCCTCTCCTTTCTCTCTGTGTGTATTCAGCAGAAAGTAGGATAAACGAAAGGATCTAATATGATTGAGCTAAAGGATAAGGCTAAATGTTTATACAATGAGCGAATATGCACAGATACTTCATCTAGTTTAACTTATTTCCCAAGCGGTGATTATTGAAATTGATTAAGCAAATAGCAAATAATACCCAAGTAAGCAAGTTGGATATTTCTTATGGAATTTGGACTATACTTGTAGAATTTAAAGTGTTTTTCTTTTAGTTCCTATTAGCTGTATTTTTTAGCTTAAAGTTTTACCCATTTAAGTAAAAGAAAATACCGATTGGATGCTAGGGGATAAGGTAAATTAAGATTTCATTTTTTTTAATATTGGCCCGTATAATAATTGATGGGAGTTTTTTGAGCCTGAGGTTCTTTCTTTCTCCACAACATCCTTCGAAGCCTAAGTCGAACACCTTGTAGTCAATTTTACAAAGATTAACATCAATAGTTTAACTAAAAGATGAAAAGAAAAGTATAAAAGCCTTTATGAGAATTCAAAATGGGTTCGAAAATGAGTTTTTCAGAAAAAGAAATTAAAGATAAAGGACTTGTAAATTGGTCATTCTTGTGCTGATTTCAAAAATACTGATTTCTTCTTTTGTTTCTGTAGTTAAAACTATAAAAAAAACTTTCACCAGATTCTGAAATATTTTAACATTATTAATGCTCAATTTTACAAATTTTAAAGCTAATTAAAGGACAAGATGCTAAGAAGAATCATCCAAAACCACACTGACTTGAAGCCTTGTAAAGTTGTAGATTACTTTTTTGTAAAAATTTGTGTGTAAACTTGCAAACTTTCTGACCAAAATTAAGTTTTTAAGATATTAACGCAAAGGATGCGATTCAGAATGGCAAAATGTAGTTTTTGGAAATGTGTGACTCCTTTAAAGACATTAGTCTATAGCTCTCTAGTTCCTGTTTTTATCTCTTTAGTTGGAACGGAATTTATATTTATGATAAGAACTACACGAATGATTTCATCACAGCTCATTCGTGTGTCGTATTTAAATTCACAATATTTTTTCATGTGTTGCTTAACTTTATGGTGTGACTGTATATATTCATAAGAGAAAATTACCTTAAAATGCGTGAATGCTTTTATTTAACACAATTGCAATTTTCTTTTAATTGAGAAACATTTTGGCCATTTCAGTTCGATTATGTGAAAAGGTCGGTCTTCTTCACGAATCGTGAATCCATTTGTATTTTTGGCTTAATTGAAAATCCATTACCTATAAAAGAGAAAGGACAATATAAATATTGAAAATTGAAATCCTTTTTTATTATGGCAAACATATAAATAATGTCCATTTGCTGGGCCCCATGTGCGGACCATTTTGTATGAGTATTTAACATATCATTCATATAATATCAATTAGTTGCATATGTGAGCCGCCCAATCTCTCTCCCTCTCTCTCTCTCTCTGCTTGCTTTCTCTCTTCCACTTTCTGTTTGGCTGGCCTGCAAATGGTTGGGCCGTGCCAACAACATGGATAAACGAGGACATTGTTTCTCCTACACTCCTTTTTGCTTCTTATTGTTGTTATTTCTTTTTTTTTGTTTTGGCCTTGTCAATGGCAAACGGCAAACGGATGAAAGCTCAGTCGATTGGCATGCGTCCGTTTGTTGGCTGTTGATGATGTTGAGCCAAGGATCAGAACAAAAGATGTACGTGAACGTGAACGACGACGAATGTCAGCACATGGCCAAATGTAATGGTCCTCTTACTCTTTCTTCATCTCTCTGTCTCTTTTTTTTCTCTCCTTTTTTCGTTAACAGATAAAAAGCTCATTTTATGCCAATTTTACTTTCTCAGTATGGGATCTCTGTATGAATGAAATTTACCGAGAACTAAAGACTTGTTAGTGTATTCCAACTACAACCTACATACATATATATATACTCCCATTTTCCATTTCTTTGTCGTCCGCCCCCCCCCCCCCCCCCCCACTATCATTGCGGGATATAATATGGAATCCATTTGAGAAAAATGTAGTGACAGAGGGAGAGCTCTCTTTCTTTCTATTTATGTATCTTTTGAAATGCAAAAGTTTGTATTCGTTTTGTCAAATCAATGCATTATTCTATTATGCATAAGACACAACATTACAAAATACAAAAACAACAGAAATGCCATCTAATTATGCATGCCAGAAACGTAGCAGTAGATAGATACACACAGCCCCACCAACTCCGCCCGGCCGTAGCCTGGCCCATCCCATTGGTTGTGTTAGTTTTTCAGCTTAACCTTTTGCCAATTTTAAATTGGCTTTTTTTCCAGTCACTCGCTCTGTCTTGGCCAAGTTCAAATATGCACAAACATTTGTTCAAAGGCTAAAGATTTATCTCGCCTGTTGTACGCCAGACACCCTGTGGTTCCTTTTCTGTCCATTTGCTTCCGTTGGCTGTGAAGTTGCTCTTTCCACAAAGTCTTTTGGGTATTCATATGAGCGAGTGGTGTACCTTCATTTCACCATTCTTCCATTCCCTCGATACAAATCGGTGAATTTCAAGTGCAAAACTTGAATATGCAATTGAATTTTTTTGCTTTCACATTTTGTTTTTGCCTGTTTTTTTTTTTTTCCTGAAACTGTTATAGAACACAGGGGATGGGTGAAAAGCAGTACACTCTCCCCCCCATTATCTTCCTTTTGCTTTTGGTACACAAGTACAGTGAGTGGTCCTTGGAAAGAAAGCAACATTCAAGGTGAATACAAAAAATAAAGTTAAATTTCATAAAACTTGAACAATTTATCAAATATTCGAAAAGAGAAGACTGAGAGAAAACTTCATGGCCATTGTTTTTATTGTAGTTATTTACACTAATATTTATAAAATAAGCCACTCTATTTGTATTTATGTTTATATTCTCATTTATGTTTAATATTTTTGTATTTATCTTTATTATATTTCATTATATTTAACACATTCTTGTTTAATATTTTTGCTTTAAATCCAAATAGGAAAAAAAACGAAACCAATAATTTTGCAAATTGTATAGACGAAAAATTTCCATTTAGATTAAAATATTTGCGACTCTCACCTGCCATCCCCCTCCACACACACACATTCCCATCCCTTTGTCATCAAACAATCTAACCTAACTAATTTGCCTCATTCAACATATTTCCACATTCCATTTACTCCCAACCATTGTTTGGGGCAAGTTTGATTGGCTAGCAAAAAGCTTTTTTGGAGTCAGTTTGTTCAACATTTTTGGAGGTTTTGCCATGGCAGCGGCATCGACTGACTCCTGGTACTGATGCTGCTGCTGCTCCTTCTACATCTTCTGCTGATGCTGTTGCTGCTCTGGCTGCTCTGGCTGCTCTGGCTGCTCTGACTGCTTTTGGCCAATTTGCATATTCACGCTGTGGATAAAAATCACAAAACAGTGGGTGCCAAAGCAAGAGATGCAATGACAACGACGACAACAACAGCAACACAGCAAAGGCACCCAGGAGGAGTCACAGGAGATAGATTGAAAGAGAGAGAGAGTAAGAGTGGGAGTGGAAGTGGGAGACAGTGGCTGATACTACCAGCAGGAGCAAGTGATGGTGGAGGAGGAATCGGATGGAAGGAATCGATGAATGCAAAATGTGCCTGCTGGCAAGATCGAAGCAATGCGGACGAGAAAAACCCCAAAAAGTGTAGCCAGGCAAACAAATTCAAAAATGTTTGCTGAATTTCAATTGCTGACAAATTTTTGGCATCGGCCACAGCAGCAGAAGCAATAGCAGCCGCAGGACAGAATTGAGTAGAATGAGAGTTGTGGTTGCAAAGAGGTCGGCGGGCGGGGGGCAGGGGTGCAAAGAAGGCGGAGGAGGATGACACCAACAAATAAAACGAGGACCGACGATGTTGATAATATTATTAGTACCGGTGAATGGCAAATTGTCCTTAAGGATATAAATGGGAATTTGAAATTATTTTATCAACATTTTTGATTGCTTTCAGCTGAACAATTGCCCATGGATGATGCCCAACCAAACGGATGGTAATCATCATTGACAGTCGGAGTACGTACGTCTCCGCTGGCCCGGACAACGTGAATATTCTTTTAATATTATGCACAAAAGTTATGAATTTTCCCCCCACACCATACCATTCATCCAATTCCATTCATCCATTCAGGCAATACGTTTCATGGACTATGGAAATGATAAATTTTAGAGTGGCCCATGCCACCACTTTCTCCTCTCCCCTCCCCCCAGTTTATCATTACCATCTAACTCATCCTTGCTGCTGTTGCTGGTGCTGCTACCTCTTCTCGTTTACAGTTGCCTCCTCTATGCTAATTATTATTGCATGACAAGGATTCACAGCATCAGCATTGGAGCAGGAACAGCAGCAGGAGCAGAAGCAGAAGCAGGACCTGTGGCTGGAGTAGGGGGGGTAAGAGAAGCACTTGCGGCCTGGATTTAATCTAAGCAGATAAGGAAATTGCTTAGAATTCTTAATGGACAAAAACGCAAATGGAGCAGAAGTTATAGCCCAAAAAAGCGAATGAGAGAGACTGGTGGAGAAGAGGTGGAGAGAGTGGAGAAGGATTCCTGGGGTTCAGGTGTTAAGCTGCTGATGGATATTTAAATGGAAAGGTTGTTGATGGGTTTTGGATTGGTTTGGGTTGGGTTGGCTTGGCTTGGCTTGTCGGGTCTTGTCTTGGCTTCATTTGGCTTGGCTTGGGTTAGGTTAGGTATTTGGTTTGATATTTATTGAAATAAAGTTGACAATTTTGTGCGATGAGTGGTACGGATATTTGTGTGCTTAGAATAGTTAAAATTGAATTTTTAATGCTTTATCTGATGCGCTTTGTTGCGTTTTTCTTTTATGCCCTTTTCAAACAAACTGAAAATGAATTTTTTAGCTATAATGAATAAGTGAGTGTGGGAAATGTATACATTAAAAGATGCAAAGGATAAGCATGAGGATAATACATTGATGGAATATATTAAAAGGAATTTTAACAAAATTTCAAGCAAATTCAATTGCACACTCTAAAGAAGTTTCTATGGTGCACTCAAACTGTGATAGACTCCAAAAGTAAATGATTTTTTGAACGTAATAATAGATTATAATTTATTATTAATGATTTGAACATTGTGTTAGTTGCTTCCTAATAAGGCTGATTATTTCTTGAATTTGATAGGCAACTGTTGCTAATTATCATTATCAATTCGTGTTATCAATTTGAATCCAACAAATATGTTTGGGAGTATGCTAGAAATCTACAGAGATTTCATTAACAATTGTTATTGAAAATTCCCATATAATACAGTCCAAGAAAGTTTTTGGACAGTTTTGGACAGACGACCGCAGCCCGTTCAGGAGAGGTGTCCGCCTATGGAATTCTCTTTAAATTTATATCCATATATGTACATACTTAAGCAGTCGAAAGAAATTCAGAGTTATAGTATCGATTCAATTAAACTTTTTACATAAGATATAAAAAGATCAGTATTTCAATAGAAAATTGAGTAAATTGTAAAATATAGGAATAACCACTGTTTTTGTGGTTTAGTAGAGTTTTTCTATTTCATAATTCATCCGGGTAAGAGAGGTGTCCGTCCAATAGAGAAGAATTGCCTCGAAATATACAAACAAGAAATTTTCCACTTAGCAGAGGTATCCGTTATCGGAGTTTTGACCGTATCTTGAAGTTTTCGAAATTTTATAGGCAAATTTAAAAAAAAGTGCAGAAAAGTTGAGTTTAGGCAACCCATTTACTTTTCAACAGGACAACGATCCGAAGCACACGGCCCATGATGTGCGTATGTGGCTTGCATACAATACTGCACACCTTCTTCCACACACTCCACAGTCACCTGACCTCAATCCAATTGAACATTTATGGGAAGAACTTGATAGAAGGATTCGAAAGCGATCAATACTGACCAAATCTGACCTTAAGGCGACTTTAATGGAGGAGTGGCTAAAAATTGATAAAAAAGTTACCGAAAAACTGGTCCATTCAATGCCAAACCGTTTAAAATGCGTGTTAAAACAAAAAGGCATGCCAACTAAATAATAATTTTTTAGTAGCTAAATATTTCAAGTTATAATGTTGCTTGCCAATACTTTTGTCCATTTGAAATCAACAAGCTTTTCGTTTTTTTTTTTATTTTATAATATAAAGTTTTGAAAGAAGTTCCTTTTTTACCTTTTCATCCAGTCAATAAATATCTAAAAAAAATATAAACAATTGAAACACTAACATTTTTAGCTAAATATTTTGGTTTTTATTTGGAAACGGGGTAATTGCCAATACTTTTATCCATGACTGTAGCTAAATTAATAGCTACTCTGTAACAATCTACATGCAATAATATAGCGAACTTAAAATGATGTATAATGTCAGTAATAAATATAATTGAAAGAAATTAACACGAATATGAATCTAAACCTCTTACTAAGTCCGATAGAAAAGTGGGAAAGACTTTTTGTTAGGTTTATGATAAAAGTTATTTACAAATATGTTCATCCCTAGTAGGGTTTCCCTACTAACAATGATTGTGTCCCCACTAATTATTATTATCTGGTAACAACGCATACAATAATGAGTTGATTGGCAGCATTCGAAATAAAAAGTTCATTCTCGGTACACTCGGACACAACACTTTTGAAAACTAAATCTAATTTATTAAATAAGCTAAATACAATAATCAAATATTTGAGTTGATAACAGAATTTAGATTTCAATTTAATGATAATTTTTACTTTTTTAATTCAGTTAGGAAATAAAAATGAAGTAAGCAAGTCGTCCCTGCCGACATTGAATATACCCTGCATCATTAAGTTACATTAAATGGAATAAAACAACCTCAAAATAGACATCAATTTCATACAAGATTCCATTTAACACGTAGCGACAGCGAATGCATGCTATCTCGCTCACTCTTACCAGCCAATGTCGTCCTTGCCGTTTCAGTATAAAAAGCACATTCGTTTATCTTCTACATTTATTGTCCGATTTAGTCAGCTGAAGCAGTTTGGCTATATAATTAGGTGAGCCAAGTAAGAATACGATATCTTTCATACAGCTCTAGTTATCGTTTTTTCCAAATTCCGGGGGCGGAAGTGGGCGTTGCTAAAAATATAAACAAACTTCAACTGCCTAGATATAAGACGAATGTTCCCACCAAATTTGGTTACTCTAGCTCTTATAATCTCTGAGATCTAGATGCTCATACGGACGGACAGACGTACAGACGGACGGACGGACAGACAGACATGGTTCAATCGATTCGGCTAGTGATGCTGATCAAGAAAATATATATACTTTATGGAGTCAAAAATGCTTCCTTCTGCCTGTTACATACATTTTAGCGACTTTAATATATCCTTTTACCACAGGGTATAATCACCAGCACCAATCAGATCACCCAAATAACTTTGCTATTAATTTACTAGAGAATAAATTGCACTAAAATGAAAACAATGAAAAGGATACCCCTTGATGTAGTATTAGACTATATAAGATATTTGTCCACTAAATTTTTAAATATTATATATATTTATATATAAATATATATATATTTAAATATTTTATTTTAAATCTCTTCACATTCCACTAAGTTTAAATATAACATTTAATGATTGTCCAGATATTATATAAATAAAGAAAGGAAAGAAATAATTCAGTTAATTACTTCAAATTATTTTGATTCTTAAAAACTTTATTATAACTTCGAAGACATTTTCATAAAATTAAATATGAATGTAAATGTTGGCAAGCAAAAATAATAAACAAATACACTTCCTTTTGGGTGATTTTTTGAGTGTTAAAAAATTCCAGAAGATATTTGGGATATCTGCCAATAAATATAGTTAATAATTTCTTTGTTTTTTTTTTTTTTTGTGGCTATCTGTCAAGTTGATTAAAGAGTATTTCAACAATGTTTACTGTTTAAATGGTCAAGCAACTATATACATATGTATGTACATGTATATATATTTGCTTTTTTGTTAAAACACTTTGAAAACTGTTAATTGACTGTTAAACATAGCTTATAATATTGTTATTTGTTGCATTTTCAAGGTGATGGCAAACAGAAAGTAATGGAGCAATTAAAATAAATGAATCTTCTTGACATTCATTTGCCCTATAGATCATATAAATTACTTTGTTTAATATGGTCAACCTAATTGCATTATGTGCATAAACCAAACCAAGGACATTTCCCCGTCCCCCAAAAAAACCCTCTCCGGCAATACCAAAACAGAGACAGCTTCGACCATATCCTGGCTGTTTATGGCTGGCCACATGACGTATGCGCGTTATTAATGCGTTGCCCAACATAAATACATATGCAATTTATATGCGCATTTTATGACAATGCTGCCACAATATGCATATGCTGTAACTATGTTTATTTTAATTACAAGAGAAGACAGAGAGCCACTCGGAGCATATTTTAATTGTAGTTCTACGAGCAGCAGCAGCAGCAAAAGCAAGGACAAAGTTAAGAGAAACATTTTGGCTTGGGCTTGGTTTGATGGGATTTTGTTGATTGTATGCCAACGAAACGAGACGATTGACAAATTAAATTGCTTATTGATGAGGGAAATACATATGCATACATATATATATATATCTCTGTTAGTATATATATATACATATATATATATTTATATATGTATAATAGAGAAAATGCCTACGTTGCCCGGCTTTTAGGCATTGTCGTCGTCAAAATGAAATAAGTGCATAATGGAAATTTGCAAAAGCCAATTTTGTAATAATTTAAATTGAATATTTATGTATGTTGTGCGATTGTGTGTATGTATGTCTCTATCTCTGTGTGTGTGTGTGTTTGAGTAGGCACTCCATTTATAATCGACTGCAGGCATTTTGAAGGAGCAGCAGCAGCAGCACCAGGAGTGGGAGTTGGGTGTGGGAGGATTAGATTGCTATGCATAGTACATTAGTTTTCGAGTGGCCCTCTCGCTATTCCTTGCCTATTTGCATTTGTGTATTTGTCTTTTGCCAATGAATTTCTAAAGCACACACAGATACAGAGATGTGTGTGTGTGTGTTAACCCCCAACCCGCCTGCTTCTGAATCAACCAAACTCTTAGCTTGTCAAAACTTCAACTGTCACAACACTGACAATGCTGATGATGCTGATGATGAGAGGCTTTTGTGTTTGCCTTGCATTAAGCCCGGACAAACAATGTGCCAAAAATCACAAAAATTGATGGCACACACACAATTAGTATGTCAAAAAATATATACATACATATAGAAGAATATGATAAAGAACAACAATAACAACAACTATAGAAAGAAAAAAACATTAAATAAAGTTTATCTAGCTATCAGGAAAAGATTGAGGTCCAGGTCCATCTACCTATCCACCAACTATATATACATATGTATATCTATCCATCTGACTAACGAAAAATCAACAAAATAAATGCACAAAAATATTTGCACAGCAAAATCCTTATGGCAAAAATTATTATGTGTCCGAGTGTGTGTGAGAAATCCGAAATGGCTTTTAAATGCACTCATTGATGCACAGTGGAACAAATGTAATGCATCGATTGGATGACAATAGCTTAGGTACAAGGGATATATAATAAATCAAATCAAATAAAGTTTAAGAACTTTCAATCTCTAATTCTTAAAAATACTTATTATAAAATATATTTCCTAGTTTATTTGATCCTATCACAATCATTATACATATATCCTTTCTGGTGCCCAACTATATCATTCTCTTGATCTACATATTAGATAAATCTATATTTAAATTATATTAGTAATTTTTTTATGAACTGTTTTCTTTTTCTATTTTAGTTATATTTATTTATGTGTTTGCCCCAATGTACTTGGCCAACGGTAAAATGCATTTTTGCTTAGGCAAATCAATAAAAACTTTATACAGTCGTTTTTCAGAATTTTTCATCTAAAGTGGAAATTTTGTGCATTGCATCGAAACATAGAGATGGAGATGGAGAGATAAAGAGTGTGAGTGAGTGAGAGAGAGAAAGAAAGAGTGAGAGGCAAGAGTGTTGAGTGATACTTTAGATTATGTTCTTATCGAGGATGATTTCTATTTATGTATATTTTTTTTTTTTTTGCAGTTTCATTTATATTTTTGGTCATCCTTTTTCATTTTCCAATTGTCCAATTTGAAGCATCATCGTATTTTGGCTTAAAAAAAGAGAAATTCTTTTGGATTGCTTAAATTTTGTTGGAAAACGTTTTCAATTTCTTTTAATCTCTGCTCAGTTTAGTGAGGAGGGGAACTTTAATCGTTGAAAAAGTTCGACAAATTTCTGTAATCATCGATAGCAATCATCGGCAAACACGTTTGGGCCGAAACAGAGACAGAAACTTCACTTTGCTTACAAAACACCTGTAAATTTCGTCAACCAACTTACCAAACAACAGACAACACTCTGAGGTCGACTCAGAGTTAGACCCGAAAAAGTAGACACATCGAGGACAGATAGACAGACAGACAGATAGAGAGACGGAGAGACAGAGAGACAGCCGGCCGAGTGCAGGCTTCAATGCACTTTTGCTGAGCATTTGATTTGTCACCCAAGGCGTGCAAATGATAATCGAAAAATCACTCAACTGTGCGTCCCTCGTCCAAGTGTGTGTATGTGTGTGTGTGTATGCAAAGCTGATTTGTCTGCCCGCTTGACTGGCTTGCTCCATAGTCCTGGCCAGTTCAGTTGTTGTCCGCCTCTGCCTTCTGCCTGCATTTCCGCATCCGGTTTTGCATTTGACACCAGGGCCAGAGAGGATTCAAAGTGGGAGTAGCTATCCCGACATTCAATGTATGTGTGTTTGTGTGTGTGCGTATGTGTTTATGTAACTACCGACGCATCCTACGTCTTTTTTTTTCAATAGGTAGGCACAGGTTGGAGATGTTGGACAAGGAGATAAAGAGCCAGGAGCAGGAGATGAGATGAGATGAAGTAGATGGAGATGAAGGCAGAGACAAAAACTTAACTGCTCGACACTTGTTTTGTGGTGTGTTGCCATTGTTCCACTGTGTGTGTGTGTGCGTGTAGGTGTTGTGGAGACTTGTTACAGAGTGAGCCTCATCTCCCCCGCCTCTTCTTCTACCCTTGCTATGGATGCTTACGAAATCTCAGAGAAGGACTAAAAAGCTGTTGAAACACATGGTGACATGTGCGAATGGAATTGGTAGATGGTCTCCTCATTTCAATTGTAGGCTTCTTTGTGATATCGCAAAATGAAAGTGTGATGTCTGTAAGGCATTGAAGAAGAACAAGAATCATTGGGCAGGGGGGATGACCACTTGCTGAAGGCATTTCACGTGCTAAATGCTAGAAGGCGTTCAATTATCAAACCGAATACATAAGAGACTTGTTATTGGGATATACGTAGATATATTGTATTTTATACTGGTTTATATTGCCACGTGTTTGTTTATTTTCAGTCAGTTCCATCCATAAATAGAACAATCTTTGACTTGAAAATGTTTCCCAGAAACTCTCCGAGACAAACTGTTTCGAAAATCTACTCATAATGTTAAATTGCGTAGATTAAGAGGTTTTGGTTTGCATTTAGCAGGAAGTCATGTGTAAGTGGCTAGTCACTTGTAGAGATTGTTAGGATAAAAGATTTCTGTTTCCAAGAATTACCATAAAAGAGAAAAACAAAACAAAAGCTGCCAACTTGCTAATAAGTAAATATTTGTGGTCTAACATCAATTTCAGCAGGAAGCCCCATTTATTCACCTTTCTTAGCCCCACCTTCAAGTACAAAAAACATTTATTATAGACAAATAATGAAGTTGCTTAGAAACCCTACCCACGTTGTTGTTGTGCATCACTGGACTGCCAACTTGTCAAGCGAAAGACTCCAACTAACGATACACTAATATCATAAATCTACAGACCAACAACTCTGGGCAAGTTATTTGTGTTTCGCTTGGGGGCATATGTGGGGGGATATTTATCTCCCTTTCTCTCTGTGTGTATGTGTGTATGTGGGTGACGCCCCCATTTCTAGCCACGCCCAAGTAATCAAAAATTATGGCATAGAGCAAAATTTATGTGCCATTAACTCAAAGTGCGAATGGGGCTGTCAGTTGTCGCCCTTTGCACATCAACAAAAACTATGCCTAACTTTAGTGGCATTCTGAAGGAGACTCCATTGCTCCACCACTCCAATTCTTTGCCAGTAGCAGGACCAGACTAGTCCACCCAGACCAGTGTGTGTGTGGCCCAGAGGCAAGTTCATTACTTCAATATTTCTGGCCACACAGGATGCTTTGTCCCATGTCTAGGCTATTGTTTCTTTTTCTGGCTGGTCCAAAATGTCGCCGGTTTTGTGATTAGGCGGCACAACCTCGTTTAAATTAAAATAGCTACACGACAACGAGCAGGACCAAAAAAAGGACCAACGGACCGACCTTTATTGGATTTTCAATTGTCACCAAAAGAGGAGGCCTAGGCCTAGGCCTATTCCTAGCCCCTTATCGTTACCCCATTCCCCTGTCAACGCGGCAAATATTTTTGGTCCGAGGCAGAAAAACCGAAAACCTCTAACCAAACCCGCCTAAGCCCTGTTGTTGCCCCCAACCATTCCATCCCATCCCATCCATCCATCTGGTACCCATACCTATATGTAGGTCCTTTTCGTGGGATTCCCGTCCCTCAAAAACCGCAAGTGAATGACATGGCAATGGATGCTGCTGGCCGTAGACTAAGCGAGCCTCAATCCCAGATGCGGCATGCGGGCGGGAAAAAGCCATCTCGGTTGCTGCTAATGACGATTGCCATTGTTGATGAGAGAGAGCCTGGTATACCTCACCCTCTCTCTCTCTCTCTCCCTCTCTGTCTCTCTCCTAATAGGTGTGTGTGTGTGTGTGTGGGAGGAGCAGGATCGGGAGACCAAAAAACACACAAAAACCTTCATTGATATGTTGACTGTTGGGCTGGGAAATTTTTGTTAGAGGCGGCAACGTAAAATTTCATTTGCCTTTCCTACATATTTCAAGTAAAATTATTGGTTGTGCCTGCTGGCCTTTTCCTGGACATTTCCATTTGAATTAGAAAATGCCAAATTAAAAGCAAATTATTGTGTTGGTCCCAAAACATTCTCTCATTCTCTCTTTCTCTCTCTCTCTCTCCCTCTTTACTTGGCATTCATTTACTTACTCTTATGGTAATTACTCTAACGCTTGTTTTTCCTATGTTTATTTGTTGATTTTGTTTTGGCTTTTTTCCGGTAGAGACGACGACGACGACGAGGAAGGTTTTTGTTAAGTAAATAGTTTTTAGGTATTTGTATTTGGGTTACCTTACCTTAGCTTACCTAACCTGAGTCTGGCTGGACCTACATCTATATAACTATATATACATATATACATATATCTGCATTTGTATATATAGAGAAGTGTGTGGGAAAAGTTGTTAATTAAAAGCTGACCAAAATGTGGAATGTTTATACATACAATGTGTACCCTGTACACATATATTAGAAAGTGAACTGAAGTTGTTGGGCTAAATTAGTTAAGAGAAGGACAGAGAGAGAGAGAGATGGAGAGAGGGAGAGGCAGGGATAGGGAGTAAGCAAAACTGAAGCTGAATTTAACTAACAGTTGGAGGATTAGGACATTTGTCCTAATTAGTGGTGGGTCTGTCTATTTGATTTTGTGGAAAGTGAAACTTAAAATAAATAGCGCAAATTTTTATTTAAAAAGAAATGGCAAAAGGAAAACCTTATCCCGGCGCAAAAGGAAAATAAAGAACCTTGGGGAAATTTAGTTTTGGATTTTTAACAGTTTTGCAAAGTAAATCATTTTGGTTAAGAAACATACATATGTATATAATACAGTTTGATATGCTTTTATATAGTTATTTACTTTAATTCTCATTTTAAGTTAAAATTTTTTTTTTGGCTTTTTTAAGAAATATTGAAATAATAAGATAATAATCTAAACCCCAACCCCAAATCTTTATCTTAAACTAACCCTAGGATAATTTACCCATTGCATAAGGACGGATAAAAATAGCCGCAACTTTGCAACTCCTTCCACCATTCCTTAGAAACATTGACCACCAATGAGTCAATGACCTCGTCGCTCGATGCGTGAGTCCAAAAGGATAACCAATTATGCGGCGTCTGGCACATTACACGACTCAACCCAATCCAATCCAACCACTAACTCCCCCCATACAGCAGGGATATGCACACACACACACACACATATACACACACATTTACTAGTCAGCATGCGGCGGCGGCGATGGCAGTGGGATGAAACTCATTAAAACTGCATGAATATAATTTTCGTTTGATTTATAAACGCTCATTTATTGCCCCAGCAACAAAAGTTTTTGGCATATGGTTTTTCTTCTACTACTTCTACTCGGCTATAGTATAAAACCGCAGCAATATTATTCGACTGTCCCTTCCACCAGGACCAAACGGAATACTATAGAGAAGACATTTGGGGGAGAGGGAAAGGGCATGAAGATGATGGAAATCAATTCCATTAGGATTATGAATGCAAACGTCAGGAAGCTGTGACCATAAACGCGCTTGTGTGCAAACATTTAAGATTCTGCCAAAAACGAGATCGAGCGAACATCAGACAGACAATGCGGGGGAAGATATATAGAGAGAAAGAGTATATGTGGAGGAGGGTGGAGGCAGGGTTATTTTCCTGGGGTTCACCAAGGCCAAGCAATAAGCATAATGCATGCCCAAAAATATAATGGTCAAAACTGTGACGAAGCGCCGCGCGCTAAGACAATAATAAATATAATGGTCTAAGGAGAAATTGCGTAAAAGCGTCAAAACGAAAAGATAGAAAAAAGTTGGGGCAAATTGAAGTAGTCGCAAGTAGTATACAACTAAGTCCATGTCTGTCTACTTAGGCATATAAATCCTTGACTAGTGCAGACGAATTTCATTTTTTCCTCCTTTCTTTTCTCTTTGTCATATTTTACGTCCTGCTTCATTAGTGCGTACATTGATAATTATGCAATGGCAGGAGGGAGAGAGAGAGAGCAAGGAACTTTGGTGACGAGGGAAGGAGAAGAGAATTGAATTTAACTGCAGCTGAGTCCCGGATGAATCTCTCACTCCGGCGTCCAAGGGGGGATGATGCGACAGCAAATCCTGTGCGCGTGTCGGCATTTGGCATTGTGCAAGCATTTCCTGCCATCCCCTCGGCTCTGGGTAAAGTCAACGATGCGAAGAAAGCATCACACTTTGAGCTGTTGCATTTAATGGTCTTAGACTTGGGGAAATGGAGAAGGTAGATGGTAGATGGTAGATGAACGTGCGGCCGGGGGGTTTATATGATTACGATGATGATGATGATGATGCTTTTTGGCCACTTCTTGCGTAGTCAGATTTTTTGCCCTTCCCTCTATGCCCATTGCTTTTGCCTTTGCCTTTTTGAGTAATGGCCACTGTGGCTGACAACAGCTGTGGATTTACAAACAGAATGCATATGGGTACTCCGCAAACACAGTGAGAAATTTACATAAAAGGTCGCTCAGTCAAAGGAGGAAAGAAAAGTACAAGGATGCCTGCTTGTTACCCATTTTTACCATTTTCTACCAAGACTTTTTTCTCCTCTTTTTCTTTTTTTTCTTTTTTCGCGAATGGTGTTGATATGGCATTGTGTTGGTAAGTTGGGTATGAAAAGAGAAGTGGTGGAGGGGGAGAGAAGTTAGGCAGAGGGGTTGAGTTTAATAGGAATGGCTTTTGCTCTATGCCCCAAAGACACAAAAGGAAAACTTGAAGCACAGCTAGTTTAGAGTACAAAGAGTTTTCTTGGCTTCCAAAGAAGAGCTAAGGTTCTTGGAATCAGACCATATAGTACCATAGTTTAATCAAAGAGATTTTGAAATAGGCTTACCTAGATAAAAAAAAAAAACAGTTTTACTCCAAAAAAAAAACCGTTTTACTCCAAATCTTCTACTTCTTATGGGTTCTTATGGTTTCCCAAGCGAAGTTATTTGTAGCTCGGTCTGGCATACCTTCTAAGATCAAATTTCAAGATTCTGAAAAAAGATTGATTAAACCAAATTTTCTAAAAACGGTTTACAACAAAGTCCTCAGTAATTCACATCTTCTCAATATTATTTACCCTTCGAGAGGATTTATTTAAAAGTCAGTTTCAGAACTAACAAAACATTTGTGTTTGATATATTATCTAAATAATTTAAAGAGATTTGATGACCAAGTTCGAGTGGCATCCGGTTTTTTTTTTTTTTTTTTTTTGGCACTAACCCAAACGAAGAGTAAAGGAATAAACAGAAGACGGAAAAGAAAGAATAAGGGAAGAACTCTCATAAGCTTAAAACTCCATTCATCCAGTTCATCTTTGATATATGAAGCGCTACAAATGTTGGCCAGGCTTGAGATGACACAGAGCTAAAAAACACCTGCCCTGCCAGGATGTCTACCACTCAACTTTCCTGCCGGTCCGTCGCACGCCCGACCACCTCCCTCCCTTGCCTGCCCCATCAATTTCGGCATCATTTACATAAGTCCATAAAGTTTAAGTCGCATTAGGCATGAAAGCCAAGTGCTTGTATCCCATACCCCGGGATTTAGTTGCCCATGGCAAATGCAATGAGGCCAATAAACAAATACACTTGCCTTAACAATAACACATCGAGTAAAAAACAAGAAAAAAGAAAACAACAAAAATAAAAACAACGAGTGAGTGAAGGACTCCCAACTCCGTTACTGACATCGACTCCCTCCCGCCCGCCTGCTTCTGTTTCCTTTTCGGTTTTTGGGTAGGGGAGACTGGGGGCGGTAACACGAGCTTTATGGCCAAAGGCATCTACACTTTTAACCCCACCACCTGGTGCCACGTGTCAGTGAGCCGTCGCTTGTTATTTTAAAATTTAAACACCCATGAAATAAAATATATACGAATACTCGTAAACCTCTCTCTGGCAATACACTGCGCCACTACCCTCTTCTGGTAGCCTCCCCCCAAACCCACTATAGAACGCTACCAAAAAGCCAAACAGTGAGCAAAGCAATACATAGTGAAAGCCGAGAGAGGTTGAAGTATTGAATCTAATAGAAAAATGTTATTTTAATGCAGACGCTCGCCAGTTTGCCAGGTCGCCTGCTGGTTGTGTTGGTAAAATTGGATCAAGGTCTGGGAGCACCCTGCAGACGCACGCGCCACCAAAAACAAAACCAAGAACAACAGCAACAGCAACAGAAACAACAACGAAAAATGGAAGGTGCAGTAGCAGTCTCAGTGTCGTTTTGCATGCGACCCCCAGACGTAGAAGGGCAGGCTGGCAGGCAAACAAGCGGGGAGGGAGGGAGGGAGGCCACAAAGAGTTATCGCTTGTATCGCATAAATTGAAATTGGTGCCGCCCCGGCGGATGACTGTGACAGGGTACAAGGGAATAGGGACTGGCGACAAGGGACCAGGGAGAATAGTAGGGACAAGGACTATGACACTGAGAGAGAGAGAGAGACAGGGATTGAGAGAATCGAGTCGGTAGGTCGGCAAGAGTCCTACACTGCATATGTGGAATTGTATTTACAGTTCACTTAACAAATGCGCATATCGCACAGGCCACAGCAAATGGTTGGAGCCCTTGTGAAGCCCTCTCTGAAGGGATATCAATTGGATTTTTCGTCTATATATACATAGACATACATACATACCTACATACATGTAGAGTGATGGGACGGGGGCACAACTCAACGAGATGATGCGGGTGTTTAAGGTGTGGATGCGGTGTAAAGTGGGCTTCAAGTGGTTCACAATAATATTGAGAGGGAGCAATATTTATGCTGGCTATCGATAGTATTTAGCTTGTGATATGCTATCGAGAGTTCAAGGACTCAATGAACTACATAAATAGAAGTAAATGTCTGTCTGTCTGTCTGTGTGTGTGTCTTAAAATATATAAACACATACATATGCATATATGTACATACATCTAATGAGTTGAGGGCGTAAGGAGCGGGGCAATTAAGTTAAAAACGATGCGCCAGTTGGGTTTTAGAAACGAGACGAAAGGTGTTTCTCAAGTGACCTTTTTAGTGATATGAAAATAGTTTTCAGGGTGGCATATTGAAAGGGTTGAAATGTCCCAAACACTAGCATCTAAATGTAGCATTGACATTTGAAACTCAAGGCTACATTTTACATAAGTTATCATCAAGTATTTCATTGTTAAAAATACTTTACTAATGTTTGATTTGAAATAATATTACATATTATTTAACTTAATTGAGGAAAAAGTTCGTTGATTTCAATTGTAAAACTGTTATTAATAGCTCCTCTCTTCTTTATAGACGTTAAACTTATTGCCAAGATCGGACAACTATAAAATTGAACTGCAAATATGCTCATACAGAAAATTGGCTTTAATATCATATATGCAGAAAAAAAGAAGATTCTTCTCTTTTCATAAATTTAAAAACTTTTCGGGTTTTCTAATTTTCTGTAAGTGTTCAATTAAATTAAGCATAGCATATCTTTATAGATAACAATAAAATGCTGGTCGTTTGACTCGCCAAAACTAAAGAACTGTTAGACTAATTCGGCTACTTTTGATCTTCCAAGACCAAGGAAGGTTTAAAAGGTGAAAAGACTGGAACTCCTGGTACGAAACTTTACCAGCGGGATAGAAGAAATAGAAGCAACTATTACCCAAATTACCCAACGTGGTAGAAGCAATCGACGGTATTAATTAAATATTAATATGATAAAAATGTTGTCAATTTTATAAAAACAATGATTTTGTTTTCCCATGCAAAAAGAAATAGTCGATTGCCATAGATTTTCGATTTATAACATCTTCAAATCAATTTCCTAAATATAATCAATTTAAAAAGTTTGTACCAACCATCGACATAATAGCTCGATGGACAATGAGTAGCAATTGTTCGGCCATCGACGTCCTTCGAAATTATAAATCAGGATAAGGTAGTCAACTATCAGACGGAGCTTTAAAATTCACATCGAACGTTCTTGATTGCGGCAGTAAGAAGTCTGCCGGGTCACTATTTTTATATAGTTAACCTTCTTCCTATGCCAACCCGACTGCAAATGCTCTATTTTCACGTATAGCAAACTTTTTCTCATCATTTTTGAATATCTCTTTTATATTTTAACCAGTTAATTGTTTCCATATAGTCCCGCATTTACTATGGGTAAAAAAAAACAGCCTTTACTCTTTAATTTACTATACAAATTTTTGTGAAAATTCTCCCATTATTCTGTGGGCTCACATTTAATATATTAAAAAAAAAATTTGAAAACAAAACAGAAACCTCGTCTATTTGTATACCAACGGCCTTTTCATCAATTTTAAGGCTTTTACACCAAAAAAAAAAAAAAAGAAAATACAGAAAAAAAGGAAGAAATAATAAAAATAATAAAAAGAAACCCAAAGGCTTTTTTTCCCCCTCATTTTATTTGTGTTACCGCGTTGCTTGCATATATTTAAATCAACCTCGCGCTCTTTTTTAGCATACCTTGTAACCCTAACATCAAAATGGTTAGACTACACTGGACTCTTGAAAATAACCAAAGTGAAAGGAGATTTCTGATCTTCTAGATCAGTTTTAGTCAGAGAGTCAATGTTTTCTGCACAAGTCTTTGTATATCGAAATTTTTGACACGTTTTGATTAGGTAAATTGGAAAATGAAAAAATTGTGTCACACTCAAAATTATATGCTTTTCAAACTAAAGTGTCGAAAAGTTTAACTGGGCGGGAAAATATTTATTTAAAAGTGTACGAAAAGCTCTGAAAAAACACTAAAGCATATTTTTATGATTTTTTCTTCAAAACGTTATATTTTTAGATGTATATTTTACAATTTTTCTAACCCATATTTTAATATGATTATACTGCTAAAATATTTCTAAACTCAAGATTGGTTTATCTGACATTGAAAAGCCAAAAAGATTTCTCTTAAATATAAGACAATAATAGAATGGATTTATTTTTTAAACTTTAATATAGAAGCAACCAATTTATTTCAATTTTTGACAAAAGGCTTTTTGTTTCTTAACTAGAAAATAAATTGTAATTGATTTAATAAAATTAGTACAAATGACTGCTCCAATGGTCTACTTTCTGATACTTTTCCACAGCATCAGAAAAGAATTCATTTCCGGTTGTTTTTTTTTACCTGAAGGAAGTCATTTCTTAGCAGATAATAATTTGAAGCAATTTGTTTTCAGTTATCATTTTATATATTCAATCAAATGGAAAATAGTTTTTATTTTAGCTAATTCAATGCTGATACTTTTAATTATTGTATAGATAAAAAATGAGAAAAAGGGATATCATCAAGTCGATGCTTGCAATTTAATATTTTGTAGGTAGTAATTTTATATATGTGCTTTTTTTTCTTTTTTTCTTTCTTTTTTTTTAATGCCTCATAATAAACCTACTAAAATTCTATTTAACTTTGCTTCGCCTTTGTGAAATTTATTATGATTTTCTTTCTTTGCTCTCGTTGTTGTTGTTGCTGCCTTATTTTAATGAAATGCAGTTGGGTTATGGTTGGGTAGCTTTTGCATATGTGTACAAAGCATTTTTTTTCTATATAATCAAATTATGTGTGCAGTTGTATGTAAAGTGGAAAACTGGTGAAAATTATGCGGTAAATAAAACAACCTACGTTAAAAAAGTAAAAGAAAAAGAAGAAGCTAAACTGAAACTGAAACGAAGGGAGAAATTACTAAAACTCCAAGCCCATGCCCAAAGGGCATGCCCAGTTTCATTAATTTTGCAAAGAACAGGCAAAAACCAAAACCAAAAACAAAAAAAAAAAAGAGAGAAGAAAATGTCAACAACTAATCTGCCAATTTGTTACTTTTTTTCTCCCAAATGCTGCAGTTGCTCCCAGAGGGTGTGGGTCACATCGCTGATGAGTAACAAGAAGAAGATAGAGAGAGAAAGACGGAGTATAACAAAAAGTTGAAGGGACGTTGTTAGTAGTAGGTTGGTTGGTTGGCTTAGCAAATTGCTTGAATGCCGCATCAGAAAGAGCAGTAGCATCCGAAAATCCTGTTTACTTTGTCAACATGTGTTAATGCCGCATAAAAATCGAAGACCAGCCAAAAACATTGAAACGGCCAAACAGCTGAGGCCATCCATAGCGAGGAAGCACTGCGTGGGTGGGTGGCTTTGGGTTTAGTTCAGTTAGGTTAGGTTGATGGTCTTTGGGCACTTATTTTGCTAGTTTTATGCGACTTTTCTTGTCCACACAGCACAAGGCGATTAATATGTCACGAAAATATCAAAGCTAATTGATCAGCAAAACTGAGACAGACCACAAGCAACTAACACCAGCAAACACCACGAATGGTGGATGATGGCAGCTGGGTGGGCGGAGACATTGAGACAATGTAAGCAGGTTGGTAATTACGACCACGATCCAGCCAGCCAGCCAGCCAGTCAGTAACATGGCAAACTGGATGAGTTCAAGGTGCGTCTCCTGACTAATTATGCAAAAAGCTTAGCAAATGTCTAGAATGAATTTGTCAAACAATTATAGGCAGTAGATAACAAATTAGATAGATAGGCGGATAAATAGAATCGAAGAAAAAAGAGAGACAACAGTTTGGGTAAGTTTTACATTAAATTTATACAGAAATTATTTTTATATAGCTTAAGACTTGAAAATGTGCAGACACACAAAGCTAATTTTCTTCTTATATTAGTTTAATTCTTGATGTATTTCAATGTGTTCTACTTAGTAACAGATTCTATATCTGTTTTATTTAAATCTGCTCTAAGTGTTGAATTTATTTCCTATATAATCTGTTGAATATCGATATAAAACTATTGCCATTCTATATGTAAGCTAAAATTTGAAGTATCTGGCAACAATTGAAATATCTCTATCATCTATATTCTATGCTTAAGTTTCATCTTAGTTCTCTCATCAAATAAATAACCAAATATCCCAACATAATCTGACAATTAGCCAATACAAAAAGTAGTTCAAATGTTAAAATATTTTATATAATCTGTTGAATAACAATATGAAGAATAAAGAAAGCGTTTAAATGTTGTTAGTATTGATCGTATATAAGTAAAATTTTAAATGTTTTCGTAATACAAAGGTATAAGAATTCATATTGTCTATTAATTCGATGCCAATCCGAATGAAACTGACAAAAAATTAACATTTTAGTTAGAGTCTCTGCTACAATAAGGTTTTTTATGCAGCAAAAAAACTTCAAAGCAACGTATAAAGCGTATTTTTATACCCTTGCAAGGGTATATTAATTTTGGTCAAAAGTTTGCAACGCTCAGAAGGAAGCGTTTCCGACTATATAAAGTATATATATTCTTGATCAGCATGACGGGCTGAGTTGATATAGCCATGTCCGTCTGTCCGTCTGTCTTCTCCTCCGAGACCCTTAAAGCTACAGAGCTGAAATTTTGCACCCAGGCTTCTTTTTGCTGCAGGCATTGTATATCTCGGAATCATCCCGATCGGATGACTATATCATATAGCTTGCTTAGGAACGATCGGTCAAGAATAGAATTAAACTTCAATAACTTTGTTGTTTTTCAATCAATTGTTACGAAATTTGGGGTTCTTAAGTTTAATACACCTTTAAACAAATCCTCAAAGTTTGATTAGTTGACTATATCATATAGCTCCCATAGGAACGATCGGTCAAGAATATAGTCTTAGAGCAATAACTTGGGTGTTTCGAAAGCGATTGTCACGAAACTGGTTTTTAAAAGTTTAGTAAATATAGAAATATCTGTGCTAAGTTTCAGACAAATCGGTCATCTATATGCTATAGCTCCCATAGGAACAATCGGGCCAAAAATTTTTTTTTTCGAAATACTTTTCTTTTTCATGCTACAAACATTTAATGTAGGTTTGACTTGTTTTATTTCTAATGATTCTGTCACATTATAAATGTGTATATAGTAAATTGTTAAATAACAGTTTGCAAGGGTATACGAACTTCGGCACGGCCGAAGTTAGCCCATCCTTCTAGTTTTTTTTTACTTTTTGCACTTTTTTTCTACATAGACAATGACAAAAAATAAATAAAAAGGAACACTAGGAAATGATGAACTAAAAAAGTATTTATTATTTTTATTTTATAATATATTTTACATGATTCTGTAATAAATTCTGATGAAAACCGCAGAACACATTTTTTTCTAGGAAAAAAGTTTTTGTTGCCATATATAGTATAAAAAACTATATAAAATTATCATATATCATAGGGGATGGTGGGGTATTTTGAGCCACTTTTAAAATTGAATGAAAACAACGATTTTTGTTAGAATATTTTATTTATTTCACTAGAATACAAATAATAATTAAGAAATTAGTTTTTGCAGTGAAAAAAATTACACACGTCAGCCTGAAATGCAATTTATGCAAGTCCAATAACTTTCAGTTATTCTGGCACTTTTCAAGTGCACTGCACGATCGCAGATGGTATTTCGCCGATTCAATTTTTTCGGCATGTTTTCCATACACAAGCATTCAACACATTAAAAATGTCGTTAAATGGCAAGAAACAAGTGGCTCTTAATTCCCCAAGAAAAAAGGTTCACAATTCCCCGAACCCTCATTTTTAGAAAATGGCTGCGAAAAACAACAACAATAACAAATACATGGAAAATCCCGTTATTATTTTGAAAGCTAATATACACACGAATATTAAAAACATAGTTACCTCCGTCGATTCACAGGAATAAAAAAAATATAAGGACATTCACGGAGTGTAAATTATACATCGAGAGCATCCAATTTCTATTTGTTAATAAAACAAAGTACCAATGCCGGTGCCCATACTTGTTCATTATGGAAATTATAGGGTATCATAAGACGAGTCGATAACAGTCATTCGCACCTGTCTTAGTTCACTGGGGGGAAAAAAAGGCGCTGTCTCACGATTCCCCGTGGCCCAAAATATCCCGCCTTCCCCTAATTATGTATATATGTACATCTCAGTATCATTTCATATCATTCGGGAAAAACATTCGCACAATATACATACTTCTGTTAATATATTTTTAAATAAAATAAATTATAATCAGTTGTTTTTACTTAAAATTTATAACTTCTCCTACAAAAGAATTGATATTGTAAGTGTATATAATATGGTTAAAATCATTTGGATCCATGTGTGCATGTGTGCAAAAACCAGCTGAGCTTATTAACTATAACTAGTTAAGTCAAAAGAACTAGCTAGTTGATAATCCAAAAGGCTATAGCCCGCATTAAAAATGAGCTTCTATAGTCAACACTGCGTATACGTAATGGATGCTTTTTATATCCATCTTACTTACCGCTTAGATATAGATCAAAAGACCTAACAACTTAACCCAAATCTAAAACTCAAACAGAATATGTTTTCAGTTCCAGTTTCGCATCTCAATTTCGTGTCCCCTTTTGGATTCTTGAGGCTATTCAAAAAAGAGAAAAACAACAACGACAAAAAAAAAAAATGAGGAAAAATTCTTTTTGGTTTGTTATTCAAATGAAAACGTTTTCTATAAATCTGAAAGCGCGAGCATTTCTCAAGGACTTTTCTTATTTTATTTTCCTTTCCCCCCTCCCGCTCTCCGTTTGCGTTTATGCAATGAAGCAGAGAGGGAGAGAGAAGCTGAGAGAGAAAGAGTGAAAAACAAAACAACATGTCAAAAAATAAATGTACAAAAGACATTTCTGGTATATTTTTCAAATGAAATATTAGTTTACTTTTAGCGACAGGCAGCAACAAAAAGGCAGCGTCAAAGCGCTGACAGTCGAGTGCGGGACAGAATGGTCGATGGTGCCAGCTCAGGAGTAAGGGGCAGGAGGCACAAGATGGAACGAGCAAGATGAGGTATTTGTCATTTTCTTTAAGGACTTCTGCAAAGCAAAGCACAAAAAAACAACAACAACAACAACAAAAACAAATAGCATAAGAAGAAGGGGGAAAGAAAGTCACGTCGTCTCCAAGTCCGAAACTTGCCTCTTTCCTTACATAATGTCTTTTGTAGGAGACGAAGATGAAGAGGGATTTGGAAGAAGGTGGAGCCATAGCCGGGTATGAGAAGATGCTTGAAGATGAAGCCACTTTTGTTCAAGTGCCGCAATAAACAAATTTAACCAAAAACGGAAAATGCTTCAAGGATGTCGTTATATACATGCTACGTGATGAAGGTGAAAACGAGAAGAATCATCGAATTCACAATAGAGATTGCTAGACTAGTCTATGCCCTATTCTAAAGAATTTAAAAGATTGTGCAATTGTTGATTTTGAAATAGTTTTTCAACTGATAACTGTTTGTCAACAATTTCATCAAATGTTTCTTTAAGACAATTTTTTCATTCATTCCAATTTCAGTTCTCTTTCGTTTCAACAAATGAATTTCAAATTCTTTTGAAATAGTAATAATAATATAAAATATATTTCATTGTAAGTATATATAGAACTACTTCAACTACTGCTTTCGATTATGGTAAAGTTTTCAAGTAATTATTACCTTATACCAGAAATTACAGTTAATGTTAACTATAAAGAAATCTACTGGCTAAAAGCACTTTTAAATGACTTTTATACGCTGCTTGTCAACCCTTTTATTCGGTTTTTGCTTTTTTGGTTTTTCAGTTTTTTGGTTCAGTTTTCATTTCAAGTTTTTTTTTTTCATTGCAGTATGCTTCTTTGAAATTATGAGTTGCGTGTGGCAGTTAGCTATGCCAACTGTATTTGGGGCGTAGAAATGTGGTAAAAAATTAAGTAATTTTCTACACATTGTGAAGATTTTTATCAGAGGGTTAAGGAAACGGCGAAAGGGTTTGCCACCCTACTACTTCGACGCGACATATGTCACGTTGCTGTGAAAGCGCCGAAGCGTGTCAAGCGCTTAGATCGAAGGCTGTTGATAGGCGATGACCGCGTTTTAAATACCAGCACGTAGTTACCAGCCGCCTACGACAACCATACCATACCATCGGGCACCCCCGCTAACGTTGCCGCTGCCACTGTCGATGCCCACTGTTGACATCAATAAATATTCGCGGACAACCTCTGGCCCCTGCCATTGGCCCCTGGGCCCCACCCCCCTCGGCCGCTATCGTGGTCCCTATCATAATGCTGAAAAGCCATAAACGGCGTAATAAAATTCTGCACTGCCATATGTTCCCCAGCGGGCATTATTTTTATTGAACGGAACGGCATGGAATGGGTTGGAATGGCTAAAAAGGAACCTGGCCGGGGTATGGAGGGGGGAATGGAATGGGGTACATTGACTCGTGGACATACAAATTGCAGGGCTGCCGTCTATAAAAACAACAGAGAAAAAAATATAAACGAAAAGAACGAAAGAAATGAAAGAATGCTCTCTCACTTACACAAACATACGTATAACTGCTATCCATCTCCTTCTCTCTGTGATTGTCTCTGTAAATGACAACCCTGTGTGACCCATAAACTAAAGACTTTTAGAATAAATTTAATATATTGTGGCATTTATCATAAAAATAACATTTAATTCCCTAATAGATGGAAGATTTCAACTTCAGTTCCCTGTTCAGTTCCTAATTCTTTCTATTATAAAATTTCAATCAATATCGTATATTCAGTGTATTATGGAAAGAACTCGATGTTTAGAACGTCCGAGTTTTATTTTTTTAGGGACACCAACAAACACACACACACACACACACACATATACTATGTATGTATATAAAAGAGAAGCAACATGGTTGCGGTAAGCCTAGGGCTCGTCAATGCGCTTTACTTTCACTCGAAAATTTTTGCTTTTAATTTAATTAGCTTTTTATTTGGTTTTGAATGCATTTTCCCTGATGCGCCCAGCTGCGGCCTTGTGTGTGTGTGTGTGTTTGTGTTTGTGTCTGTATTATTGCAAGAGAAGAACTCGCTTAGTTGGGGTATTTATAGGCAGAACAGGCCAGGGACGTTCATGTTAACGATAGGTAGAGCGAAGTCCGGGGTGCGGCACACCAAACAGGGTAAAGAGCGGCATAGAAAAGGCTTTGAAACATTGCAAACCATGGACTAAAAACAAAAACCCAACAGCTAGTGGTGCGGTAGCAATTGAGGGAATGGACGTGTGCAGGTGGCTCTAGCTGACTAGTGGGCAGTGGGTAGTGGGCGGTGGGCGGTGGGCATTGGCCTAACGGCCAGTGACCAATCTCATGCCACCTGCTGTGCAATGCTTTGAAGTTACCATTTGAAGCTGGAACTAATTTGACGTAAAGTCCTGGTCCGCTACGTTAGGGTAGCACAATGTTGTATGGCATGGAATGGCAACGGGGGGAGGAGGGTGCGCTTTTGGGTGCGGTTCGAGTGGGCTGAAAATGGTTGGTAAGTAGGGTATAATAAACTGCAATGCGGATTTAAATGCTAACTTGAGCATTTCTTTTTTTCTGTAATACAGCATAATGCATAATGGACAATCATTTGGCAAAACAAGCGTTTGATCTTCAATTAAATACAAAGAACAAAGTACTTTAAAATGTTAAAAAGAGTTTTCAATCAGAAAACAAACAACAAAATATATAAAGAAAATAATATTATAAACTTTACAGTAGAAACCTAGAAAACTGTTTAAACATTCAGAAATTCTAAAGGATTGTAAAGTGTTTTGCGAATCATTAAAAATTGTTTTCTAAAACTTTAAAACTCACACAAAGTAGTTTAATTTTAAATATTTTTGAAAACAGATTTAAATAATGTTTGACTAATAAACCCTGAAAGCTAGCACTGGAAATTCATTATAGAAGGGAAGTATTATCAGAAATTTTCATTTTTTCATTTTAAGTCGCGAAAACAGATGAATTGTTTCTTTATTTGCAATGTAAGATAAAATATTAATACTTATGTGAAAAAAACTAAGTAGATGGCCGAGCACACTTCAATGTGCCGATATTTGTATACTCATGCTAATTATATGTTGGATTAAGTATTAATGAACCTTTTTGCAATCAGGCTAAGCCCTAAGAAACTTACGTCTAAGCGTTTCGAATCACAAAGCATAGCTAACTAGCTAAATGATATAGTCAACTGTTTCAGATCAAATTGGTTAGAATCCTTGAGAAGTGAAAATTCGCGGCAATAGCTTTAGAAACAACCAAGCTATTGATGTAAAACTTTATTATGTCTGTGAAAACAATAAGATAAAGTCAACAGACTTTGATGAAATTTATGAAAATTAGTAAATAGGACAAGTAAAAACTAATTTTAGTACACCTAGTTTAAGAAACAAAATGTTTTCTTAACAAAAAATTGTTTTTCGAATGATTATTCCTACAAAAGGTATATAATATAGCCAAACAAAATCTTATTAAATGTTGTACTTATGATTAGAAAGATATTAAAATGATTAATAACAAATATTAAGATAATCGCATGAGAAACAAACATTTTTGGATGTTTAACACTATTTTTGACCGGCTGTTTCTATGAGAACTATATGATATAGTCTTTCTAATGGACTGATTTCAAGATATGCAATACCTAAAGCAAATTGAAATACACGTGTAAAATTTCAGTTCTGTAGCTTCGAGGGTTTGAAAAAAGATTGCGTAGATATAAACAGACAGACTGGCAAACAAACAGACGGACAGGAGGACATGGCTATATCAAATGAGTTAATAGTGCTGATCAAGAATACATATATTTTTTAAAGTCGGAGAAACTAGGTTCTATGCAAAATTTAAAATTAGTAATCATTAGCTTTTGAAAGATAAAATAGATCTATATTGAAGCTTTCTTCTATATATCTTCTACATATATAACTTCCACACATTTCAATAGAAGACTTATGTTGGTTTTGCATTTACAATCAAACCTTTCATTGCATTAAAGGCACATTATCTCTGACGACCTCATCTGGTGAGACGGTAAAGACGGTGAGATGGTGCGAGTGGCGACTGCCAACATATCACCTACTTTGCTCTAATTCAATAAACATGCCACACAAATGGCTATAAACAATGCCTTGCCTCCTATTTGCCACGCCCTCAAATTAAACAAGTGAAATAGTTGAAACATGCATGCATATATATGTATATGTGTCTATGTATGTATGTATTTGTATCCCCGCGGCCATTTGATGGCCCACAGTTCCTCAGTCTACATAGAAGCACACACAAATTAAATTCACATCATATAAACAAACACGCAAAGGTTCTCTTTGCCAACAAACTATACCTCAACCTACATACATACATATATTCTCCATTTCTACTATGTATGTATATATGTACATATACATACAATACATACATACAAATATATAGGCATATACATATAGTACAGACTTTTGGTCAATCACACGCATGACCATTTGTCCTCATCCTTTTTGTTGCCACACACACACATACACACACACTCACTGATACACACACTGACAGACGGAGAGAGAGACAACCAAATTGGAATCGTTAGCGCAACAAATTGAATCGAATCAAAGCCCCGACGTGCTCGCATTTAAATAATAGTCAAAGATTATCAATTAAGCTATAGGACAAATTGATAGTGATGCGACTTTAGTTCAATCAGCCACGCCTCTACTCAATCCCATCCCCGTTTTCCATTCGCATTCATGGCATGCATTATTATTGCATTTAAAATGATTTAATTATCGGAATGAGCCTTTTGAGTTTGGCACTGGCCCCGCAGTTATACATCTGTCTGATATATATATCATTTCTTTTAAATACCCTTCCAAAGATTACACACACACACTCACAGAGAGTTAAATCAACTTAAATATCTATCAACAGCTCATATAAACTGTAATTAATCATTTAGTTGGAACTTTTTATTCCAGTTAACACTTTTAGGTGAGAGTATTGCTACGTCGATATCGAAAGGTAAACTCTGCAGCAACTCATTGGTTCTTGTTTCACATAATAAAACTTAATTACAAAATAAAAGCACAACAACAACATTTACTTTTTGCATTACAAGCAACTTTAGTTTTGTTTTAATTTTTGTTGTTTCATTATTTTCATCGGTCTTTTAATAAAATTAAACATTATTAACATTCCTATAAATTGTTTTTGATACCATTTCTAAGGGAAAATAAATGAAACTGGAAATTAATTAATTCCTTTCTCTCAAAAAATTTCCTTTGACATTTCCTTGAACTAATTCGAGGCAAATATTTACCTACGAAATTTTGTCATTTTACTAAATCACCTTGCCCCCCAAAGGGTCTGGCGGGGTAAGGGAGAAGGGGGTTGGGCAAGTCAGTCGGCTACCACCAACTCACACAGAAAATTTGTCCGGGACATAAATCAAAACTCAGCTAATTACGCAACAAAGAGTCAACTCCTCCACATCGGTGAGCTGCCTTGAATGCTAATTAAAAAAAAAAAAAAAAGAGCAGAGGAGGACGAAAGCCAAGGCAGGACCGGGACAAGGCAGAAGGTTTTCTTTTTGAGAGTGGGAGAGAGTCTTCTACGGTTTGAATGCAAAGTCAGCTAAACAGAATTTGCCCATTAACAATAATCCGAAATCCTAAAGAAAATTCATGTACCTATTTATGTATGTATGTGTGTGTGTGTGTAAAGGGCAATGAAACGCAATCGAATTGCAAATTTATGTGGCACGAAACAGGACTCTTCTTTCCCCATTTACTCTCTCTCTCTGTCTCTTTCCCTTTGTGCCTGTCTTTCTGTCTATGGATAGCACCTCCGAATAGACGTAATTAATTCGATTATATTTCATTGATTTGAGCTTTCGGCCCATAGAAAATAAAATTTAATTGAAATGCCATTCGGAGGGCTGCAAACGTAAATCAAGTTGGTCAACTTAGGTAGCAGCGGAGATACGGCTAGATGGAGAATGGCCCAGAATGTCCTTCTGTGGAGGCGACAACAGCTCGGTCATAATGGTAAACAACAACCAAAAAAGCAAAAAAAAAAAAAAAAAAAAGAACGAGAATAAAATCAACGTGACAGGAAAGAAAATTAGCAAAACTTCTCCATCTCTAGCTCACTCGATGCCTGAGTCCTTAAGCTCCTTTTTACTTATTGTTCAAGCGACAGAGAAAGAGAGAGAGGGAGAGAGAGAGAGAAGGCTTCAAGAGGGGGACAGCTGGTGGCTGGGGAGGTAGGGCGCTCCAGCGGTGAGGCATTCCCCAAGGGGCGCGAATTTAGTCGCATTGGCCGCCTGTCAAAGACATGGCAACAAGAGTTTCATTTCGTGTGGACATTGATTAATAATGTTTTTATATTTTCAGGATTCTTCTATATACATATATACAACTTTTTTTTTTATTTCTCTCCTAAACCCTCCCACGATTTTAGCTTTTAAGCAATACGCACGAATGAATGTTGTTGTTGTTGTTTTTGCTGTTGCTATTATTTTGGTGGCTTTTTTTTTAATGACAAAAAAAAAACAGTAACGCAAACGTAAGACAGGATTTGAGAAACAAGAAAGATGATTTACCTAATAGCAGAAAAACGGATCTCATTAGCTAGTATATGCAGTTTGTCTGAAAATGGGAAATGTGTTTACATATAAAATCTTTAATAAATCTGAGTTAGGGTTTATTTTGGCTATACTGTATACTGTAGAGGCTTTAATTGTATTCAATGGGAAACAATTTTATTTGCAATTGAGAACAAGGAAAATAGATTTTTATCCATTCTTCTAGCTGTGTGAAATGACATAATAAAAAATATTATTTAAGTTATAAACTTTATTGACAAATTTTGCATCATTTGGTTTAAAGCAAGCTGATTAGTTATTTTAAAAATTATTGTTACTAGTTACGAACTAAATATGAAGGGATAGAAGTTTTTAGTAAACGAAGATATACCTTTAAACTGATTACAGACGATTGTAATCAAAACATAGAACTCGAAAAGCTATGGAAGAGATAGAGGTACATATATAATATCTCCTGGGTATACAGAGAACTGTTGGATTTACTTAGTTCAATAGCTCGGGTCAGTCCATCATGCCCAAGCATTAATCTACGATAAGTAAGAAAAGGCCAAGTAAAAGAAGTCTACTAGAGTCTGATGGCAAATTAACTATAAATAAAATAAAATAACTCGTTTAATTAAATAAAAAAAAAAACATTTTAGTGCTAAATTTTATCTTCATTTTTAACTACTTAAAAATTAAGAAATTGTTGTAACCTCTTGATTATTTTTCTACTATTTTGGGCTATTTGTAAATTAAACATTTATGGTAAATTCTTATTACTACGACACAGAAATGCATAAAAAACACTCTCATCAACATAAATCAGTTAAGTTGAACTGAAAAATTCACTACAAAAATTAAAAGTATGTATCAAAATTGAAAATGAATCTACTATAATTTACATTTGTCGAAAATTTATAGGAAAATTTTATAACTTGATTTCAACCTTCATTTCTAGGCTGGCCATTTCAAAAGGTGTCTATTAATTGTTTGAACAATTGACTTAATTTCTCTTTTATATTATACCCTGTACCCATAGGGTAAAAGGGTATATTAAAGTCGCTAAAATATATGTAACAGGCAGAAATATACAATTCTGACCCTATAAAGTATATATATTCTTGATCAGCATCACTATCCGAGTCGTTTGAGACAGGTCCGTCTGTCTGTCCGTCTGTTTGGATGAACATCGAGATCTTGGAAATTATAAAAGCTAGAGCGACCGGTTTGTAGATCCATCTAGTGTGTAGGCGGATCAAGTTTGTTTCAAATTTTACCCACGCCCACCTTTGCCGCCTTAATTAAGAAAAAACGAATAACTAGAGCCATTTTGAAGGCATCGAATTGTTATTTGATACGTCTTATAATATGGCCAAAATGCACCTACTGACCAAATTGAGTCCAAATCGGACAATAAACATCGGAGATATACCCATATCAGTTTTGTACTGAAGAGCCAAGGGCGACATTGGCAGGCAAGAGTAAGCGAGACAGCATGCGCTTGCTGCTGCCGCATGTTAGGCAAATTTTACTTTAAATCTCTGGCAATTTTGAGAGTGTTTGCCAACATTAAATATCTCTACTTGGTACAGGGTATAATCAACGTCGACAAGGACGACTTGCTTGCTTCATTTTATTAAAAAATTAAATTCAGATGAGTCGAAAAACTCAAAACGTATTAGTTTAAACTTAACAAATTATAGTTATATTTTTGAAAATTTGGCATAATCAATTCTAAGGTGTGCATGTAAATTAAAGGATCAAAACATTATTTATTTGAAAATGCATTTAATATTGAAACCAGGCCAAGCCCTTCATAGCCCCTTTTTTATTTTCTACAAAAAATCTAAGGAACAAATTTTTAGAACACTTTCTTTTGCTTTAACTGAAAAATTTGTAAACTTAAGGATGAGGATTTTCCAAAGAAAACAGAAACAATTTTTAATTTATTGTTTTTTCATTGCATTTTGAAAAATGCTTTAACTTTATATAAAAACAACAATCAAAGAAATTCGCATGCTTAAAGGAATCAAAATAGTTTCATATAAGTTTCAATAAAAGTCATTTTACAAAGTTGGGGAAGTTTAATAAGCTGAAGTTGTGTTCGATGGTTTTTGACCTAAAATTAAATTTAAAAGTATTTTTTTTTAATATTTCTACATTTTTATATCTTCTCTGTGGCATTACAAATTCCTTTCTCGATTAATATTAAAACAAAACATACTTAAATATAATATTATATATCATCATTATATATCTCGTAGCAACGGATGTCCAAGATGTCACCTCTTGAGACATTCCGGATTGCATTTTCACAAATTAAAGCCTATTTAAAGGCGCCTGCGGTGATTGTTGGCTATTAATTATGAGCGTGGGCCAAATTAAAAGACGCGACTCAACCGCAAACTCACAGAGATTTCAGTCTGATTTCATTATAATCAATGAGTGCATTAGTCCCCCAAGCCTACAAATTCAAACTTTATCGTTGTGTGTAAAGCTTTCACTCTGTGTGTGTGTGTTTGTGTGTGTATGTGTGTGCAAATGGCTAATTAATAGGCAAAATTCCAAGAGCAAATTGTCCTAATAATTAGGCATGCACAAGTGCGCCAAATGCCCTCACTTATACCCCAAACTCCCCTCTTCCCCCTTTCAGTTCTCCTTATCATTTTGATTCCTATTCCCTGCGTATACCTTATACCCCATCCCCGATTCCATTGCACTCGATCCTTTCGTTTGTGACCATCATCCACCTTCATTTGCATTAATTGCCGTTAAGTCGTTGCGCCTTGACTATTCCGACTGGGTTGACTTGCTCCCTCCTAGACTGGCGGCTATTTTGCGGGCTTTGGTTTTCGGTTTATGGATTGCTCGAGTTGCCACCACCATCACCATCAGCACTACTACCACCACCCACACTTACATCTCTCTCTCTCTCTCTCTCTTTCGTATCCCCGGATATCCTTGCACTTGCATTTAGTGCAAATTTGTCGCTTTGCCTTCTGTCATCGTCTATTAACAACAACATTGTGGGTGAGCACTGCTAACCAGGACCTTTTGGGTTTGGCCAACATATCAGCTAGGGATATTAATAGGCCTTTGGGCATTATTGGAAATATTAACAGACATGTTTTTGGTTTTCAATATGGTATGAGAAAGCGCCCAAGTGGACGAATAACTGGCATGGGCCTAGAATGTTAAATGGATTTGTGTGTGTGTGTGCGAATGTGTCTGTGTGTGTGTGTGTGTTGGCAATTTAGTGCCATAGTTTACAGCAAATACAGGTGGAATTGAGCTTGTAATTGATATTTGAATGAGGGTGAGGGGCAGCAATTGACAGTGTAAAGGTGAGTGTCGAACAGCAATAATGTAAGTGCTTTAAACCATACAAATTGTTCAATATATACAGAGACAAAATGAATAGACAATAAAATGAAAACACATAGCAGATAAACTCTACAATTACGAGTATTATGCAATCATAAACCAAAGTCGAAAGAACTACAAATATTTGAAATAGTTTTACTTTGTTCAACAAAAAAACTTTAAGTATAAAGTTTTCCAATAAGAGATGTTATTTTGATATGTAATTTTATAAAATAAATGATCGGATGTGATTTGCTTTATGAAGAGGAACTTATTCCGCTGATAGTAGAAAATAACACCTGGCAAATGACCACCATGACCACGTCTAAAGAACAATATCCTTTTCATCAATCTTTCCTTAACCAAATTGCAAAGTGGCTTCCCTATGCCCTCGAAACCCTCACGAGTTCTATTTGTTGAGGTCTTAAATCAACTCTGGGATGTTGACGTAGAAGATCTCGTTCACGTGGCCCCAAAGAAAGAAGTCGCATCTTTCAATTTCTGTATTGCGGTCCGACAATTCGCTTCACGAAGACCCAAAACTGTTCGAGTTTTATAAGTCTCTGCTAAATTTTCACCATTTTTATAGTGAATTTTAACAGTTTCAATAAGTTGTTTAAGCGTCTATCGTTCCATTTTTATTAATGGCGCAGTTTCTACTTGTCATATATCAAAAAATGACAGCTTCAAAAGTAACATCTACCGAAATAAGGACTATTCAAAAGAGCGAATTTATAACGCTTTAATTAAAAGGAGAAACTTAAGTTTATTTTAAACAGAAAAAATAGAAAATAGATACCGATTTTGATTTTTAAGACATGTATTTGCTTAAAAAAAAGGACTAATACTTTATAACAACACCAACAATTATATACAAAAATCTATTGGTGTGGTCTAGAATTGATTAAGAATACATAGATCAAAATTGATCTAGCTTAATTTAGAACTAATAGTGATCTAGAGAAAGTAGAAAGCAAGATCAATTATAGGGAATGAGCTTGTCAAAGCTTCTAAGGATTCTAAAGAAAGTCATCTGCTTGCCATTCTTAAGTTTTTCCCCCTAACAAGATATCTTTAATTTATAATTGACTTTGTTTTTAACATTCAACATTGGTAACACTTAAAAATGGCTAGTTATGCATTTGATTTGTCGTTTTCTCTTTTTTTTTTTGGTTTAATGATAATCCCATTAATTCCCATAGAATTTTATTAACAAATCGTCTCACAGTATTTCATCATTAAAATATAAATCCGTTTTCTTTTTTGTTTTTCCCCTCTCTCTCTCTCTGTCTCTCTTGTTTCTCACTAAGTGATTTCCTGTCTCTGGCCAAGTGTACAGCTGCTCAAACTGTTTCATAAATATTTCAGAGCTATTAACGCTTATGATACTCTTCTCAACTAATGAGCTATGACATAAAAATAAAAACAGAAAAAGAGAAGAAAAAATGCAAGAAAAGGTTTACCCAAAACAAACTATAACAAAATGTCAGTCCCACCACCTTCCCCCATCCTTTTCTTTTTTTTTATTTTTTAATGCCAAAAATACAAATGAAACAAAACGAGATAGAAGAGAGTGAGAGAGAGAAAGAGACAAAGTCTTCTTTTAATGACAAAACCTCGACAAAACCTCATAGTAGCTCCCCCCAACTACCCTCTGCTTCATCTCACAACTTCAGCTGCTGCAACGGATTTGATAGATCTATTTGTAGTTGTTGGTTCCCCCATTCCCACTACCCACTCCCCCCTCCCAAAGAGTGGGGAGGTGGAGAAGTGAGACACTTGGGCTGCTGGCTGCTGCCTGTTAAATGCGACAACTTAAAATCCCATTTGATGCACTCTTTTTATATTGAGAAGACGACCCGCAGAACTTACGCCGAGAGTTTACTGTTTGCCTGCTGCTTCAATCTTCATAAACTTGACAAAAATCCCAAACGAATGGACGAGAACGGAGAACGGAGCGAGAAACCAGCGAACGAAAAACGAAAAATTATGTTCCATTAATGGAGCGAATGTTTCCTTTTATGGCTGCTTGGCATATAAAATGTAAACTACTTAAGCATCAGACTAGCAACACATGTGTGTGTGAGTGCGAGTGAGTAAGAGGGAGAGAGACAGAGATGGTAGGGAAGTAAAGGAAAAGATTCTAGCTAGATTTGTGTATACCCTATGCCTATGAGGCAAAAAGGAATATTAGCCATCAAAAGATAGGCATTCTAACAATCATTGAAAGAAGATAATCATACCAAAAATATCCTGAAAGATAGATAACTCCCAAAGAAGACTGAGATTGAGGAAAAAGGAACTTCTTACTCAAATATTACCACGCAGAGAATAGTTGAAATGGTGACCCCGACGTGATATCTAACCAAGACACAAACCTAACCTTAAATGCCAGCTCAATCTCCTTTACGTTTGTTAGGCAAACAGCTCTGTTATTCTTGATGATACAGAGTATATTGCAGTTGAGACAATTTACTGAAATGTTGGGAATTTTTAAGTACGTAATAGTACGTACCGTAAGTCGACAACGTACGTTGTTGTAGTCGTCGGTGTCGTCAGTTCAGATGACGTTAGCGAACGTCTGCTCCTGTGTCTCGTCGCCTTGGGGGCAAAAACAGGCGCCCCGTCTCATTATTATGTTGCATGTGACACTGTTAATGATTATATGGAATGTGCACTCCCTTTTTCGACTACTTGTTCAGTTGCTCATTCATTTCCTGAGCGTTTTCCACAGGCAACCATACCCGTCCCCCTTTTGACTTCATTTCTTCGTCTCCCTGCCATCGTCTCCCTGCCGCCCGCAGGCATGACGTGAAAATCTTGGAACAAATGTTTTGGTTCCCACTTGATGAAAATCCCTTCAAATGCTACAAATGTCTGTAGTATGGGTTGTTAGAGAACTTTCATTATAAATACATAAAAATCAACAACTAGACAGAAGGAAGAGCCTTTCAATTTTTTTTCCCCCCACTTTTCTTCTTTTCCTTTCTCCCTTTCCGTTTCGTTTTGGTGTTTTTGCCTTCGGGGGGCGACTGGAAACATGCACGGAGTGTGACGTTGTCTGATTTGTTTGACAACAAATTCGAAAAAGTAGCAAACTAAACTAATTGCCAGTTTGTCTTTTAAGTTGTGTTTGTTTTTTTCATGTTGTTATTCGTTTTATTTAGTTATTTTTTTTCCTCTTTCTTTCTTTCGTTTTTGGGGACTCGCCCACAAAAGTCTTAAAAACCCCCCCAAGTAAACCACAACAAAAGAGTTTGCTGTGTGGGAAAAGTTTACAGTTGTTTTACCTCACATCTTGATTGGGTTTTAATTGTTTGTAACCGTTAATTTAAAAGGCTGGAATATATAAAACTGGTTAGGACAACGAATACGTATACGTATACGACTTCGGTTACAATATGTAATTGGCAGTATTGATTGAGGTTTTGAATAGTTAATACAGGCAGATGGGTTCCAGATACAACACTTGTAATTGACTGTAATCTAACTTGTCTACAACTGACATTACAAAGTGGAGCACTAAAGGAGTTGGATATATATAAGTCTATCTACGATTACAAAGCTAATTGGATTTACTTTGAACTGTAACTGAATCAATCATGTGGGTGTTCCATAAATTCCATAAGACATGATGGTATACATTTACCTTTTCAAACATAAACTAGTTTAAAGAAGTCAAAGCTAATTTTAGTGTTTTATATTGTAAATACAACAAAAGTATTATTAAGTGGGTTGTATTGTTAACTTTATATAGTTTAGATTTCTTCTCTAGATCCCCCTTGTCTTTTGAGCTGGCTTAATAACAGCAATTCTGTCTGTTTGCAATGTAAATAAATCTAAATAAATTAACAATTTGCTTGAATGGAAGTACTATATACATACATATTTATTGGAGTATCTAGGAAAAAGATAGGGCCTTATGTTAAATGTTAATGTTAAATTTTTAGTAGAGTTTTATTTTGTGTATTAAAAACAACATTATTATTTCCTTTATAATTATCCTCATTTTGATAAAATAAACTACAGTCAAAGTTTCTCCACTCATCAAAGAAGTTGCAAAAAATACAATCAACAGAAAAGATTTGTTTAAGTGATTTAAGTTTCTGGAGATCTAAAAGCATGGTAAATCAATTAATTTTATCAATTAAAGTAGAAATTAAAAAATAATCATTGGAAATTAATGTTGAACTTTCACTCACATCTTCAAATGAAAAGACTTAAACAAAGTCGTTTGTATATTAATAAAAATGTCAAAAATGTTTTAATTTATCACATAGATGCATTTTGTTTTATACTTTCAAAAATTTTCTCGTGGAAAAAGTATATAAAATGTCCAAATTCATCGCGATCAGATGACCATCCACTTGATCTCCCATTCAGACCACAAGCTGACTGGTAGAACTCTAGAAATCACCTAAAGTTGGCGTCAGTCTCAAGCGCCTGGCACCAATATTATTTCTCTGAATTTTAACTTTGAAAAAATTTGTTCATTGTCTAACGACAAATAGCAAATATATAATAAATTAAAAAAAAAAAAAAAAAAAGATGACCATTGAAATGATCGGTCGAGATTATGGGTAAACTTCAATAACTTTGTTGCTTTTAAAATGAAAATTTGATTTTAATGAATTTATTATTCTTTCTAATATATTCATCAAGTTTTATCAGAATCGGTTTACTTTATCATATAGCTCAAATTGAAACAATTTCTTTTAAAATGGGTTTGACTTGCATATTATGTTTTCTAATGATTTTGTAACATTATAATTATGTAATTATTAAATAAGCGTTTTCCAAGAATATACGAACTTCGGCTTGACCGATCATAGTCTAGTTTTTTTTTTTACATATTTCAGAAATCTTGTTTGTTGATTAGAAAGTACGAGTGATAGAAACCAAGTCCAAATAATATTTTACTTGCATTTGTGAGGATAATTTAGCACAAATTGAAAAAAATGTATTTAGTACACAAATACATATACATTTATAGCATCCTTTTGAACTAAAAAGAATTTAATTGAAATTAAGTCTTGGAGAAAATGTAACATATATATTCATAATTCATGTGAACATACGTATATAGTTATGTTGGGGAAGAATTACTTCCGCTAACTCTTACATTAATTTATTCTAAGGTCTATCCTTAGTCCCAAATGAGCGACTTCCTTGCCGTAAGAAGTGAAAGATGGGATTTATTATTATTGGATATCTTCTTTGATATCACAATTACTAATAAGCAAAGAGTCGAAGGTTTTCGTTTTTAATATTTATTGGTACGCGCATACTCTATGACTTCAAAGTTCTTCACTAACTTACATATAATATATATTTTGATTAAAGCTTAAAGTAGAAGCTCGCTGAGCTTCAACGGCATGTAAATACACTTATAATAATGTGGGCATATGCCATTAGAAGTGTATATATGACTATATCTGAATCTGAACAAAAGAATTAGAAAAAAATTTTACCGCTTTAATTTTTGGTGAATTTTTATTTTACCTATTCAGATTTTAGCCAATAATTATTTCGTTTTTCTTATAAAGCAAATTATATACTTATAATAGATATACTTATATTTAATATTACATAAATAATTTATAATCTGATACAAGTCCATAGAATGTAAAAATTAGAGAAAAAAACTTTCGAGTAATTTGATTAAAATGATGAAGCCAATTAAAGTTTCAATCCAGATCTAATATTCTCTGATTTCAAATGATTTGAAATTCTCTGACTTTATTTTAGTGAAATTGAAGAAGCCTTTTTTCAAAATTAATGTTCCCCTGTACTTTGTTTCCCGCAAAATTTCAATTCAGATTCTTTGCAAATTATTCAATGCACATTGACAAAATTTAAGCAATTTAGTTTTTTTTTGCGTAAGTCTTTCTACTAGCAACTCTTTGGTGTTGCACTTTTAGCGATTTTCTCTCTCCCTCTCGCTCTGTCTCTATCTCGCTCTCTCTCTCTCTCTGTCTGCGTACTCTTTGTCTTGTGTCTCTTTGTGCCAGCTAATTTTACGGTAATTTTGCAAAGCATAGTAGCCAATTATTCACCTGTATTGGCTGCTGTTGCCTGTGTTGAAGCTGTTTAAATTGAAAGGATTATTTACGCTCCAATGAAGCGCGCACACACACACACGTACGCATTTCACCTGTGTATTTTTGCCCACCCCCCCATTACCCCCTCCTATTTTGGCGTCATTTCATTTACACATTCATTTTGGTATTGGCATTTTTTTCATTACGCGGCAAACAGGTAAGAGACAGACATGAAGAGAGCAAGAAAGTGCTGGAAGGAAGGGACGGGAGAGGATGTCAGTCAGAGAGCAATTGAAGCGATTTATTGGTGTCATATGACAAGCATCGGGTCGCTATCCTGCCCTGCCACACCCCATACCCCAATACCCCATAACACTGTCCCCGTCTGCCCCTTCCATTACCAATCAGTATGTCGTCCTGGTCCTCGTCATCGTCCTGTTCCTGGCGCGTAATAAAAAGTTCAAACATTAAAAGCTTGGCTCCTGCCTTCTTACAACAAGTTTCAAGTGTCATCACAGGAGCAGCATCAGCAGGCAAGTGCCTTAAACGAGGTGCTCTTCATCTCCTCGTCTTCTACCTACCTACCTACCTACGTACCTACCTACCGACTCCTACTCTCCTTCGTCTCTCATGTCTGACCCCGTCGCCCCCTTTTCTTTTGCTTTGTGTGCCAATCAAACAAACTGCCATAGGAGGAAGGACAGCCTGTGGCCAACGCTTAAACATATTGAATTACTTGAAAAATAAAGAAGAAAAAAAAAGTGAAATAAAATTAAGGAGAATCAAAAAAAAAAAAAAAAAAGGACAAACAGATGAAGAAGGGAAACTGGTAAGAAATGCTCCCTCCTCCTTCTGTTGCCTCTTTAATTTGTTAATTTCTTGTCAACAGCTTTTACTAATTGGCCAAAACGGCCCCTTTTCGCCTACAGCCACGCCTCCGCTTGTCCGTTTTTAATATTTTTATTTAACGCCATTTACTTTTTTCTCTCTCTCTCTCTCTCCCTTCTTATATTATATATGTATGTGTGTGTGTGTGTGTGCTTCTTCTTCTTTGTGTGTTTGTGTGTCTTTTTTTTTATTTTTATCATTCTTCATTAAACTTTGTGGTGAATTGTTCGCGTTGCCGTTGCCCTCCCGCGTTTGTTTTTTTTTTTTATACGAGTTTCGCCTTTTTGTTTGTGCATTGATTTATTGCCATTCGCCTCCCAATCGGCATTAATTTTTCAGGCATCCCCATCGACTCTTTCAGCGTCTGCTCTGTTTGTTGTTGAATAATTAAATTTTCGCATAAATTCATCATCATCATCTGTATCATCATCATCATCGTCATCATCATTGATGGGGGTCTCGCTTTCGCGTTTTTGGTAAATTTTTAATTTCCTTTGACATTGGCCCATACATTCAACCATATACCAAAGGCTAATTGGAAATGTTAAGAGCAGAAAGATGGGGGGAAAATGACAGATCCCAACAAGTGTTTAAGTTTGGGGTTTGTTGTGTTAAAAACCTGCAATTGGGAAAGCCAAATTGGCGCATCTTTAGACTTGCCTGAGACAAAAGATAAAGAAAGAAAACGGCTTACAGTTTCTATTTGGCAGATCCTTTCATCCCAGCATATGTATCTATGTACTTATCATCCTTATTCAATATAAAATTCCTCTTTACCTTGAGGAACCCAAGTTAGCCTTTGTCTGTTTTCAAACAGCCAATTTCCTTCGTTTTTTTTTTGAGAAGGATTCATTAAAATTCATTGAATGCACATTTCATTTATTAAATCATACCAAGCTCATTCGGTCCCTATTCGCTCCCTCATCTTATTGCAATCTCTGGATGCGGAGGAGGGAAGCTAAAGTCCAACCATTCACACCAAGGCCAGGCCAACACTGATACGCTTTAAGGATATTCTGTTTAAAATTTATAAATGCGTTCAGCCAAGGCCATTTGGATGGATGCCATGCGTTCGGTTCTTCGTCCATCCGTCCATTCGTTCATTCCGTTCTGAAGGATGTCCAGTTAACGCTTCAATGATGGCAAAATGGCTAAATTCGTGCGCATAAAGTGAATTGTTTTATTCGAAACGAAGTAGATGGGGCCAAGTCTTTGAAAAACGAGTTAAACACGTGTCGCAAATGGGCAGCAGGCAGCAGGCATCAGCCAGTGGTAACCCTACTAAAAACCATGAACCCAAAACCTAATGCATATGTTGTGCTTGTAGCATACATTTGGGCGTTTGATCGGATGGAGAAGGTGAGGTGGGGGGAGAGTGTGTATAGTTTATGGCGTTCATAGATTATGGATGAGTTTCATAATGAGCCAATTTATACAAGCTTTTGGGTTAACGTTCATTTCTTTTGGTCCTCTGCAGCTGGCTTCATCAGCAATTCCACCTCCGACTAAGCCAAGTACTTAACGTGTTCTCTCTCTTTTATTTTGTGCTGTTGTTTTGTATTATTTTTCTTTTTTTTTTTTTCTTTCTTTCTTTTTTTGAGGTAATGATATATGAAACCCCAAAGTAGCTGCTGGCCATTTGGGCCATTTGTTTAAGAGTCATCCTCAAGAAATGCTCAAACTTCACAGCTTCCATTTGAATGCGCACATGTTGAAGGTGGAGCAACACATGGCTCTTTGGTTTTACTCGCGCTACTATCCCCCTCACTCTCACACACATGCTCTCCCTTTCTTTTTCTCTCTCTCTCCATCTCTAACTGGTGTGGACAGCAGCTGTGCACGCGTCAGGTGACAAAGTTTCTTTTCTTTTGTTTTTTTTTTGTTTTTACTGTTGCCAATTTGCACAAGGACAACAGCAGAATGTTAGCAGCTGTTGCTTCATCTTGGCCACCAACAAAAAAAAAAAAAAAATAAGAATAAGCCAAAAACCTTGATTTGACTTGGCTTCTTGCTGGAGTCCAGAGACTAGTACCAAAAAGTCTGTCTTATGGATGAGCAGCAGTAAACAAGTTGGCAGAATTTACTCAACCTGAAAGTGATATTGGATGAAAAGCAACCACGCACCGAAATGTTACTTTCAGCTTCTTATAATGGCAGTTATATATCTAGGTGAAATCTGAGATGCTTATCTTCAAACGTGTCTCTTGGTATATGCATTATAATAGGAAACTTACAAATTAATGTTAACTGTTTCTAGAAAGTATGAAAGAAAGCCTGAGTTCTAGAATATGATCAAATGTGATCAGTTGATCAAAAGTGAAATTGAACTTAACAACTTCAGATTGTTATAGCTTTACATATAGACTTCTTTATGTCACCCAAATCTATAGGTAAATTTTTCATAGAAATATATTTTCTATAGGCTTTACCGTAAAAAACAAACCACTAAAATATTCAAATAAATAATCCAAATAGTTTTTGAGTTGCAGATTTTAACAGAAAATGTCTTTCAAAATTTCGTTATTTTTTTTTTATTTTTTTTATTTTTTAATTTTATATTCTTCTGGACGTTGACGCGTACAATGCGCAGTACGTTCAAGTGGTCCAAGCGACACCAGGACAAAGCCTGTTACGCGCGAACCCTATCAGACAGCATGCAAAAACGAAGTCGCGTGGACAACGGACGACAACTTAAATAATAATTAAGACTAACTACTAGATAGATAACTTAAAATAGTAGTTTTTAGAATAGATTTAGAGAACTCTGATCCGATTACAGAATAAAGGCGGTTGTAGTCGGAACAGAGAACTCGAAAAGGTTCATGTAAAGAATAGTTGGAAGTACAGCGTGTTAAAGTTAAAGGGACATAATTTCGGGTTAATCTACAAGGTACAGATAGATTGACCTGATTAAGTAAATTAGGACAATCTATTTGTCCATTTAGAAGCTTATGAATAAACAAAGTACCAAGCATTACTCTACGATTAAGTAAGGAGGGTAGGTTAATTAGAAGAAGTCTTTTAGAATAAGAGGGCAAGTTAACATTTCGATCCCAGTTTAAACCACGAAGAGCAAAAATTAGAAACTGTTTTTGAACAGATTCAATTTTAACTTGGTGTGATCCATATTGTGGAGACCAAACACATGATCCATACTCCAAAATGGGGCGGACCAGTGAAATAAAAAGAGTTTTGGTTGTGTAAGGATCGTTAAATTCTTTCGACCAGCGCTTAACAAAACCAAGAACACTCATGGCTTTATTGACAGTGATATTAATATGACGAGTAAAATTTAATTTGTGGTCCATGAGTACACCCAAATCACTAATCTCGTTCAAACGTTCAAGTGGGGTATTATTGAGATAATACACCACTAATTGAAAAGAGGATCTATGAAATGACATGACATTACATTTTGAAACATTAAGGTTTAATAAGTTAATTTCACACCAAGTTTGAAAGTTATTAAGATCGACTTGAAGCAGACGTGGAGAACTTAAGTCTTTAAAACTAATACAAAGTTTAACATCATCAGCGTACATAAGCACGCGAGAGTGAGTTACAACTGACGGAAGGTCATTAATGAAAAGTGTAAAAAGCAATGGTCCTAGATGGCTACCTTGTGGCACCCCCGAGGTCACATTGATGGTCTTCGAAAGATAAGTTTTAAATAAAACTTTTTGTGTACGGTTATTAAGATATTGAGAAATCCAATTAAGCAAAAGGGTTGGAATCCCAAGTTCGTTCAGCTTGAACAAAAGCAGTGTATGATTGACAGAATCAAAAGCCTTACTGAAGTCAGTATAAATGACATCAGTTTGCAATGCATTTCTGAATCCTTCGATCGCTAAGGAAGTAAACTCTAAAAGGTTAGTGGTAGTAGATCTACGTTTCATAAACCCATGTTGAGAAGATGAAAGAATAGAACTACAGAAATGTTGCAGTTGAGAAATTATAATTTTCTCAAATGCCTTACGAATAGCGGACAATTTGGAAATACCCCTGTAATTAGAAGCTACGGATTTATTACCCTTTTTATGCAAAGGAATAATAAAAGATTCTTTCCAAATGGTTGGAAAAGAGGAAGTTTCAACGGACAAAGTAAATAACTTAAGAATCGGGGAAATCAAAGTCTCAGCGCAAAACCTGAGTACACAACCAGGTATCCCATCAGGTCCTGGTGAGTACACGGGTTTCACTAAAGTAAGCACGCTGAGAAGCGAATCTTCATCGATCACAGGATTAAAGACGCAATTAGACCTTTTCAACTGATAGGGATATGAAAAGTTAGCTCGATGATCTTTGGAGGAATAGGTCGTTTTGAAAAAATCAGCAAACATATCGGCAATGGCCTGATCATCTTTATTATTTTCAAAACATAAATAGGACGGGTGCACTGCCACCTTTCGTTTGGCGTTAACGAAGTTATAAAATTGCTTAGGATCACGGGAGAACTGAAGTTTACAACGCCTAATGTAATCCTTATAGCATAGTGTATTAAGCACTGAAAAATTCGATCGAGCAACAGCATAAAGAGAGAAATCAGACGGTCGACCCGATTTTTTAAACTTTCTATAATATCTAGACTTTACATTTTTCAAATTAGTTAACTCACGTGTAAACCATGGCGGTTTGTCAGACAATTTCTAAAAGACAATTCATTCAAACGACATTTTCTATATATATTTGTGTATATTTTTCTGTGTTGAGGTTTTTCTTTGTTTTAATATATAGTATAAAAAATTTATTTAGACAGTCCAAAAATCATCACATTTAAAACCAAATTCGTTATTTTTATACCCTGTACCCATAGGGTAAAAGGGTATATTAAAGTCGCTAAAATGTATGTAACAGGCAAAAGGAAGCGTTTCCGACCCCATAAAGTATATATATTCTTGATAAGCATCAATAGCCGAGTCGATTGAGACATGTCCGTCTGTCCGTCCGTCTGTATGAACACCTAGATCTCGGAGACTATAAGAGCTAGAGCTACCAAATTTGGTGTGAACATGCGTCTTATGCCAAGGCAGTTCAAGTTTGTTTCAAATTTCAGCCAAAATTACTGTACTAACTGGCCAAATCTAACTTCAAATCGGACAATAAACATCGGAGATATAGCCATTTGCATTTTGTACTGAATTGCCAAGGTGGCATTGGCAAATAAGAAAGAGCGAGATAGCATGCGTTCGCTGCTGCTGCATGTTAAATTTTATTTTGAATTGATTGCGATTTCGAGGGAGTTCGAACTTTTGTTTAGTGAATACGCAAATTAAGATAGTTTAACATTTTTGTCACGCCCACTTCCGCCCCCGCACTTTAGAAAAAACGAATTACTAGAGCAGTTTTTGGGGAATCACATTCTTATTTGGCACACCCAACATTGTGGCCAAAATGCATCATCTGACCAAACTTAGTCGAAATCGTACAATGAATATTGAAGATATGCGAATGTGAGTTTTGAACTGAATTGCCAAGGTGATACTAGCTGGAAAGAGTGAGCGGGATAGCACTCGGTAGCTGTTGCTGCATGTTAAAAGGAATTTTAAATTAAGTTGATGCGAATCTTCATTTAATATAACTAGTTGGTACAGGGTATACTCAATGTCGGCAGGGACAACTTGACAACTTGACTTAAAATTTCAATTTGTTCGCCCTTTTGTGGGTTGATATATGTATGTATGTATGAATACTTCCTTCTTTCTTAACCAATTTTTTAATGGCTTTTCTTTATTTAGCCGCAATCTCTGCACTTTAGTTGAAAATTAAATTTTTTTTTAAAGAAAAATTTCACTTAATATTTATTTATTATGTAAAAATATTTAACCCAAATTTTAAAACATAGCATACAGTAGTTTTCTTCAAAAAAAAAAGCAACTCCCAAAATCGATTGTTTTCAAGGCAATAACAAAAGAAGTGACATCACATTATTAACAAAAAAATGCCAAATGAATATGTAGTACATAAAAGCAATTCAGTAAGGGGTAAACCAAAGATTGAAATAGTAGTACATATTAACGCTATAATGTGTATACAATAAAAAAAACATCTACGTTGTTATATAACTTTTGTTTAGTAAGGGAAAGTTTAGAGACAGAGTCCCTAAGTGTAGTACAAAATCGAAATAAAAGCCAATCCCACCATAGTCAAATGATGTCAAAAACACTTCCCCGCAAAATAAAGTATTTCCTTCACCAATCCCTCCCTCTCTCTCTCTCTCTCTCTCTTTTTGTGTGTATGTGTTGTTTTTTTTGCGCTAAAGCAACATTGTTGCAGGCTCCCTTGCGCCCCTGGACTTCCGCCCAACAAGTGTCTATCCTGATGGATGACCAAAACCCAAACCGAACCAAAATAAAATAAAATAAAATAAAATGCAAAAAACGAACGAAAGACAACATGAAAATTGTGTATAAATATTTAGCTCTAAGCTATTTGCACTTCATGCTTGACATGCCACAAAAAGCAACAACAACAAACAGCAACAACAACAACAACAACGGCAACAAAAGTCCAGCAATTTGCGTTTAAAATATGTTAATACTATTTTTGCTTTATCCGTCCGTTGCTGTGAGGTTTACCAGTTAAGGAAAGGGTTGCCCCACCTACCTATCCATATCCATCCTATACCCTACTATATCCCCTACTCCCCTACTTTTCTCTTGCTCTCCATTACCCGAAATACCTCAAAGTAAAATATTTCTATGCTTGAAGTTGTTTTTTACCAAAAATAGTTTAGCTCTTGTCAAAAAAAAAAAAAAAAAAAAATTTTAAAATAAAACCAAAACAAAAAGTGGCTATAAAAAATTGTTTTTCTAAAATAAATCAAATTGCTTATCAAAGAGATGATTTAGTGGTTGTCCAAGAACGGGAACGCAGGGGGAATTGAACTTACGCCCCCCGTCGACAAGAGCCTTGCCTCGCCTCTCCTCCCCCCACCTAGAAACAACTTTAATAATTGCTCAAGTTGTGGCCTTTTATGCTCGGCAGCCATAAGTCAATAAATGTAAGAAGCAGAAGAAAGAGATGAGCAAAGTTTTTCGGATGGACAAGGACGGCAAGGACATGGAGGGGAAGTAGCCAAAGAGAGTTGAAGTAAATGGAGCCACCTTACCGTAACGTGCACCTGAAGAGTAGCTGCTGATGCTGAGTACCTGAAACGAACGCATATTATTATTATCTTCCTGTGAAAATTTACGGGATCAAAAATTAAAATGGCCCTAAGCGACTTTTTCCTCCAAAAAATAAAAGCGATGAGGCAAAAGTGTAGCTAAAGCTAAGAAATTGTTGCAAAATAATTTTATGGCTAGCCAAAGAGAAAAGATTTCTGTATGGGGGTAAATGGATGGGTTAGGGAGCTGTTGTTATTAAGGGGTCAGTAACGGGGACTCCCAAAAGTAATCTATAACCACATCTGAAGATGATAGGGTTGGGTTGGGTTGGTCTACATATATGTATGTATGTATATGGATCTAAGTATGTGTGTATCTACCCCTATAGAGGTAGGGTCGGTCTTCAGGGTAGGTAGGTGCTGGTAGAGATGAAGGCGTGACTTTTAATCAAAAATATTGCATGCATTTGAGCTTTGGAAAGAATTTTACTTTAATTAGAAAAAAGTATTACAAATAAAGCATATAATAGCAATGAAATAGAAAAGACAATTGAATTCTACACTTAATAAATCTTTATATGGAAAAACTAAGAAATACAACACATAGACAGATTATATCTTTCAATTTAGATTATATTTTTTATTATATTATTGTTAAGTTGGTTCAGATAAGTAAATAACTAAATATATACATTAATTAAGATATAAAAAGTATTAGGAAGAATTTTTTAACATTAATGTATATAATTTATACACACATTTTATGAATATATATTCAGATAGTCACCAAAAACATATTTCATATATTTTGATTTATAAAGATACAACAAATGTCTTTCTATTTTTTTTTTTTTTTCAATATTTTCCTTATTTTTTAAAAATGGAGCTACTTAACCATATACTCGTATACAGATAACAAATCATTATATAGTTAATTATTGAGTAAAATTGTTAAAAAAAAAAAAAACACTTTTCTAAGTCCGAAAGTCTTTTCCTAAAAAATATTTCTTTTCAATTAAAAAATGGCAGACATTTTATCAGAATTCAAATATCATGTTAATCCTAACAACTTCTTGAGTTTAAAACTTGTTTTGGAACTATTTGCAGATTTTCAAGGCAGTTTGCCTTTTCAAAGATATCGATCAAGTGCAATACCATTTATTAGTTGAAGGAAAATCTTTATAAAATTTCCATTACCCATTTTAAGCGATGGCCATAAAGAAATAAAAAAAAATCAATTGCATATTGAATAACTAAAAAAGTTTTTCCAACACTTGCACAATTCTCAACATTTGGCAGGCAATTCCCAATCACGTTGCTGACACGCGCTCATATCTAGTAGTGGGGAAAATGGGATATCTGGAATATATATATGTATATGGGGGCGAAGGGGTCTGTCCTGGTAATGGGAGAATGAGGTTTCCTGCTACATCCTTGCGGGCTTTGCACGCTTCAACTACCAAATTGTCCATTTATTATGCGGCAACGCCTTTTTCACTTTTGCCCTGGACTAAAGAAAATGAAGTGCCTAGAGTCTACCCCACCCTTTTCGACACCCCCCCATCCATAAATACACACACACACATATATATACACATACCCCTCAAAAAAGGCTAAAGAAATAAAAAGGAGGATAAGAAGGAGAGTAGAGAAACCTCATCTCCATTCTATCCCATCCATTCCTCCTTGGGGAGGAGCATTAAAACAAGCTGCTGTGTGTGTGTGTGTGTGTATGTGTGTGTAAGTGCGTTCCCCGGGTGGAGGGATTGCACTTAAGGTGCAGCATTAGCTGCACACTTTGGCAAAAGCGGAAGTTGCACAATTAGAAAACCCAGTCAAAAGTTTCACTAGGATGCACCCCACTCAATCTCCTTCTATCTACTCTCCACCCACCAGCTACTCAATCCTCTGGTTCCGATGATGCTCTTCACTCTTCACTACACATCATCCCCTTAAGCTTTTCTTGAATATTAAAAAATAGTTTCGCTTTTTAGCTTTCGGTTGGTTCCCCTCCCTCCCATCTCCCTGCCTTATTTTTTGTTTTTTCTCCAGCTGTCTGTGAAATATCAGCGAACGTCATGGTTGTCGATATGCATAAAAAGTTGTTGCCTCCCATTACATAAGATATTAGTTGAGACAGGCCAAGGATAAAGGACTCAGAATCGAGCAACAGCAACACCCGAACACCGGGTTGCGGTGCATGAAATGCTTCTGCCAGCACTCGATCTCCCTCCTCTGACAACTCACCTTGTAGACATTGAAAAATTAGAAATATTTTTGCATTACCTGGGCAAAAAAAAAAGGGGGAGGGGCATGAAGAAAAGGGCTATCGGTCAGCTGTTTTGCATTAACTTGGATATACTATCTAGAGCAAAAAGAAAAAATAGAAAAGAAATTGCAACAACCATTTCCATACTCTATAAGCAGAGAGGTACATATAAATGGACAAAGGTTATTCCTATAAGCAAATCTTTAATGTTATAAGAGCAGCTCAGTGAGATTTAAGAAATATTTACAATATTGGATCGGATCGGGATCCTGTATCTTTTTCTATACCTCAGACTCCTTCTTTTTGTTTCAGTTTCGTTTTACCTTAGATCAAGCATCTCGCTACAAGAAACTGAACAAAAATTACTTAATTTTACAAGTTAAGAAGTGCAAATTAAAGTCGGCTAACTATTTCATTTACAAGACATTTGATATTTTCGGTTTTATATTGAGCAGATGGCTTAGATAAAAATTGTGAAAAATATAAAGCAGGTCAAATTTCCCAACCCCCCACAGAAAAAAAAATAATAATAATAGGAATACATATTGATTGAAAAAGTTCAACTTTAAATTTGTGAAAGAAAACTTTTAATTTTATGCAAAATTTTTCTTTTAACAAATTGACCTCAAGCCTCACTCACATTCACACTTTGTATATGTTTATAATAACCTCAACTGATACCCATAAAACATTTTACATTTTAATATATATTTTCGCATTAATACCAAAACACATAAAAAAAACAACAAATTTCCATCAAAGTTTTGTGGAAAAAAAAGTGAGAGCCTTAAGCCGCAGGCTAACCCGGATGAAGATGAAATTCCATTTTCCCCATATCCCCAACAATATATATGTATATGTATATATGTATATATGTATATATATAACACAACCAATCATTTTATCTAAAAAGAGCGAGACCAAAAGACAAATAATTGAATCAAAATGAATAAAATGAACGCCACAACAACACAAAGTAGAAGAAATGTCGAAGAAGGATGACTTTTTCCTTGAACTTTTTTTTCGGTTTTTTTTTCTTGTGGCACAGCTGGGTCCGTGTACGGGTCTTGGTCTCTTGGTTTTCGGTTTTCAGTTTCCAAGTCGCTTTACTGAGCCCGCACAAAATGCTGGCAAATAATTTGTACGCAAATTAAAAAACAAGAAAGTACAAAAAACAAAAAAAAAAAATAAGAAAAATTGAAGGCAAATTAAATGAAAGAAGCGTGTGCCAAAGTGTGATTAAAACTTTTTCAATGGGTAACATTTTGTTTTTTTTTTTTTTTTGTTTTAAATTCCCCCTTTTATATTATACATACAGATATCCCCTCCCCTCCCCCCCCCCCCCCCCATGATTTTGTCATTTTTGACTCACTGTTTCAGTGTTCAGTTCAGTTCCTGTTCCTGCTCCCGTCACAGTCCGTGTCAATGCTCAGCAAGCATGTGCAAAATAATTGCCAATTTTTATACGCCTTAATTATTAAAGGGTAGAGAATTGGGTATGCACAATTCACTTGAATTGATTGTTGTAAAAAATTCAACTTCCACCTATTTAAAATACAATAAAAGTTATCTTTCAAAATTGTTAGGCTATTTCTAACCAAGTCGAAACTTATAGAAAATATTATAGAAGATTATACCCGCTTTATGCTATTATATAAATTATTCCAGTTTTTCATTTTAAAATCATTTTCGATCGGAAAAAATATATACATATAAATTATATTTCTATGCCCTCAACTATAGCGTGACTCTTGCACTTTGCTTTTGAGGTACCTTTTAGTCAATTACTTCTTTTCTCTTTTATGCTTTTAACTTTTATTTTTTGTTCATTGTCATCATGGTTGGTAATCGGCAGAGCCCTCTTTTTCTTCCTACGCTCAATTGACATAATGCCCATAATAACCGTTATTCGAGAAGCCGAATCGAAGTAGCAGCAACAATAAAAAAAAGCGAGTAAAAAGGGGTTGTAAAAGTTGTCACCCTAACCAATCGAGCAACAATCTTTGCCTTCACCCTGAAAGTAAAGTTGGACTGGGTTTTTGGGTTGGCAATCCCATGCACTTGCCATTGCTGCACCTTGCTCACTTGGGCTTACAAAGGGATTAACGAATGCGATGTGACGCGACGCGACGCGAAAGGTCGACGACTATGGACCAATTTGAATAGGTGTCTCAATGGCAATCTGAGATGGTGGGAGGCAAATTGTTTCAAAGTGATTGCACCATATCCAACCACCACCACCACCAAAAAAAATGGCAGTTTTATGTTACTATCTATAGGTACATAGATTTCTCATATACAGAGTAACATCGGCTGTTGCCTTTCCCATCATCATGCGTAATTCTATTTGTCATTTTGATTATGACATTGTAATGCTTTAATTGATGCTATGCGACAGCATAGACAGAGACCGAGAGACTGAGGGACTGAGAGAGGTGGGTGTACAACTGTGAAAAGGCAATCAACCCTGTCGCAATATCTACTATATGGTAGATGAAGGGATTTTCAGGGTGTTGGCTATGACGCGACGAGATTCCTTTTTGTTTTTTTTTTTTTTTTTGTTTTATATATATATGTATTTTGTGTTGTCTGACAAATCCTATAAACAGCCCAGAGGCGACTATGTTTCTCGCTTCGTTTTTTTTTTTTCCTCAATTGCCCGGCAGTTGTCTGTTGTCGAAACTTCAATGAATTTTAAATTGAATGTGTACTATGATGGCCATAGGTACATTACAATTGAGAAGAAATTTAATACCTATCGAGGGAATCGTTTGATTGGAGATTATAAAACACAAAGAATGCAATTGAAACCATTTCGAAAATATAACTAAATAGCATTTTGGCATTGGCAAATTGCAGCCACACTGTTTTTTTCGTCAAAATTATGCAAATGTTCTATATATGTATACCTTCATATCTTTACTTGTGTATGTATTTGCCACATGCTTCCATTCAAATTTCCAGCATTGTTTAATTGAGTATAGAGTATGGCTCTTCGTGTGTATAAAGGACAATGGTTTTGTCAGGACATGCCAACTCAAAATGCAAACGGCCGAAAATTGCGTTGCCATGGAACTTCTTTTTTTGTTTTTCTGTTTCTTTTTGCTTCTTCTTTTCGATGATGATAAGCCGGGCAAAAACACAAAACAGTTAATTTGTGGCACGCAAGTTGTGGACGAAATAAGGCGTCGCAGCATGGACGCATGGACACGCAACCAAAATTACGAAGGACATGTGCAGGGCGCTGCCAACAATTTGCAAGGAGCAATGGGACCCAAAAGGAAAACCCACAAGACCAAAGCGTAAATGTTGCACGCCGCTGCCACCGCTGCTGTTTCTACTACTGCAGTTCATCGTTCCACCTGAGCGAGTTTTCTCCAAAAAAAAAAAAAAACAGGGAAAGGCGGGACACGGAAAGGCATGGCACGGGACGCAAGCAGCTGTTCTCGCCAACCTCCCAGTGTAGTCGTTGTCGACGATGTCGGCATTCTAATGCACAGTGGGCATGAAATATTGTTGACAGGTGAAAATGTTCTACACACACACACACACACACAAACTCATACACACTTGTGAGTTAACGACACTAGAGCATGGCAAGATACGACCTAGACACATTCTTCCTGTCTCTCTCAATCCCCCAGACTTTCTCACTTTCTTTCTTCCTTTTTTCTCTTCGTTTTTTTTTTTGGTTTTGGTTTTTGGGTGAAAGTGAACACTCCTGGCAGGCGTCATAGGCGCGGGGTCACGTGCTCAGCTGGCATTTGGCCACCTCCCCTGAGGCCTGGAGGGCAACTGCTGTGTACCAAGTGAAAGGGGTGGAGATCTGGTGGTAGAGTTGCTGGTATCCATCCAGCACACCGTTTTCTGGTCGTCGTGGTGTCAGTCGTCAACCCTTAGGGCATATAATAAATACTTGATTAGTTGAATAATAAATTAAAATATTTGTCACTTTGCATAGTTGAAACTTTTCCGGAAATTTTATCATTTTGAAAATAAATTTAACGAGAATTTAAAGATTTTCCATGGAAAATAGGAAAATTCAACATTGCCCTATCAATTTTCATTAAATTATAAACTAGAAATTTGTGACGACAATTAGAATAATGTGTCAAGTAATATTTTTGCGATAAAGTTAAAGAAACATGCTAGCTTCAACAGTGTTGTATAAAATCTGCATAAACGCACATGCAAATAGTGTTGATAAAACTACCTAATCAGAGCACTGTTAAGATGATAATCTAAGACCTAACTATAACTGACTTAAGACTAAAAGAAAGGAAACACGAAAAATGGGTTTAGCGAATATGAAAATTATTCTGCAAGAATTATTCATATTAAACTAAAAAAAAAGTGTTGCCAAATGCTATGTGACTTTCCTTTACCCTTTTCAGTGTGTGTCAACTGTACCGAATTTCGAGAAGTCATTATCCAAACGGAATCTCCGTTTATTCCTATGCCAAGTGTGTTGTTTGTTTCTTGATTAATTTACTAGATTCATAAACATAGTTTGTGATCGTCTTATCGGGGATTCTTGTATGAATTTCTATTGTATAGTGCCAGGGCCTCAATAAATTCACTTTGCATTTTAATTTGCAACTTCCTAAAAAGAAAAGGGGAACCAAGAGAATGGTGCAAAAGTGCAATTTATGTTGGAATAACAACGAAAAACATTGCACAATTGCAATTTTCTTCGTAGAGTGCTCTAGCCCTCCGGTGGGTAGGTAGGTACGTAGGTATGCCTGGTCACCCTACCCCACTTTTTTCACTCTTTCCCACACCCCGTTCACCATATTCGCTTCCCATTCAGTTTATTTCTCCTGTTTCAGACACGCACACGTAGCGCGGCGAGTAAAGAACTTTTGCCTCTAATGTTGCTGAAAATTGAATTTCTTATTACAATTTTTGTCGGTTTTTGTACATTTCTTTTTATTTTTTTGCTGTTTTCCTCTTTATTTTCCATTGCGTAAGGCATTACGTGTTTACGTAAAGTTTGGCGCCGTTGGGCAAATTGTTTGCGTATATATTTTTTTTATTTATTTTATTATGTATTCTCTTTATTTTTATTTTTTTGCTGTTTGTGTTGTTTGCTTGCAAATTAAATGAAATGTTTATTCAAACGTTGAAAATTGCTTTAAATAAAAGAGGCAGCCAAAAGGCTGCTGCCAAGACTTGTCCTTTGTCCTGACTTTTGGCTATCTTTTGAATCATGTCAACCGCAAAAAAGAGATGGACTGACTGGCGATGGTTGGGGCGGGGGTGGGCAACGGAGGGTTTAAAGAGTGGTTGAGTCCCCATCATCTTGGATTACCATAAAGGATATCTCCTGGGTGCTCTTATTCTAGGCGCCTGACTGCCCATTCATTTTTCATATACATATGTATGTACATATCCTTTATCCTCCCTCCTCTTACCCCACTCGGAGGCTTTGTTAAATTTAAAATGCCAAAAATTTTATAAATGAGCTGTTGCTCGCCGCCTGCCCAGGAAACGGCAGTGGAATCCTTTACCCCAAAAAAAAAAAACGAAGAGGACAAAAAAAAAGAAGGCTGCCTTCACTCCATCATCATCTAGATGGTCAAAGCCAAAGTGCAATGACTCACAGAGAAAAAGATTTGAGGTAGGGTGGGGTGGGTAGGGGAGAGGTAGCAAGAAATGTGAAACACTAAGGAAAGTCTATATCCGGACCCAAGGCGACAAGTTTGATGCTAGATAGAAGGAAATCCTTGCAAAGGACTCGCATCGGGTTTTGTTTATATTGACAGGAGATAGGTGAAGGAACATCATTCCCTCCATCTCTCTCTCCCTTTCTATATACAGCAGCAATCAATCATGCGGTTTAAATTAGGGTATTTGCTTAAGTCAGTAATATTTTCTTTTCTTTTTTTAGGTGTTTGCGTGTGGGGGGGGGGGTCTTAGGATTGCCTGTCAAATGGACCTTTTGAGGTTAGGTGTTGAGGCAAAGTTTAAAAGGGATTGCAATGATTTTTCAGTGATGCTCTATAGAATGAGTAGATAATTTGGAATAGACTTGACAGAATTAAACTATCTATCAAGGGGAAACACTAAATAAAACTCGTTTATATTAATAGATCAAGTAGTGTATTTATAGTTGCATAGATGCTTGCTTAGTCCGTTTAGTATTAATTTAAACTTCGTTTTACTGCGAGCTCTTCCTATTATTCCAAGTTTTCCACAGTGTTGGCTAACGCATTATACTTTGAAGTTAGTTCAAATAATACTTAGTAAAACTAATTAGTTTTACTAAGTATTAATAGTTATTTGTATTATTAACTTACTTAAAGCAGTTACTTTTCTTAATGTATCTCTAATTGCATTTGCTGCTTGGTTCCACTTCTTCCAGTGTTGATCAATGGTAATTATTTAAAAGTACTTTTACTATTACTGTTGTACATTCTTATTTAGAGCATCAATTAGTCAATCACTCATGGAACTGTATCAGTTCAATCAATCTCACTTGTCAAACAAACTTACTTCATTGCCACAAATCTTAAATTACAATCTACCAAGGGGTAAATGTGACCATAGTTTCAGTCAAAGAGGAGTGGAGGGGAGGAAACCCTGGTTTTTTGGGTCGTTTGGTCAATGTCAATTTTCAAAAGTAAGCAAAAAGTTACCATTTGAAATCTATACACAGCAAACTTGATGCGGGTGAGTGGTGTATGAATGTGTATGTGTATGTGTGGGTGTGGGTGTGTGTGTGTGTGTGTCTGTGGTGTGTGGTAAGTTAATGATGTACTTAGGCAGTCACCTTTCTACCCTAACCACCTATCCCCCCACCTGTCCCTCACTCTGTATGGCATACCCGTATTAATCATAAGCCTGTCACCTAATGTAAATATTGTAAAATGAGTGGAAAATTCTTGGTAATGAACTCTTGTTGGAAAAGTTTTGCATAAGTTTTTCCTGCTGTTGTTGTTGCTGCTATTTTCATTTTTCGCCTTTTGACAGTTAATGAGGTAAAGATGAAAGTTTTAAGTAAATTATATCTGATAGCATAAAGAAGAAGGAAGAATATTTTCCTTGTTGCCTCAAAAAGGATAGCAAGCAGAAAAGTTTTTTGACAAATCATAGTTGACCTTTGGCAAATGTATCACATTTTAATGATTGATGGCCACAAAGAGCAACAGCAGCAGCACAATACAACTTTATAAGCTGCTTAACAATTTGTCAAATATAGGTAGATATATGTAGATATATATACATATATACATACATATATGCATATGGAAAATATGTGAAAGTATTTTATCTATTCGGCATACATTTGATTTTCACGCCTAACAAGTGGAATAAATAAGCAAACATATTATAACTTTCCAATGAAAATTTTGCGGGCGGGAGCAGACGATTCCCTTAAGTCTAATAACATTCAGGTGAACATTGTCTGTGTGTGTGTGTGTCTGCGAAAATTATGAAAATCAACCACAAAATGTTTGTTTGCAACAGCAACAGCATCTCTTTATGGTCATTTGAACCACAAGTGCGTTGAAAGGGAATTTACTTAATATTTGCTATTGATCAAATAAACAAGATACAAGATACAATTTGTTGCCATTGTATGCCAGCAGAGTGTGTGTTTTTGTAACTACATCTGTGTGTGTGTGTGTGAGTGTGTGCATGTGACATGGCAAGCATTTGAGCATTTAATGTTGTGTTAAATTGAAAATTTGCATAAGATATTTGTTGTTTATTTATTGGCACTATATATGTACGTAACTATGTCTATACATATGTATATAAATACATCTAGATATATGTATATATAGCTATGTATCTTTATAAGTTTATAAATGTGCATAAAGGTGAAACTTTTGGTTATTTGTTCAAGTTGCTTGTATTGGTGGTCAGTTAAATATTTGATGCAATTTCTATGCAATTTAATAGTAAAGTTATCTCTTCTTTGTGACTGAATATCTCTATCTCTGTCTGTGTGTGTGTGTGTAGATATTTATGTTTGTATATGTGTGTGTGTTTAAGAAATGTTGAAATTTAAGAGCCCTTGCAAGAACAAAATAAAATTTTAATGAAAATTCCAAACATACTATTCGCAGTTCAAAACAAAATTTACATATAGTCAAAACTACTTAAAAACTTTAAAGTCAACTTTAATTTAGTTTTAGAACTAGCAAAGAATAAATATATATGTAATAATATACTATATAATAGAATTTAGATGCCCTAATTCGTAATACCCTATAGAAATTCGGAGTACAATTCTAGGTTCATGTGTTGTGAAAGAAGTTAGTTAAAATTTAAAGACTTTAAATTTGTAGTTGTTTAAATTTTAAACTAGAAGGATGGGATAACTTCGGACGTGACGAAGTTCGTATACCCTTGCAAACTGTTATTTGATCGTTAGATATTTATAATGTGAAAAAATCAATAGAAAGTATATAAAACAACCTAACCTACATATGTATATTATTGTTTGCGGTTTGAGAAAAAACATAATTCCACAAAAAAATTGTGGTAAACCTATAGTAAACCTATTTGGCTGAAACTCAGTACAGACATTTCTATATATACTTAACTTTCAAATATTAAATTTCGTGACAATCACCTTAAAAACACCCAAGTTACTGCCTTAAAACTACATATACTCTCGACCGATCGTTCCTATGGGAGCTATATGATATAGTCAACCAATTCTGATGAAACTGGTTGGATATCTTATAAAGTATATTAAACGCATAAAAACAAATTTCGTGACATTCGATTGAAAAACAACAAAGTTATGGAACTTTTATTCTATTCTCGACACAGCTCGTCATGCTGATCAAGAATATATATGCTTTGTATAGTCAGAGATTCTTCCTTTTTGATCAAAATTAATATACCCATGTAAGGGTATAAAAAAAGGATAGGTAAAATTTATTTCTTTATAAAGTTTAGTGAAAAATTGGAATCTAAAGAAGGTAATTTGGACAAAAAATAAGTAGATATGAGTGGAAAAAAATGATGTAATTCACTTGAACAACTGCTTTTATTTTATTATTAAAGTGTAGGATATAGTTATAAACTATCAACCTAACTATAATTTACAAGCACTGGCAACAAAGGCCTTCGGCTTAGACGAAAAACTACATCCATACACTAGCCTGGGATTCGAACCCGGATCCTCGTTGTTCAGTTGACTAAATGACTGTGCCACTTAGACAACTCATCTACCGAGGACTGCACAACTGCTTTTAAATGGAATACAAACTTATAAAGATTAAAAAGTATGACAAAGAAATTAATGTGAAAAGTTTTGTTGTTAATTACATAGTTTTCAAGGAGATTTTAAAAATATAACAACTATATCTGATATATAATAGAAAAGAGACTTTTTTCACTTTTAGCATAAATTTTGGACAACTTTCATATTAATAAGTTTAATTACAAGTTTTGTCGATCTTTGTACCACAGTTTACACTTCAATAGCTGACCTGACCTTTCATCTTACATTTCATTATATAAGATTAAGATTAATCGGTTTGTCAAGCACCTTGCACCTTTTATCAAGGGCCAAGATGAACTCTGATCGCAAGAGCAGAATTGTAAAAATGAAATTACATGCTTTGAAAGTTAAATAATGTGCTTGAGAAACTAATTTCCAACACTTGTGCTAATCTCAATTTCAACTTTTATTTTATTTAAATTTGATGCTTTTGTTTGCGCAATGATAAAAACCAAAGTGATGCCATGAAACAAGGTGGAGGTGTGGGCGGGGGGGAAAAATAAAATTAAACGAAACGGAACGTAACCAAACCGTATACAGTTATTTTCCCCTCATCCAGGCGTAACTTTATGTGTTGCCGCGGAAATCTCAAAACAATCAAAGTGCGAGAGTGAAAAAAAGGGCCCAAACTCAAATAATATTCCTGGGACCAGAATCAGGACGAGAACAAGGACCAGCGCCAGGCCCATGCCCAAGCCCAAGCCCAGCTTCAGCTTCTGTTTCACTTCGCGTGGGCGTTGATGTTTGCTCAACGAAAACAACAACAGCAGAAAGGCAACTTCAACTTTAGTGCGAAAAACTTTTGCCACTTAACTTTTGTGAATGCAGCAGCTCCGCTGAGGGAGCGAGAAAGAGAATGAGTGAGAAAGAGAGGGAAAGAGTGATAGAGGGAGTATGTGTGTATGAAGGGACAGAGTACCAATCCCAGACTGGCAAAGCAATTAAAATTATTGCTGGGCGAAAAAGTAATATTTTTCAAGTGCTAAATAAACACACTATAAAAAAGAATATACCCCACCACCACCGCCACCGCAGTCCCCTCCATTCTTCCATTTGCACCAGTCATCCATCCCATTCATACATTCAAGCCACGAGCCTGAAGTCCGCCAACGACTCACATTCGCCAAAAAGTTGATTCACTGACGTTTTCGAGATTTATTTACATATGCAAGACGCGCGCGCTTACTTCTCCGCATGCTGCCAACTTTTCTTTAGCTGATTTTGCTCCTTTCCATCATTTCTTCAAGCAGGAAGGGGGCAAGGGCAAGGGCGAGGAAGAGGGTAGCCTATGCCAAATCGGAGTAGGCAACTCTGAGGAATGCTTGTGATGAGAAGAACTTTCTGGTATTGGAAGAGCTCTTGAAAAGTTGTTGGCCGCACATTGGTAAAGTCTTTTGCTTGATTGCCTACTTAAGAGCGAGCAAAAGTGATATGAAGTAACAAGTTGCAAAAAAGCAAAAAAATTAAAAAAAAATAAAAAACTTTGGTATGGGCAAGGCCACACCGCCCCTTCTGTTGTACGTAGGTATGTTATGACATATTATTTTTAGCTGACCCCAATGTATAGATAACAAACAACAAAAATTGGTAAAATGATGACCAACAACAATTGGATATCTTTAATGAAAATTAAATTTTCAATTTGCGAACTTTGACCAAAATGTCCTGAAAAAATTCGATAAGATATTTCGATGAGTTCCTAAGAATTGTCAAAAAAATATGCCAAGAAATTTCTTAGAATTTCTTAGAATATTTCAATTCATCAAGGTCGCTAATTGTCTCTTCTCCATGCGAATGAGATAGATACAAATGTTTATATTTGCCATATCCTGCCAGCTAGGCATTTGTATAGTCAGGCATTAATTTAAAAGTTTACAACTGCAAGGACAATGTAAACCACGTCCTTTATATAATGATTCAACTTTAAGGACACTTTTCCGATTCTATTTTACTAGCAGCAATAAATGAAATAATACTTCCATCAAGACCAACCAACTATCTAAAATCTAAAACAATTTCGGTAAAATTAGATCAATTGCAGTCTTTTTATTGAATAGATTAAAAATAGACATAATTACTTTCAATGAAGGACTATTCGGATATTAATGAATCAGTGTAAATTTGCTCTCAAAATTTCTTCGTCTAATTTCGTCCCAAGGCGTACTTTACGCCACTGTAGACGGACGGCTCCTGGCAACATAAGGATATGGCATCTTTATTAAAAATTAAATTTTTGGAAAATATTTCTAAATATTTTAAGTGAATAAATACCTATATTGGTTATCTAGTAGAGTTGTTGTTCTACCTAAGTTAGGAAATCAAATGAAACTAAGAATGAAAGTTCAATCATAATATAAAGTTACAAGTTAAAATTTGTAGTCAAGGTCTAGTTGATTGATTATTTTTTTTATAGTTGGAAATATCTTTCGAAAACTTCTTCAAGTCGATAGTTTTGTTCAATTTGAAATCCCAGCAAAAGTATTAAAATCTTTGGTGCGTTGTAATACCAAATGGAGGAGCATCAAAACAAATGTACTTCAATCAATTGGCTCTTATTTACCATGGGATTTAGAGTTTGCAGCAATTGTTTCCCTCCCTTAGGCCTAACCGGAAAAAGTTTCTTTTCTTTTTCTTTAAATTTCTAATAGGTCTACCATTACTTAATACCAAAGCTCCGATTGAACAAAAAAGTTACAGTTTCGAAAAAATAAAAATAAAAATTTATATGGAAGAAAATCTTGGAAAATTCTTTTAGCACACTTTCACCAAAAAGTTGACAAAAGTTGTTGCAACACAAAAAAAAAGAGAAAGAAAAATCAAGGCAAGCAGCAAAGTGTGACAAAGTGGGGGAAAGAGTGAGAGAGAGAGAAGGGGAATGGGTAGAGTAAAGTTACTGTATGTATAAATGTCTATTCGAGTGTAGAATTTGATTGCACTTGGAAATGTCTTTATGTGTTTGAGTCAAGTCATCGATGATGTCGATGATGATGATAATGATGACGATGATGATGAGCGCCTTTGCCCCGATTGTCTTTTATGGCTTGGAAAATAAACTTTTCTTTTGCAAAACGCTTGAATGCATTTCGCACGAGTTAAGAGAAAGAGAGAGAGGGAGAGAGAAAGAGCGAGAGATGGTAAGAGATCTGCAAAAGGTCTTAAAGTTTGAGAGGCGTAAATTTACTTAAATTATGCGTAAAAGTCCAAGATTTTGCGCACTTTTTGGAAAACAATTTGCTGAGTCACATATAATGGCATCATGGATCTCAGTCTCCCCACCCTGCCCCCTCCCCCTCTTTCTTTACCAGCACACAACGTCCCCCCTTTTATTTCTGGCCCCTTTGTGACCCACATTTATACGCTTGAATTGATTTTCACTGCTTTGGCAATCAGCGAAGGACACAAAACATACGCGACGTATACGCCATGGTGTCCCTTTCCAATACTCACTTTCTTTCTAGCTCTTTCTCTCTCTCTCCTTCTCTCTTTCTCCACATTTCTAACGAAGGCACGCACGAAGTTTTTTTTTTGTTGGGGTGATATTTATGCTGTGTTGGCGAGAATCCCGCCAGGATATAACCTTTCCCTTTTCCCCTCCTTATATATACATACATACTTGTTGTTGTATTTGATAATTTAATGCCTGTTTGAGTTAAGACAGCGAATCCCTTTTTTTAATTTTTTTTTTTCTGTCTTGGCCTAGACCCACCAATACAACATCACACATATAAACTACAATATTTAATTGGTTCGAATCCTTTACGGTTATCCTGGACCCTCGGCCACCCACACGTTCGTCCTTTGAATGCATGAGAAAATTTCGGTGTGGCGTGGTTTTCCGTATTTCTTTGCATATTTAATGCAATTACCAAAAGGTTTTTCCCCTTGGAATTGCCGGGGCTCCTAACTCAATGCCAGAAAGAAGTGAGCAAAAGTAAAATTGATTTAGCTGACAGCTTGTGGCCAGCCAACTAAGCTAAGCTAGCTAGCCAGCCAGCTAGCTAGCATTCCAAATTTGTTTTAGCCAAAATACCTTGGAACTGATATTGATAGGTCGTAAAAGTAAAGGGTTAGGCCAAGCTATTTATACTAGTAGTTACACTTGGCCATCGTGATGACCTTCTGAAGGTGATAAAACTCAATGACCAAAAGCGTATTTCATGGAAGCAAAAAAGAAAAAGAAAAAAGGGCCAAGCGATTCGCTGTACATCAATATCAAATATAATTACACAAAGCCAACAAAAAACAAAACAGAAAATCAATGTCGACTTTATTGTATTGGTCTAAATAATTGTGATTAAAGCGACGCCAGTTGCTGTTAAATGTTAGAATTTCTTTCATCTTATAATATTAAACTAGGTCGTGATTTCTATTACATTTCACACTATTCAGATTGTGGGTCATTTATCTTTACTGGATTGCTTATAAGGAACAGTTGCTGAGTGGCAATTTTTATCGATAGTCTCCTTTGTGGTATATTGTTTCATTTCTAATTTCGTGTGATTCTTAGAAATTTGTACGATTCCTTGGACGTGCTTGTTGTTGCTTTCTAGGAACATATCAACATATATATGTTTCGAAATGTTGTGAGAGCCTACAGAATTCTTTAAGAATATTTGTTTCAGTTGGCCTCACTCACAATCATCAGTATTTTTCTCTCCATCTATCTATCTTCCAGTTAACTAACTGCAATTGGACCAGCATTTTTCTTGTAGTCAGCTACCATCATCTACATGTTTCAACTTCCACTTGAACTGCATGCATATATTAGCAGACACTCAAAAGGCAATTTCGTTAGACCAAAACGCAAACTGCATCAGGGCAACAGGCAACAGAACAAAACGCAAGTTATTTGCTCATTAAAGAGGCCAAAAAGCAATTGCAACAAACAATTGTTAGGAGCTAAAGAAGAAGGAAAACCAAACCAAACGAAACGAAACGAAACCAAATCAACTTGCAGCTTGTGAGAGGTTCGTCCCTTTGCATGTTTCCCAAGTGCTCAGTAGCCAAAGACTGCCAATTTGAATGGAGGTGGAGTAGCTAGCTACACAGCTACAACAAAAGCACCAATAAAAACAGATGGAGATTATGTGTCTATGTGTGTGTGTGTGTGTTTGTTTGCATCGCTGCCTCCGGGCAATATTTCACTTAAGGCTGGACTGAAGGAGATCATCGATCTGCCAAACATGCATTGTCTACTCTGACTCTACTCTGGCACTGGCTCTCCTCTTATCACGTAAATCTGTCAGATAAAGTTTTCTTCTTTTCTTTTTCCTTTTTTTGTTTTTGTCTCCCATTCTGTTTGTTTGTTTGTTTGTTTAACATACGTGAGCATAACTGGCACAAGGCGGTCGGTCGGTCGGTTGGTCGGTTGGTCGATCGATCGATCGATCGCCCGATCGGTCGGTCAATTCGTTTGCCTTTATCGTCGTGCAAAACGTGGCTTGCAATTAAATGTTTGTTTTAGTTTTTTTTTCGGTCGGAACCTGCTGCTACTTTCGTTTCGTGATCTTATCATTTCAGTGTGTTGTTGTTGTTGTTGTTGTTATTGGCATTGTTGTTCATGTTCGATTTGTGAATTTGTTTTACTACCCAAACGACAACGATTTGGAGGATATATGGTATATAGTATGAGGAGAGTACTAACATTTTCTTCTCCTTTCATGATATTTTTTATTCTTTGGCTTGGCCGCATTTGCAAACAGACCGCGTCCAGTCGCGATTTTTTAGTTTTTATTTTAAATTATTTATAAGAAAAAAAATCTCTCTGCACATTGTCTCTGATCGTGATAAGCCAGAGAGACAGAAAAAGATGCTGTGGCATCTCTTAGTTACAGTTTCCCTTCCAAAAAAACAAGGGTATATGTAAATTGCCATGAATTTTGTCAGCTATCTCTAATACACTTTTATTCCTTTCTCTTAAAACAGCAAATGTTGATTGTTTTATATTAATATTCTCATGGATTTCAAAATTTATGGTACCAAAACATAGAGTATAGAAACTTTTGTCAAGAAAAGTTTATCCAAATCCACAGACTTTTGAATTTTCATGTTTTTTCTTTTTTTGCATTGTCTTATGCAATTCATTTTAATTTATTAAGACTTTTTAGTGATTTATTTATTTTCGAAATAAAGATTTTAAAAAATATAAAAAACAACTTCCATATAATACCCATCAAAATGTTGGCCAACTTCCAAATAAAATGTCAAAGACCTCCCCCTACATTATTTTTTTTTCGAAATTAATTGACCTAAAATTCCCAAATTTTTAAAAACAACTTTGACAAAATGCCGCTCACAATCGATACTAGAGAAATATCGATTATTCAAATCGAATCTCCATTATGTTGCTAAAAAAAAGAAAAGAATTAAGAATCAGAGACACACACCACCGTAACAGATTATGCAAACTAATTACACAAAATTAGTTGAGATTTATGCCCATGGCCCAGGTTCAGGTCACAAATTTATTAATCAATTCAATTTTTGCCGCTCGGCATGGGCTTAAGTAAGCACAGGTAACCAGTTTGACAAATTGTGTGACATAATAAAAGGTACACGAAACGAAAGAAACAAAAAAAAGAAGAAGAAAAAACCAAAAACCGCCACAAAAATCTGAAATCAGAAAAGGTCTCGAAACAAATTTGTATGATGTAGAGCTTAATTGGTGATTAACCACCTGTAGATTGGATTGCATTTTGTTCAAGTTGAATTTCCATCTGGCTTGCTTTTGGGAACAACGAGAAGAAGAAAACAACAACAACAAATACAGAAGAAAAACAAAACAAAAAGCAAGAAGACGGAAAAGAGAAGAAAAATCGTGCCCGGCCATACCTTAGCCTGGATCGTGCTGCTAAATGAAGATGATGCTGAGCTGATGCTGCGACTTGAAAATAAATGTCACTCTACTCTGGTTAGAGTTCTAGTTCTTGAAACTAAAACAAGTGGGAATGCTGGTCAATCGAAAAAAAAAAGAAAAAACCAAGCACAACTTAAAAAATACCCTGTACAGAGGCAAAGAAAAACTTGTAGATTAATTGATCATGGAATTGTTCAGCTGTAATTATCGAACACACTGTATGGAAGGAGCATTTTTATAAGTGCCTAAAATCTTAACACATTGTCTCACTTTAAAGCAATATTTTTAGTAGTATCTTAGAAGTGAAGTTTTTGAAATTGAACTATGATAATGCAAATGGTTACTCTAGTCTGATCAGATCAAATTATTGATATGTTAACTGAACTCTTATACCATTTTGTTTAGCCGCATAGTTAGGGAAAGTATTCAAGAGGGAAAATCTAGAAACGGATTTACTTCTACAAAGCAGACGAAACAGAGACATTTAATCGTTATAAATAATACTGCTATGCTTAATCCATTTGATAAAAAGAACCCTAATCTGATGTCCACGACATAAATTACTAGAGTCAAGCTCTATAATGCTAAAAGATTTCCAAAAAAAATTCACTTTAAAGTAATTTATTTACTTAAATTACTGCCTTTCAATACGAAATTTTAATGTGATAATTATAAAAGTTTAGCTTTTAAAACATATTGGTAAGCTCCCTAATGTCACCTCAAATAATCCGGTATATCTATGTTCAACTTGAGCTTTATGGCCATTGTAATAATGTTTCTTTTTAGGACTAATTAAAACAATTCTTTTTAGAGTACTTAAATAATAATAATTGTTACTTTAAAACAATACTTAAAATTGTGTAAATATATCATCAAATAAATTTTAAAAAAAAGAACATTTGAGTAAATAAATAACTAAAAATTTATTTAAAACATAAATAAGAAAATTCAATGACAAAAACTAAAATAAAATAAAATTTTAATTGCCAAATAAACAAAAATACAAATAATATTATTATTTATAAAATTAACCAAATAATATAAAAAAAAATAAAATGAGTAATAATAATTAAATAAATTAAATAAAAGCCCAATAAAAAATGTGATAATAATAATAAATTAAATGAATAATAATAAATAAATAAAATAAATTAAACAAAATAATAAATGAATTGGAAATACTAAAAAAATAAACCAATTATTTAATAAATAATAAAATCTATTTATCAACTAATTTCAATGCAGATAAATATCAACCTTACATCAAGGACTCTAGTCTAGAGTGAATACTAACTAGTTCTATCCTTACTTTATGGAATCAAATTTAGCCTATATACATACTAACTTATTCTATTGATTAATAAATTTATCTTTATTAACACCAGCCACAGTAATAATCAAATAAATTTTGCCCATATAAGAAGACATCAGTTTGAAAACTTTTTGGAGTTATATACATACATACACACATACATACATACATACGTGTATGTTTGGCTGAGTTGATAGAGTTCAAATTCCCATTCCCATATACTCTGCATACCCTTTATCCTATCCAGTATAGAAAAGATTTATGGTTTACAAGCGTTTGTTGTTGTCGCTGTCAGCGAGGCAAATAAGAATTTTCCATGGAAATTGCAGGCCTTTCTCCGTTTTGTTCCCGTTTGCCGTTGTCATTGCTGTTCGTTAGCCCGTTGTCTCTACTTCTCTCTCTCTCTCTCTCTTTCTCTTTCTATTCTTTTTTGGGGAAAATAATTCATTTCATTTGGTTTTTTTTTTTCGTTGGTGGCAGTGGGAGGGGGAGGAACGAAGCCATAAGATTTGTCATAGCCATCCATCCCGCCCCAATAGCAATCCATTGAGTGAAGTTTTAACGCTTAGATTATCTCTCTATTAATTATCGTTTATGGTTTGTTTGTTTCGACTCGAAGAGTTCGAGAGGGGTGCAGCCTGGTCCTATAATTTGTAGTCAAGTCTTGGATTCAGTTATCAGTATCAATTTTTTTTGTTTTGCTTTGGAGCTGAGTTAAGTTCTCTGTGTGATATCGGGGGCGTCAAAGAACACGCTCTGTCAATTCCGAGTGGGTGAACAATTCCCATGAAAGTGGTCTCAGGTCTCACAGAGATAACACACAAGTCACTTTACCTGTATATAGCCGAGATCCTATCCCTCTGCCAGAGGGCCAAATGAAAAGCAAATTGCCTAGACCAACATTTTGGTTCAATTCAAAGCAGAGAGCAATTGAAGGAGGACAAAGTGAAGGAGGCGCTTCACCAAAGAGCAATTGCCCACTATTAGCATGCTAATATAAACATGAAAACTAAAACTTATTACAAAATCCATTAGCTTCTTTTTTTTCTTTTACCCCACTGCCCTTTCCTTTGATACCCTTTAACTAACCATATATGGCATATGAAAATAAAGAAAACTTTTGTAACAGGCAGAAACAGATAAAAATGTAAAACGATATCAAAGGGACGAATAAACATTTAATCAAATGTTTAGAAAATAGTAACACTAACTAGATTTCTCTATCCAATAAGATCAAGGTGTATATATATACGATCTTTCTTTATAACAATCAGTCTACATATCTGTGAAAGTTTCCTATAATGAATTCACAGGGGGACAGTAAAAAATTTCATCATATAGAAACTGAGTTATACATAAACTTTATTTATAATATTCTAAAAGATATGTATATAAATTTATTGAAATAGGCAGAAAATAGTATCTTTTTTATCCATTAATCAAAGTATACATAGGTTCTATCTATATAACAATCTGTGTATATATTTTCTATAACGAATTCACCGTAAACAACTTCCTTATAAAGAACCTCATTATATGGAAACTTTATTATATAGAAATTATGATATATACAATGAAAATAGATTGAGAAAGCTGTCTCCATGATATTAATTCATTCAGACAACTTTATTATATAGAAGTTCACTATTTAAAAGTCCAACTGTATAAATTTTCTTTATAAACTCTCAACAAAAAAGGCTTCTTAAAATGAAAATGATGCCACTTGGTTCTGGAATGCCTATACATTTTATATATTTATTAGAGAGTATATTATAGTCGATTCCTGAAAAATTTATTAGAGTATATTATTAGTCGAATCCTGAAACATTTGATCCTTGTCTTTTCAATCATTTTGAATACCTTTTTATATATGTTGTTTTTTTTTCCCCCTTTCGATGCTCTATAATTTATACCCATTTTGACTTGTTCAGTAATCTAAAGCTAATTCGATTGATTGATACAAATTTCTCTTCAATCATTTTACATATTACAGTTTGTGCTTTAGGAAAGTGTATACCAAATTCGTTTATTCTTAAGATTCAATTCACCTTTTTATTGTAGTTGCGGTTACATGTGATGCCCATTGGCACTTTTCCCGTTTTGGTTATACCTTTGTACATATATACACAGATTTCTTTATTTTTTTTTTGTATGTGTGTGTTGTTGTTGTATTTTCTAGTTATCTTACGACCAATCAATGCCAAAGCTGATGATGTTAATCTGACCGTTTGGGGGCCCCACCTCCCCCATCTACCCCGACGTTCAATTTACCCTTAAGTTAAAATTCATTTGAATATACAACATCCTATTTCAATTTAAATTCAAATCCGCAAACATTTGCCACGAAACGATTTCAAGTCCGAAACTGACATGAGAGCCACGCCCACCCCCTGGCAAATGCACATTGAGAGTTAGTCTAAAAGGACAGTTGGGGGCCGGCCTGGGAGCTGCTGGAGCATATCAAGAGTTTACCATCGCCATCGCCATCACCATTGCCGTTCTCCATTCTCCATCCATCCTCCGACGTAGTCGTCGTCGTCGTCGGCGTCGTCATCTCTTACAGCTCGTAGCTGGTTACTGGTAGCTGGTTGTTGGTAGTTGGTCGTTGTCGTGGACGCTGGCAAATGCCACTTACACCAAAGTGCCGCAACGATTAACATCAACGACCTGAACGAGCCATTCGGTGGAGTAGGATAGAAGATGGAAGAGATGGACAGGCAGTGGCAGGGCAGGGCAGGGAATACAAAAGTTGGTGGCTGAAGGAAGCATCTACTACCATCTCAGCCATTGGGTGGGTACATCTACCTACCGTTATTTGCTCTCTTTTTCTCTCTCTCTCTCTGTCTCGTTGTATCTTTTTGCATATCGCTGGCCATGTATCTTTCAAGTATGAGTATCTCTGACACCGAAACTAACAACACGCCAAATTGCAAAACCAATTTGAGCAAAAGATGAAAAATTTTTATTCCAAATACTATATATACATATATAGAGGAGTACAGATAGTTTCTAAATTGGAAACATTTTTTATTTATTTTTTTTTTTTTGCTATATATGGTATGTACATACATACATATATATTTTTTATATTTAATTATTTCTCCTGGTTGCAACGAGAGATAACGAATTTATGCACAGAATTTTATTCCATTTCATCTTTTATTACGCGGGGGTGAGAGAAAGAGAGAGAGAGAGAGAGGGGAAGAAAACTTTTGATTTGATTGAGTTGTGTCGCGTTGCAAGGGGCAAAATATGCTGGAATGTGTGTGTGTCAGTGAGTGTGTGTGAAATGTGAAGCTAAATGCAATTTTGTGTCTTAGCTTCTAATCAAAACTTTTGGTTAACCTTTTAAACAGCTTTAAAGATAAGGAATAATACTTTAGATATTACTACAAGACATTCCAGTTAATTCCAACTAAAATATGTTAAATGTATAATCAAAAAAAGGCTTAAAAAATAAATCTTACTATATACTAGTAAATAATTAAGTAGCACTCTAACTTAGTTGGAAGTATACAAGATCTGTAAGTTGCATGGAAATTTTAGACAACAATTTTCATACTCTACTTTTAAATACATATTTGAAATATAATACAAAAAAAAAAAACCTTTTTCTTGTTAAATGTTTATGACTTTATCCTTTTTTTAGACAATATAAATATGAGTTAAGGTAAAACAATCAAAGAGTATAGCTATTGAGTCGAACCACTGTCTTTAGTCAATTTTCAGTTCACATATTTCGTATTTTCAATACAATTGTTCATAAAGCTTTTCCTCCACCTCCTCCTCCTTTTCTTGTTCACCTCATCCCCCATTTTTCAATTTGTGGAAAATTCAATCAACAACCGCGTGACAATCAACAAATGTTCTACTATATTTTAATACTATTTGCCTATAGACCAGAAACTGGAAAACTCAAATCGAATCGCACAAACCGTAAAGGAGAGAGTGATGCAGCAAGTTAGGGAGACAAACTGTTAGGGTAAGGGGAAAGGAGAAATCAGCGAGTGCGGGGGGGCTTTCTGTAGTTTGAGTGGTTTGAACTGGACATATAGTTTAGTCAAACAAAACAGCAAACTGAAAACTCAATTTGCCAATATGCGCACAAACAAAATAGCAAATTTATAGAATTTCAAACGTCATTTTTTGCCACCTCCGTCCGTCGGTCCGTCCATCCATCCATCCATCTATTCATCTGCTCTCTCCCTCTTACTCATTCTGTCTAAAATGAAAAATCAAAGGCAGAAAATAGAGAGAAAAGTTAAAACAAAACGAGAAAGAACAACAAAAACAAAAAAGAATGCGGCAATTTTCATCTAAATTCAAATCAGCCAAAAACGTTTAATAACGAATTTAAAAACTCATCATCAGAGCAATCCAGGCATGGATAAAGGTGGCAGGATATAGGCATGGCTGGTTGGAAGGTTAGCTACAAATTTGATGGCAAAAGTTGCACTTTAATGCCCAGAGATAACAACGACAACAAAACACAATTGAGTGAGAAGTCGGACAGGGGGGGCATTTTGATTCAAAATGCAGTCGTCAATCAACAGGCCGCGGCCAGTGAATGAATGAATGAGAATGTGAATAGTCCACTCATAATTGAATTTAGACCTGCCCGTCTGCCAAAATAAAAGAAAAAAAAAATTAGAAAAGGGAGGGGGGAAGCTTGTGGCCAACTATTTTGTATTATTGAAAATCATTGCGACCAGCACAGCTGCCGTTCCGCTGGACGCGGCATCATGAACAACAAAAGCGCAAAATGATGTGTCGCAAATACCAAAAACCTGTTAAAGTGTTAACATTTCATCAAGGCATTGAAATGCACTGGAAAAATTAAATATTTTTCAACACATGATTTCAGAAACATTGCTCAGAGGTCAGATGTTTATTACCCATAAGCGTTTCCGAGTCCATAACGGTAACTTTTTGATCAGAATCAGTAGTTAAGTCGATCAAGACATGTCCGTTTGTCCGTCTGTCTGTTTCTTCGTAGCTTTTAGATCTTCATTTTGTAGCTATGTGTATGAAACTTTGTAGATAAGATTTTTAGTTGCTTACGCGTCGCCAATTTAGAAATCGATATAATCGGACCACTATAGGGTATTATCATTGAGGGAATCATCTTTGGCTTTGGTGTATAAATGCTAGTTGTACCAATCACCATTTACCAAGTTTGAATCAAATTGCATAGTAACTGTGCGAAAGTAAGTTCTGCCAAAACTAAATGGAGATAAACTTTTTAAATTTAATAATTATTAACCGTATCATTTTTTATAAACTTCATTAGTTTCAAATAAGCTTTCATTTTTTTAATGGTGGATTGAAAACAAAATATATTTTGCGAATGGATTAGATAAAAGTGGGACTAGATTTAGATTTCAAATGTGATTTCGGATATGTTCTACGCTCAAATCGATTTCAGACACTTTAGTTATTATAATTATGATAAAGAAACCATTATTAATTATTAATTTTTTAGCGTTTTGTGTCTACATTGTATTTGGGACTATTCAATAGAAAATTTCTGATTACGGTGCACTTACTCGATTTGAAAATAGGTTTTACTACATTTTAGATTCGATTAAAATCGTTTTCTCGCCATGTATCCTGAAATTTGATAAACATGTTCATTATGCTCTTTCTTCCAAAAATCAACTATACATATATCGAATGATGGCCCCATGCCGGATAATGCCTCAATGAATACTGTTTAAAATTCATTTCGTTTATCATCAACTTGGGCGCTCGGTGGTAATGGCAGCAGTGCGGGTGGCAATGAGAATGGTTAGTGCGATGAAATAACGCCCTAATGTCTGTCTGGTGCATCTGAGGAGTGTGACAGAAGGGGATAGAAACGGTGGTACCGGAATCTGATGAGTTTTGCTGCTGTTGCCGATGAAACTAACTTTGTTTTCCTTTTTTTTTCCTAGTTTTTCTTCTACTTTTTTTTTGCTTTTTTGGTTTGTTAAATGAAATTTACGCTGGAAAATCGCGTTTGCAACGAAATGAGTTTTAATTGCAAGTTTTCCTAATGCCACCAACACACGAGATAGACCAGAGGAGCGATGGGGCCAAGCGAGAGAGCAAGCGAATTGCGTGAGTTGAAAATTTCGATGGCAAAAATTTTTGAATATACAATTTCTGCAAATGTTTTCTCTCTGTTTCGTCTACGCCCCTTGGTATTCATTCCCTTAAATACTAGTGGCCAAAAATTATGTTCTTTATGATAATTTGTATGAGTGAGTGCGGGTTAGGTATTTGGTTACATTCCGTTTCGTTTCGTTTTGAATGGTCTCTGTCTATATCCCAGATATATGCCCCAATCTATCCACCCCACTCCACTCCTCGTCATGCCTTTACCTTTCCAACATACGTATCCACCTATATAGCTACTATTGTTGATTCGTTAGCTGTTCCATTTGAAATTTCAATATTGCATAGCAGCAAGTGTTGCAAGGCAGGCGGCGCCCACCTACAAATAATCTTCACCCTCCCGCCTCTTGGAATTCCCTATTGCTCCCTTCGCTTAACGTTACAAAATTTTTCACAATGCATTTTTGAAGCGCTTGTAACCAGAAATTTTTGGTCTACAAAAATGAATATTTACAATGTCTGTTTGCCTTAAGCGGAGCAAATGCGTCCATCCCCTTCTGTCTTTCCCAATATCTCTCTCTCTCTCTCTCTCTCTCTCTCCTCCTCCTATCTCTTGCTGTCCCCAGCCACTCGTTGCCATAATCCTGCACTTTGACTGAAAGTCCGTTCAGCATTTATTTGGATAGGTAACATTATTATACCCTGGTAAAGTTGAAAAGGTGAGGGGTATATTTATTTAAAGTGCAGTAAAAAACAATGTATTTCAAACATTTTATTTAAGTAACTGTAATATATTAAGAAAAATATCAAATTCTAAAGAATAAATCCGTTTTTTCCATTAAATTTCTAGAACCTTTCTTATCAGACATCCATGCAAATAGTAAAAGCAGTCGACTGTGTTAGCAATCTGATTCAAATCGTTGTTTTGGATTGTTTTGAATTTCAAATAATTCATTGTACATTTTTAGAGTTGTCAGCTACTTTAAAAGCGCATAAATAAAATTCGATTGTAATTTTTTGTATTGCCTAGTGTTCAAGTTTATATACATGAATCTGTTTTAAGTCACATTAAAATAGTTTTACAATGTAAAATCTCCCTATATTAAAATATTTTACGTTTCGGATGTTTTGATTATGATTTCACTATGAACCTCGGCAACCCTTGAGTCGATAGGTAATGTCCTAACAGCTGATGGTTCTATGTTAATGACAGAAACTTGAAAGTTAGAATAGTAATTCCAAAATGATTTGGATTGAGTTCAATTTACTTTTAAAAACTTTTCGGAAAAGAGAACAGGCCTAAATATTGCTTACTAATTTCATCGTAATAATTTTAATTGTTTTTTTATTTCAATCCATAAAAGCGAATTGAGTATGACAAAAAAAAAAATTATAGTAGTGTTCAATCAAAATCGAAATTTCGATTCTACCCTTTTTATACTCTGTACCCATAGGGTAAAAGAGTATATTAAAGTCGCTAAAATTTATGTAACAGGCAGAAGGAAGCAGTCGAGTCGATTGAGACGTGTCCGTCTGTCCTTCCGTCTGTCCGTCCGTCTGTCCTTCCGTCTGTCCGTCCGTCTGTCCGTCCGTATGAACATCTAAGAGCTAGAGGAACCGAATTTGGTGGGTCTAGTGTCTACGCAGGTCCAGTATGCTTTAAATTTTAGGCACGCCCACTTCCGCCCCCGTATTTGGAAAAAACGAATACTAGAACTGCATGAAAGATATCGCATTCTTACTTGGAACACCTAATTATATAGCCAAACTGCAAGGGTGACATTGGCTGGTAAGAGTGAGCGAAATTTCGCTGTCGCTCCATGTTAAAGGAAATCTTCTATGAAATTGATGTCTATTTCGAGGATGTTTTATTCCATTTGATGTAACTTAATGGTACAGGGTATACTCAATGTCGACAGGGACGACTTGCTTGCTTCATTTTAGGTCAATGTTACGTTTAACATTTGAACTACAATTACTTTTGAAATGGAGAAAGTGAGGGATTTGCACTCGATTAGGATTATTAGGATTAGTATTTTATCCAGAATTATATATTACCTTAGTAATTGCATACAACTCAATTGAAAAGGAGTTTTTTTTACGTTGCAGAAAAAAAACTATCTATAGATATGTTGTATGTGGCAGATAAAGTCCAATTTCTGTGTCTCCAATAAAACAATTAAATGCCATCATATTTTGTTTTATTTGATGTTTATTTGTTTATTTGTTCCGCAAAAGTACAAAAAAAAATTAAAATAAAAACGAAGTAGAAGAACAACAGTTGCATTTATTTGTCCCTCCCATTCCATTTGCCATCTCTCCACTTCTCCCTTCCTGTGAAAAACAAAGTAAAACCAAAAACCATGCAAACCCTGGCGGCATTTTTCGTGTCTGCGCGTATTTGGTTTTAATTAAAATAAATATTACCATAACCTATAAAATAATTGAAAAACAATTTAACATTATTAAGCGTATATATAGACACACACGAGCACACACACCTACGCATACATATTCACAGTTCTGTGCTCTGCTTCTCCTGTTTGTCCTTGTCTCAGTAACGTACATACGTAAAGGAGTACACGAAACAGTCGAGCAAGTTGTAGACCAAGGGGCTGAGGAGGTTGGGGTGAGGGGCTAGTCTTGTTTTCTCTGGATCTCTTCTGTTTGGTTGCAAGGTGCCATTACCTTTTGCCACCGATTTTACATGCATTTATTTAACCAACAGCGGGTCAGGACACGTTGGGTTATCCTCGCCCCCATATTGGTTGGTTTATTTACTTTCTCTATACCCTGCACAACAGATAACATTGGGTAAGGGTATATTTATACTTTGACTGGGTTTAACAAAAGAATTTACTTTTCTTCTTCTAAGATAGGAGAGTTTTTTAAGACTTTTTTAAGACTAGTTTAAATAATGAAAGCATTTACTTTAAGTCAATCCCAATATATTGGTAAATATATCAACTATTTGGTAAGCAATTTTTAGAAAAATTAAGATTTTTGGTAAATGTAAACCTATTGAAACTATACTGAAGAATGTTCAATATGAAACATGTATAATATATATTAAAATGACTAAATATAATAACTAAACTAAACTAAGAATAAGCCGAAAGCTGCAGTAGCTTTAGATTTATGTATGAAATAATAAAAAACCTTGATAATAAATAAGTAAAATAAAAATTTGTGTTTTTATATTATTTACAAAAATCTTTAAAAATTAATTAGCTTTGTCGTGTAAAATGCACTAAAATTCTATACACTTTATGCTAATGTAAATTTTTAATTTTGTTAAATAATTACATAGTTTATGCACAAGTTTCTGTTTTTGATTTGGTTTCCATTAAGCATACACTTAAGAACTTTTGTTACAAATCTATCTTCTATATACAGTAGAGTCCGGTTATAACGACGCTCAAGGGACCGACGTTTTCCGTCGTTGTATCCGGAAGACGTACTATCCCAAAGGGGCAAAAATAAACATTTTTTTCGTTGTAAACTTAATATGCATAATATTCATAAGCATTATATAACAAGATTAATTTGTGGTTCTCTTGTCATTCTTGATTTAAATAATCTGTAATTTTTGATTATTACGATATATTTTTTTCTCGGATCGTAATATCCGGTTGTAGTGTGAAAAATGTTGCAAAATATCGTCGCTATAAGCTGTTCGTCGTTATAAGCGGTTCGTCGTCGACGTACTAACCGGAGGTTCTTTCATATAGGTTTGTATGGGGACCAACCAAGACATTGAACTTTCGTCGCTTTAACCAGATGGACGCTATAAGCGGAGTCGTTATAACCGGATTTACTGTATATAATATTATTTTTTCTATTTTTTCTTGCATATATAATAAAATACTCCTTTGTTTTCCTATTCCTTTAGATAACTCATAAATTGCTCATTGTATGTGAGTTTTGTAATGTCTTTGCGACAGTTCCTGTTTTCTTATTTTAATATTATTTCTTTTTTCGATTTCATAGTTAATTGTTTTGTACATGGACAAGAGCAACTCAGTCTCGTCTTTACCCTAATTAGCTTCATTTATTTTCTTTTCATTTTTGTTTTCGTATTTTTTTTTTTGTATTAATTTAAAATATTTTTACAACAGTTTCCTCAACACATGTATTCATATTTCCCTTACTTTGCTGGTATTATATTTTGGCATAATTATACCACTATTATTATTTTTTTTTCTTTTTGTTGTTGTTGTGTTGTGTATGTATGTATGTGTTTTTTTTCGCACTCGCTTCATTCGCACATGAAAATAAAAATCTTCTTAAACTACAACAAACAATTATAATAATTATTTAATTAAAAATGCCGCTGTCGCTGTTGAAAATCAGAAAATTGCATTTATAAGTGCGTAGTTTGTATCTCGTAGTTTCGCTTGTATCTTTTACTTCTCACATCGACACCCACCCCCACCTCCACCCCCCCACTCCCTATGTTTCTGTGCGGGGCCAAAAGTGATGCTTGAGGGAAAATTAATCTTTTTGAAGTGTTCGAAATGGGTGAAAAAGCTGGGGGAAAGTAAAACAGGGGGTAGGGGCAAATGGATGGAAATGCGAGGTAAGTGGGTATATGGAATTGCAAATATATAAAGGTCAAAGGGTCATGGATATGAGAGTAAATAATATTAAACATAACAACAAAAATTAACTCGAGTATCTTTCCCTTTTTCCCATACAATTTTGTTAGCATTCAAATGGCTCTTGTTAATTTTCTTGATATATCATTTTCATTATAGAAACAATTGAAATCAGTGCATAATATATTAATTTTTAACTGGTGTAACGTATTCAATTCTGGCATCTACTGCACAACTGCTCAGTCATAATGATGAAAGATTAACAAATTGTTGCAACATTAAACCATTTTACCCTACTCAGATTTAGCTTCGACTGCCATTTCCATATAGATTTATAGACCATATATGTATGTACATATATGCGAAACAATTAAAACAAAAAAAAAAACAATTGCCCAAACTCGGTAGCTTGTCAGATTGATTACCTTCTTTTCTTTTATTTTCTTTTCGTTTTGTTTCGTTTCGTTTCTTTTTTCCATTTTGATTTTTCTTTCGTATCGTGAAAGTCTTGCACAAGCCCAAAAGAGGGCAAGGAAATCTACCATTCCGACTGCTGCAATGATTGACCATAATGAGTGTGGAGTTTTTGGGTAGGGATCACGCCTAAGACCTAAAAACTAACAGTTATTGTTTTGCTCAGTCAATGCCTTTGCCCTCGTCTCGTCTCGTCTTTCCCGCCTTGTCGTAAATAACATTTGTATGGCCTAAGCATAAAAATTCGCATTAAAATCACAAACAGTTGCAATTGTATCTTGTATCTCTGCCCCCTTCTCTCGCTCATTCTTTTTCGTACGTTTCTTTTGGCTGCCTGTGCTAATCTTTTATAACATTTCCATTAATACACAGTATGGCAGTTACCCATCCAATGCCAAATGATGAGAAATTAATGTGCGTACACAATTTCACAGATACCAACATGGAAGAGAGTGTGAGAGAGCGAGCGAGAGGAATAGACGACCAAACCCTACACACATAAACCCAAACCGTAAACCCAATACCTCGCACACAGCATGAGACGGACCAAAGAACGCTTCACGGTTGCCTCGGAGCTCAGCGGGATAAAAGTGCCAGTGCCCATTGTTGGAAAATTTCACAGCACTCCACATGGGTCCATTCTACAGTCCATTGTAAGGTGTAACAAAAAAAAAAAAGAGAAGAAAAAACCCAACAACAACAACAACAAAATGACCGAAAACGATAGAAGAAATTTTTGTCAAATGAGTTTCGAGTTTAGGAATTTTACAAGTTGTCAAATGCTTGAGAGCAACAGAGAAAGCTAGCTTAAAAGTGACGCTTGAGCGAGGGAGAGAGAGAGAGAGAGAGAGAGAGTGAGAGATCTGCGGCTGGGCCTTTTCACGCCTGGCCCTCTATAAGGTACCTGTTAGAAGAAGGAGGCACAGGAAATAAGCGTAACCAAACCAAATAAACTATTTAGTTAGTTGATAAGTTGTTAAGAACTTGAATTTAAATTAGTAGTTAAGATGACGAGACGAAACTTGAAATATTATAGAATAGAATTTAGCCGGTTCTGGCCAATTTCCAGTTTGCATAACTCTTAGAGATTAAGTTGATCAATAAGTAATACATTTTTTCATACATTTCGAATAATTAATTTGATTCATTTATTTTACACAAACATGTCAAACTTTTGGCACAATTTTCACTTAAAACTCATATAGGCAGTTGAATGAAACTTGCATATTTTATTCAATTTGTCAAATAATAAATTGAAAGCCAGTCAGTAAGATAATTGAAATGACAAACGAGGCAAAGTAAAATAATAATAAAAAAAATAAAAGAAACTTCTGTTCCATTCACACAAACAAATTTTACAACAAACTTTACAAAACCAATTGAGTTGGACTACAAATAAGTTTCTTGAGAAAAATGCCAAACAAATTTGGTTTAACATTTATCGTTCAAATTTTGGCAAATGTTTAAAGCAGAACAATTAAGCTTCAGTTAATGGTATTGGTAAGAGTTAAAAATAATTTCGTGATCTATAAAAAAAAAAAAAAAAAAAACAAATACCAGAAAGAAAAAAAACCAAGCAATTTCAAGCCAAATCATTGCCAGCCAAACAAGACCGAAAAAAAATTCCCCCTCCAAAAAAAAGGCAACCTATTTATACAATTAAAGAGAGAGAGAGAGAGAGAAAAGAGATGTAAGTATATCAGAACACAAGTCAAGCAATGTGTAGTAGTGCAGGCACTACATACTACATACTATAATAACAATAAATAAATAACAAAGGTAAATAGCGGCAAGCCTTTAAAAAAATGACCAACAATAAAAAGCCAAGTCAACGCACATCGAGAGCCACAATCATGATAGAGCAAAGACAGTTAAGAGATAGATAGAGAGAGAGAGAATTCATCTCATCATCAAATTTCGATTAAAAGGCGCGTGTGGTTCGGTCAATGGTGGTGTGTGTGTGTGTGTTTGCCCCCTCAAGGGGCCATTCGCACTATTCAAGCTTCATTAGGAGCTAAAGTAACGAAAACATTTTGATTTCGATCATTACAATTTCCTTTCATGATCAAGCAGCAGCAGCAGTAGAAGATGAAAAAGAAGACCAAATCCCGTATCCAGTTGAGTGAAAGAGCTACCGAAGCAAGTATCGCAGCAGTGTGTTTGCATTCAAAAAAATAAAGTACAAAAAAAAAGAGAGAATACAACAAAAAAAAAAGGAAGGGTTACTGGATCAAGCCACAAAAACCGGCCCCGTAATCATTAATTCCCTCAGCGCCATACAGTTAAACGACATCGCATAGAGATGGACCATAGGCGATCTGATATAGAGCGTGAGTGGCGTGAGTAGAGATCATTGAGTATTTAAGTTGATTCATATCAATTGTTTATATATTTTCAAAATTTATGTTCTCTGCAAATGTTTTATATAAATTTGTATTTTAACTTTGTTAAACAAATAGAATCCATTTAAATATTCACATTTTACTTTAAAGTGGGAACTCAATTTAGGAAAACTTCTTTTCCATATTCAAATGTTTGTAAATTTCTCTTAGTATAACAATAACATTGCATGTTAGTTATTAATTATTTCTTGATCACGATCTCATCTCTTTTGCAGATACAGATACTGAAGCAGCAGAGATACATCTACAGATTGTTTGGCTTGCCTTCTTTTCTTATTTCTCTTTTTTTTGCTGTTTTTTTTTTACTTTTTTCTTTTTTGGAACACATTCTGACGGAGCTGCCCAAGGCAATAATTATGAACGAGCCAAAAGCCCCAATGGTCAGAAAAAAGCACCAAATATTGATGCCTATTGTAATGCCCCCCATCTGGGGACCTTTGAGGTTGCCTCTTACTTGCGGCTGCTGTTGCTCCAACTGCTCCGACTGTTGCTGATTGTATGATGACCATGTTGAAAATGCTCATTAAAGGTACTTCAGAAATTAAAGCATTTCACAATTGTTTATAGCCAGGTTAGCAGCGGTTGAGGCAGAAGCAGAGGCAGCAGCAGCAGCGACAGCATTATTCGATTTATATTGGCCGGGGATATAGAAAAAGAGAGATTTGTGAGAGATTGAGATTTCGATTTGACGCGCTATTTATCAGTTGTTGTTATCTATTTGCTTTTGTGCGGGGGCAATTAACTTGGTCTTGAATTTTCTGTTCGTTTTTTTTTCTTCTTTTTCTTTATTGTTTTTTTTTTTGGTTTAAGGTCTTGACCCGATTGAGGAGTAGGAGTAGGAGGAGTCAATTGAGTTTGCTTTCACTTTGAGGGAACAACTAGGAATCCCATTAGTCGTTAACTAATTTCTTAATAGTGTACAAATCTTATTTCCTTTCCTTGGGCCTTGGCTTTTATAATTCTGTTAACTGTCACAAACTTTAATATTGTATTTACTCTTTCCCGTTGTATGAAACAAACATATTTCAGGCCCAACTTTTTTATAATTTCGTATTTTTATTTATGCCTTTTTGGTTGTACAACTTTTTATACCATTAAAATAAAAAAAAAAGAGAAAGAGCCAACCAAAGGGAGCGAAGCTAACTTGGTCCATGACAAAGTTATTATACTCTTACCAAATTGACATTTCTCAGTTTTTATAAGTAAGCCTAGAGAATTATTTATGCAAATTTTGGAATATGATTAAAGTTAGTAAGAGACCTAATGGAGCTTTAGAGTTTAACTTTAGTCTATATAGAATATAGGAAAATTTTTAAAATAAAATATAATGAAATATAAAAAAATAAATATCCATGGAAAGAAAAGTCCGAACAAGATATGAATTATAAATTTCTAAATAAAAAATTACTAATAAAATTTATAGTCAAAGGATTCCAATTAAGTTTCTATTCTATTTTGGAAAATATAATATACATTAAGAAAATATATTTAATTCAGTTCACTTCAATTTGAGTTCCATGGCCTTACAGATTATAAAGAAAAGCCTTTTTATATACATATTCATATAAAGTCTATACGACAATTGTCCTATTTCTGAGCCGCATCAATAAACTTTTTTTTTGGCAAGAGTATGAAAAAGGTAAATTTTGCTTTAATTAAACATTCCATAAACAAACATACAAAACTTTTCCTCAGTGTCAATTTGTCTCAACATTTTTTTCCCTTTTATGCAACTTTTTTTATTCTCATTCTCATTTCTGCTGACTTTCAATTCAATTAAAAGTAAGTTGAAAAAGTTAACAAAAAAAAAAAGAGAGGGAGAGCAAAAAAAAAAAATTAATATGCTATTATTCAATAGTAACAAGCTTAAAAGTCAAGCAGAGCGTGGAAAACACAAGTGCTGGAAATATATGTATGTACTTTTTACATATGTCTGAATGCTGAACAGAACAGTAAAGTGAGTGCGACAGATCGAGAAAGAAAAAATAATAATAATAATAACAAGGAAGGGAGAAAGAGAGTGAATGAGTCAGTGTATATACACATGTATGTATATATAAGTTTCAATTGAATGCACGAAAAACTATCCCCTTATATGCCAAGAACCACCTGCCCGCAGCTGTCGCATTTTCAAATTGTTTCTTTTTTCGAGTTACCCTTTCCAACCTACTAGACAAAACAGGGCAAAAAGTTGCAAGCTCATGGCTAAGCGGCACGGCCTATTTGGGTTCAAGTTGTCAAAAAAAAAAAGAAAAGAAAACACGATCAAGTAAGAAACTTAAATACTAGAAACGGGGTCTCAACTGTGAAAACTCTTTAAAAAATTCATTGATTACGATCTGACTAATTTGAAAATGAGTTTCCCTTGGCTTCCCAAAACGCTTCGGTATCACAAATGTATCTTAAATGTTGGTAACATGTGGTAAAGCAAATATGTACGTAACGTCATAAACTTATATAAACAATAATAAAAATAAACCATCTAAGGATTATCTGTTTCTACTTATGTGCATAATTGTTCAATAACATCTTCTACATTTCAATGAACTGATTGAAAAATTAAGTTTTAATTTGTTATCCCTAGATGGGAAGCTACAGAAAATGTTATAAAATTTTTGGAAAATTAAGTTGTATTGAAATTTCAATGAGCATTGATTTTATCTTACCTTTAGTTTAAAAAAGTAAATCAAAATAAAGTATTTGAAGTTTTTTTGGACAGCATGCAAAATAGAGAATTGATAATTGTTAATTTTTTGTTGCAATATTGGATATATTTTTTTCATTTACATATTGCATATATATATTAATATTTGTCTGGGTTAACGAACTGATTTACACAGAAAATAAATTTTATTAAATGCAGCAATTTTTTATTTTGACTTTAATTGGATTTCTAAAGATAAAAAAGAATAACAAAATATTATTAAACACAAAAACAAATACATAAAAAAATAGACTGCCTTTAATTGAATTTCGCAGAGTGTCAATTTTTTTTGATCACCTGCCCTGGGTAAGGTGACTTTTTTTAACAGCTGAAGGCACAAGGTGCATAAAAAGTACCGTAAATTTGATTCAAATATAAAAATATATAATATAATAATATTTTTATTTGTATCTATTAAAATCGTTATAAATGAATAAGGTTTTGCAAAGTTTATTGAATTTTTCCCTTTTGAAAAAACATATTTTTTATGCAAACGGAAGCAATTTATACTTAATTTATTGTAGTTTAAAAGTTAATAAATTCAAAATCTGAATAGGGATGATATCAATCAAAACTGTTGAAAACTGTAAACCGTTTTCAAAATTGTTCAAAAAGAGCACCAAAGTAGAGAGACAATAGGGTGACTATTATAATTTTCAAATAAAAGAAAAGATTATTGAATACTTTTAAAGACTTGAGGGTAGTGCTCCCGCTCTAAACATTCCATGAATACTATTGGATCAGATCACTTCTTTAAATAGACTCCACAGTTTGCATCACAACAGCCACAAATAAATTCAAAAATCAAGGTATATGGATGGCTTTTTGGATAATTTTTTGTGCAAATCCATCACAAGGTGACAAAAAAGACAAAAGAAAGCTCCAAGCTTGGCTTCATTAGAAAACAATGGAAGAATGCTAATTAGCAATTTCGATTAGTTCTAAGAACAAACGAAATATATTTTAATCGCCTTTTATACAACTTTATTGTTTGGTCCCCCCCACCCTCCGCTCATGAACTAAGAGAAATTTAAACGATTTTTTTTTGTTGTTTTCTTTTAAATTTTGTTCAAAGTAGTTTTGTATTTTGTTCATTCTTGAATATATATACGTACTTATTTGTTTGTTTTTTTCTTTCGTATTTTTGTTTGACGATATTCGCTTAAATTTGCATAAATTGTTTCACTAACTAATACATAAATAGTTTGTTTGCTTATAAGTAGGAAAAAAAATTGTGTGTGTTTTTATGTTAAATTACATAATTTGATTTGCTTTTTCATTTTAACAATAATTTAAATAATTTAAAATTTAACTTATAAATGACTCTCAGTGCTTGTTGTTGTTTGTCTTTAGTTGTTTTTTGTTTTTTTTTTAATAGTTTTCTGTTTTCTTTTTTCATTTTAATTTATCTCTTATATATTTACGATTAACTTACATAGTTAAATAGGTACAGTGGAGGGGAAAAGAGAAGAAGAGACAGTGCCAAGTAGAAAGTATTGAAAGAGATCATTAAGAGAGATATATATATACAAAGGTTACTATATATATATAATTTATATTTGCTTAGTTTATTTCATGAATTACCACTACAATCGTATTTCAAAAAAAAAAAAAAAAATCCATATTTATTTTATCTCCATCTCCTTTCCTATTCCCCAGCAAGTATCTGGGTGACCATGCCATGACATCCGGGAAGGGATACACAAGCCCGGGATTGATAGTTAGTAGTTAGGCTAACATATTTTTCGTTTTGCTTTGGATGGTGTGGTTGGGTGTGTCTTTGTGTGTGTGTCTTTGTGGGAGGCAAGGAGTGGGGGGATTTGTTTGGCATCACAGTGTTAAGCGAATCTAGGCATATATGCTAAGATGTCGTCGTCTATAGGTTGAAGATCAGTGGCTAAACTGTCGCATGGTATTATTATTCGATGCAGTTGCTGCAGCTGCAGCAGCGGCAGCAGCGGCCGAACTGGACTTTTGTTGAAAGGAACGACGACCGGTGGTGGCACAGAAACCATTCCTAAGCGGCAAAGCTGGTGGTACTGGCGGTGGTGTGGGTGTCTTGCTACGTCCCAGTTGCTCCAATGGCATGGAATAATGGGCATTACTATAGATATAATTGGGATCAACAATTTCGCTATTCACATCATTGTCGTAGTGCTGCTTGAAGTGCTCTTGGGTGAGACGTAACTGTGGCTGCTGTGCCAGCTGTTGTTGCTGTGAATGTTGTGGATGGGCAGTGCCATGGACCATGGGCACATCAGCATATGAATAACAAGAGTCACCCACTGCCGCCGTAGCTGATAGAAATTGCGGTTTGGTATAGTGATTGAGTTTACCCGGTTGTTGTTGCTGTGAATGGTTCTGGTGATGGTCTCGCGACATGGTTGCCGATTTCATATGGAGCACAAAATTGGCACTGTCATCGATGGCACCCAGCTGGCTGACCAGATTCTTGTTATTGTTCAATTTCTTCTCGTTCATCAATGTGGCAGTTGTGGGCACTTGTAGCTGTTGGAATTTTTGCTGTTGCTGCTGCTGCTGTTGCTGGTCCATGTTCAAGTCATTAATAGGCATGGGACACATGCCATAATGGTGATTGACGTTAGTCATTGGATGATGTGGAGCAGTGTAGGTATTTGGGAACGTTGAATGGATGCCCAATGAGCAAGGATGATGCTGATGCCGTGACATATAGTCCTCATCGCAAAAGGTCTTTTGATATTCACGCTCCTTGCGACCCAAAGCCGAATTGCCCCACAGGCCACCCTTCAGATATTCACGAATCTTGTGACGGCAACGATACAAGACCAAAGCCAAAGCAGTAATGGTGGCCGCCGAACCCACTAAGAGTGCTCCAATTAGGGCTTGTTTTCTGGGATCAGTGTGGGTGCATCCCATCAGAGTGGGATTCAGATGCTTTAGGGCCTCTCCTCGCAAACGTTCTGGGAATTCGCACATCAATTCAGCAACTTCACTATCTTGGCTGGTATTCTTGGCAATCAGCAGATTTCTTAGCCACATTACACGGCAGTCACAGGACAAAGGATTCTCGGACAAATCCAATGTGGTCAAATCCTTCCAGGGGAATAAGCCTTCAGCCAATGAGGTCAGGGCATTAGCCTTCATCACAACATGACGCAAATGGGGCAGACCACTGAGTGAACCTTCCTGGACTTCCACAAGCATTTTATTGGACGATAGATTCAAGTACTCCAGATTGCCATTACTGGCAAAAGCTCCAGTCATCACACGCTTCAATTTCAAGGCTCCATTAATATCCAACCGTTTCAATTGCTTCAAACCCACAAAGGCTCCTTCGTTAATAACTTCGAAATCGTTCTGTCCCAATGACAATTGCTCCAAGCGCACCAGATGACTGAGGCCAACCGAGGGAATGCGGGCCAAACGATTATCGGAGAGATCCAATATGCGCAACTCCTCCAAACCTTGGAAACTATCATGAGAGATATTCCTAAGGCTAGCTCCCTTCAATTCCAGACGTGTAAGACCCTTCAAGTCCTGAAATGCTCCACTCTGGATGGTCAGCAGGGAATTCATGCCCAAAAACAATTCAGCCAAACTTGGCATAGCCTGGAAGATGACGGGATCCGGCACAGATGTCAAGGCATTATCGTCCAAATAGAGTATTCTCAATGAACTCAATCCCTCAAATGCCTTGGGATCAATGAATCCAATTCGATTTTCACCCAAATTCAGTTCTTCAATCTTCAACAGAGGCGAAAATGTGCCCTGATGCAATTCAGAAATTTGATTGCCTCGCAAATTGAGAACTGTGACCGCTGACAAACCGATCAAGGTCTTATTACTGATCTGTCCAATTTTATTGTGATTCAAATGGACCTCTTGCAACTTTTTCTGATAAGCAAAAGTGCGTTGTGGTATGGTCATCAAATGATTCGAGGATAAATCCAAGAATGTTAGCTCCGCATAGAATTGTATCGATGAGTCAATTGTCTTGATCTTGTTGCTCTTGATAACCAGCCGTTGAATGGATGGATTCAATGCAATTGGCAAGACATCCAATTGCCCTTCACCACATTGCACCACCAAAGTGTTGTCATCGCACTGACAACCTGCCGGGCAATTGGCCAGAGCCTCAATTTCCCTCACTGCCAGCATGATCATCGTCATGATCATCATCATCATTATCATTTTTGTTTGGTGTTCCATTTTTTTTTCCAATCGTTTTTGTTTTTCCTGTAATGTTGCAGCTGAATTGCTGCTTCTCTGTATATGTGTGTGTTTGTGTTTTTTTGTATGGAGGCAAGTTTGCTTTAGTTACTGTTGTTGCTGGTTGTTGGATTCTGTGGCAAGTTCAGTTCAAGTTTTCCATAGTGCTGCGGGAAGACAAATGGTAGATGGGAAATCTAATGGTTAGTTTTTTCTTTGCTTTTTTTTTGTTGAATGCTGGTGTAGCTAATTTTAATTGTGGTTATTTTCAAAACTATTTTTATCGATATTATTTATAGAAGGAATGACAGAAAGATTCTATTAATGCAAGCATGACATTTTCTTAGAGTTGAAAAATATTTCGAAATTGTTAAGTTCATCGTTTCTGATTTATGCTTTTTGAGTTTTACATTTGACATATTTATAAGAATTTTAAATTTGTGTGAAAAACCCAATTTTCTATTTGTAGAACTTTTTCTAGTTCACTTCTATCTTATTTTTCACAACTCTTTGCTTCAACACTGAAAATATTTACTCAAATTTAGTGAGAAGTTTATACTAACTTTAATTTTTTTTGCATTTTCATTTTGCTCTGCACAACTTTTTATTTCTTAGTTTCACTTGAGAAAAATCTTTAACCAAATATTAGCAATTTCTATTGCATCTATAAAAATTATTATGAGAAATAAATCAAACAAGCAAACAAACAGAAATTGCTAAAATTTCTAACTCAACACTTGTAAAATTTTTACATGGCAAATGAAAAACTTCTACAGGTTCGTTTCTTTGTTGTGTTCATTTTCACTTTGCTATAGAATCTTTCTTTCATTTTACGCAAAAAATAATTTCTCACTGATTTTTGCATTTTCATCGTTAACTTACCTTATTTTTTCTTGTTGGTTTTTCAGTTTTGAAATTTTTCTTCTTTATTTTTTGTTTTCTTTGAAGTCAGCAGCAGCAAAGTTACTTTTTTTTTATATATAACGGAACTGTTTGCTGTTTGTTGTGTGTGTGTTTTAGTTTTTGTGTAAATGAAAATTTTTATTGTGTTTTGAAAAATTTTCTAACAATTTTGTTAATTTCACTTTATATGTATATTTCTCTTCTATTTGATTATTTTACACTTTTGTTTTTCACATTTGGCCAATTTTTGTAGTCATAGAGGTAATGAAAAAAAAAAAATTGGTTGATAATATGAACAAAAAATTGTTGTGTTTCGTATTTGTAATTTGTTGTGTGTTGTGTTTTTTTTTTTTTGTTTGTTTGTTGAAAAAAAAACGTGCGCGATAATCCAATGGTTCGCTTTGACTGCACGCTTCAAGTTGTTGTTTGGCGATGAACGATGAATTTTTACGTGATTTTCGGCAAAGTGGATGGTGCCCCAATGTGAAAGACACCAAACAGACAAGAGTTGAGCTTGACTTTGCTTAACAATTGTTTTCTCTTAGGTTGGTAAGACAACCGCACACGACGAGGCAACGAACTACACTGATTTTACGAAGCGGCAACTGCACTAACGATACCTCGGCATGCCAAACGAATTGAGTGACCGAACACACTATGTGAGGGTGGGTAATGGAGAGAGTGAAAGAGAAGGAGAGAGCAAACGGCAGCTGCAATACGAGCGTAAATAATCAAACACGGAGATATACGGCCTTGCATTTACCCGAGACTCCGAACTCCGAACGAAGAGAGAGACAAGTAAAAACTTGTTTTGGGAGAGTGTAAGATAAGTAAGATGGAGTCAGAGAGAGTGAGCGACCGGTAATTGAGTATGAGCCAATTTTTGAAACGTACTCAAAGATACTCACTCGATTATCTCACTCGTTTGGTTTTCTGTATGGTTTGCAACACGACTTCAAGCCGCAGTTGAGGCCAGACCTGCCGCCAGCCATCAACAGGAATGTTTCCTCTAAAAGTAGTTTTATTTTCGCCTTTTTTTTTGTTACCCATCAAAATAAAATTAAACGAAATTTTTTAGTCAAGTACTCATGAGGCATTATTACACATTAAAACACTACGCTAAACAAACATCTTTTACTTTGAAAAAAAAAAGAAAAAACACCACGGACATGTCCTTACTTAAGTATCACCAGCATCACCAACCATCATCATCATCACATCGTCTTGATGATCCTTCTTAAGAGCCTTTTAGTGTGGTTTTATTTTAAATGTGACACTTAACGCGAAATTCCCACTCATGTCAATTGAAATTGATATGCCAAGTAGCCGACATCGTTCAACTAGTTGTAGTCCATAGTCTTTTGTATCTTATGGATACTTGTTCGACTCGTAACCGAAAACAACTTCAAAGTAATGAATCTTTCTTTCCCCCTCTCTCTCTCGCTTTGTGTCTATGCTGTAGTAATCGCTAGCCTAAAAAGTGTTAGGTAAAACACAAAATCCTTTCTACACATGTCATTCTGATCCAAAAAGAGCAACAAAAAATAGTTATTTATATTGTCATTTGATACTTTACGACAACAACAAAGGCAAAAAACAACCAAAAAAAAGAGAAGAAAAAATACAACAAAAAAAAAACGAGAAAAGAAAAAATATTTAGAGCAACAACAAGAAAATCAACTGCAAATAGCCAAAAGTCATGTGGGGGGGGACCTGAGGAAGGGGAGTTTGCTTCAGTTGGGTAAGAGATTGGGTGCAAAAATGCAGTTTTACTGTGGGTTTTTCTTGCTTGCATATTTTCCGTCTCTCGACAATTTTGTGAAAATTTTCATTTCCACTCTGTAACTAATAATTATTTTTGTGTCTCTGTCTCTGGCTATGTGTATGTGTGTGTGTGTGTGTGTGTGTGTGTGTTGTCTCTCTGTGTCTATGTGTATATATGTTTTCCCTTAAATCTTGTTAAATTTATTTATTACAGAAATTTGAGGCAGATTTGTGGATTGGTTTGCTAGCTTGTTGTACAAAATGTAATAAACCAACCATTTGAGGCCAAAACTCGAAACGAAATTGTTACCAATAATGAAGTTTGTAAAAGATTTTCAGAGATTTAACTTGAACTTGACTAAACAAAAGACATAAATCAGTATAATTGATTTGAGAATTTGATATTTTCAGTTAGGGATAAATTTCAAACATTTCGGTTAGGCATGCATATGTATATATACACATATATCTAAACAAAAGATGTATAACTAAATTAAAAGGAATTTAACTAAAGCTTATTTTGAAATGGATCAAAATATATGTATTTATAATTGGGAATCCTTATACATGTTCTTATGTATATATAGCGAGTCATATAAAATAAAGTGTTACTTTTTAAAGGATATTTTCATTAAAGATATTTATAAGAAAACAAGTTATCCTTAAAATATTGAAATAATCACGAGGATATGTGGTAGTTATTTACCGCTCCCCTTTACGTTCCTCGTTAATGTTGAATATTTTTTTTAATCGTTTTTAATATTAGTCCTACAATACATATAAATTAAACTTTAATGAAATAATTTTAAAATAAAGTTTTATTGGTTAAAGTAGCGCTCAAGATAATATTTTAGTGATTTTATATATCATATCTCTGTCTTATTATTATATCCAAATATGCCTCCTTGGAGCACTAGGCCAGATCTTTATCCCCTTTCCTAGCCACATAATTTCAATGGTAACAAATTTCCCATCTTTAGGGTTTTCTTTTGGAATTGATTTTCAATTTACATTCTGGAATATGCAGCATTGAAGCTTACATTTTGACTTTCAATAGATTTCGTGTGAAAACGAGCTAAGAGTTGACATTATTAAATATTTGTTTGTCATGGTCTATATTAGTTTGCAAATTTTTAATAATTTCCTTTCATTAAAAAAACACTTGTCTCATTCTACATTTTTCCTGTACCAATTTAAAAGTATATCATGGAAAATCTCCCTTTCTCTCTGTCTTTCTCTCTCTTTGCTGTTTTGCCACTTTCAAGTCAACTAATTACAAAACCTGCTCCATAAAAAGCAAAAACTTTGCACAATTTCCGTAATGCATACGCAAAACCAAATCAAAAATCCAACAATTGCTACAATTGTGTTGCACATACACACACATACATATGTACATCCATATGCCTGTATGCAATAGCTAACGGTAAGCGGACGAGTGTGTTGCAGGTGCCACCACAAAACTCAAACTGCAAAATTCAACTCCAACTCTCACGTTACACATCAAAGCTCAACCATCTGGGATGTCAATTTGCGACAATGTGTGAGAAATTCTCAGGCAATAAATTTTAACAACATTTTTTGAGGAAAATAAAAACCTAAAAACAAAAAAATAAAAAGAAAAACTAAAACAACAACAAGTAAAATAAAGGCTAGGTTACTAGAAATGTATGTTGTTTGCATTGTTTTCCCCCCCCTTTTTTTGTTATTTGTTTCGTTTGGGTTTTGGTTGAATATGAAAATTGTTTAGTAAAATGCTAAAAGCACTTAAACAATTAGAGAGAAAGAAAGACCTACAAGGAGAAGGGCAGAGGGGGCTTGGCAACACACACACAGTCACAAATGCTCCATGTGTAATTAGGTAAAACATGACTGGGGCCATATGGAAAGGGACTACCGTTTCATGATGGCTGATGACCAAAGAGCAGAAATGCAAATATCACAATTGATATCAATGGAACAAGAGACAGATACCCTGTAGAAAAGCTAATGGAATGGATAGCAAATATATCTATAGTCTTACTTAGTACTATTAACTGAAAAATAGTATGAACATCATTTGATGAGTGAACGAATAATTTTATATAGAAATGTATATATATGAATTTTTTATATATTTAATGTACGTATATTTAATGTACGTATTATTTTAGTGTATGTATTTTTTATATATATTTCCCCCTTTTCCATAAGATAAAACTATTTAAGAAATATTTCAAAAGAGCTATAAAACTTTTTTTTAAGATAAACTTTGACTAAATAGATTTCAACCCAAAGATTGTTCTTATGTATTGCTTATACCTTTGAAAGAAACTTTAAAATAACTAAAATAATATTTTTTTAATATTTTTCAAATAAAAATATTAAAAATTATAAATCGGAAGAGTATAAATTGTGAACTTTATGTTATATTTTATGTTAAAAAATTTTGTTTAAAACTTTTTTTTCATAACTAGGCATAAATTTATGCTAAAGGATTATCTGTGTCTGTATTTACACATATATACATATGTATGTATGAACATATATACCCTTCCATTGTAATGGGTATATATAAAAAGCGCAGTAAAACGCACTTTTTCTAGTCAAGCTGAACGGCAAACAACGGACGCAGTTTAAGTAAACATCGCACATGAGAGTGACTTATGGGAACGACAGACCGATCCAAGACGGCTAAAACCATTCAATCACTGGGTTATGGGCCATGCGCATGCGCCGCGTCTTTTGCTCTCTTGACGTTTTGTTGTTGTTTTATTAGGGCCCCGTTGTCTTAACCAGAAACTTGTTAGTTGCAACGGGTTAACACAACAACAACAACAGCGATGTGTATATTTTTTTGTTTCATATGGGTGTGTGTTTGTATGTTGTTTGCCTGTCGCGACGTCGGCTACTCGTTTCATGTGCTTTGTGTTAAATCTTTCTCATTTTCCAGCTGCCCCTTTTACAATTGATGTTTGACTTAAAAAGAGAGAGAGAGAGAGAGAAGAAAAACAAAGTGTCCGAAAGAAGACCTTTTCGAAATGGTAGACTGACGACATTGGAGTTCCGGTTCTAAAATGCGACTTCCGCAATTTGCCATTGCCATTGCCATTGAATCAAAACTATTTCCTTTTCGACCAATAAAATATCAATTGACTTGCAATTAATCATATTCCAAAATGTGTTAAGGCAAAAAGGAATACCGGAAAGAAGTCTCATTGTCCTATTGTTCAGCATTCTTATTCTTCATTTTATGCTTCACACTTTTTTTTTCATCCAATTTACCCCCCTCTTTTGCCATCAGTATTCTTTTATTTTGCTCTCTTTCTTTGGTTTCTTATATATGTATGTATATATATATATATATTTTTTTTTTGCTTTTAAAGTCGTCCTCACAATAAATAATGAATCGAGAAATGGAAAAAAATAAAGAAAAAATGAGCGTTAAATGCAATGAGAAGATGTTGTTGTTGTTTTTGTTGTGGACTAAAGACGAGAAGTCCAACCAACAGCAATATAACAAAAAGCCAGCAACGGAAGTGAACATACAATGGACCAAAGACACACAATGGCAAAAGAAGGGCCTATGTATTGTAGGCTCTTTCACTCTCCATCCCTGGGTAAAGGTTAAGTTTAAATTGTATGATGATGGGCAGCAAAAGTAAGTAAATACCTTAACACATAGCCATCATCATCATTATCAGCAGCCTAGGCAAAAGGTAACTGACCATTTTGCTGACTTGTATTATTTCCATCTATCTATGTATATATGTATATACTTCGGGTTTGGATTGATGGGAAGCTTATGAGAAGCTTGGGTTAAATGCATTTAAACACTTGGGAAGAAAATTATACCAGCTACTGAATAGGATCACTGAGTGGTTAGGGTTAGGGGTATTCTTATCTTCTCTTTTTTAAATCATTCGATTTCAATCACTTGACAACTATTTTTAGTTGATTTGTGTAACCGGAAAATGCAAATCACTCGATAAATGTATGCTTATGTTTGTTTGTAAGTATGTATGTATGTAGATATACAACATCCGCTACAAAAAAAAATCAACAATTTTTCTGTTCTTGTAATTGCCATTTTTGTTTTGCCCATTTAATTTCACGCGCATAATTTATGCAAAATTATCAATGAGATTTGTTTAGACAAAATGCAAACATGCCAGGCTGTAGAAAACCCGGCAACAGGAAAAGACGGCCAAGACGTCGGCCAAAAATAGCCAAATACAAGCAGACAGAGAGACAGAGTGAAAGAGACAGACAGAGAGACAGACCGACAGATAGGCAGGCTTGCAAAACTGGCAAAGAGGAAAGAAAAAAAAATTTATATATAAGAAAATCTATGTGATACGCATATCGCATTTGACTTATCTGAGCAGCAAAAACAAATCATGCTTGCAGGATAGGACACTTGATATGCCCCCTGAAGAATGTCCATGGTCCAACCCATCGACGTCGTCGTCGTCGTCGTCTCCCTGTATCTCCTTGCGTCTCCTGCGTGATAAATGCCGCTGATAAATGCGTGTCGCAGTTGGCCATAGACAACGTGGAGACACATGTTGGCATGGAGACTTATTTTGCATACGATGAGGATCGTTGCATATACACTGAAAGAAACTTAGGTTATTTAAGAAATTATTGCAAACGATTGAAGATCGTAAACAAATCCAAAAAAGATTCAATTCAAATTCAAGGGAACGATTTCCTTAAACTTTTGAGAGTAAAAAACGTCATAATGTCTTTTTAGAACTAAAACTTAAAAGATTTGTCTCGTTTCGGTTATAAAAATCAAATACATTCTATATAAACTTAACATAATCCTACAATAAATTCAAAAATAATTCAGAAAATGTCCAAAAGTTTGTTATATTAATTTTATTTTTAAAGTTTAACCAAGTATATACCAGTAGAGGAATCAGTTTGCATTTCTACATATTTTAAATGATCTCCATCCTAGTTGCAACTTTTTTCTTTCACTACATTTTGGCATTGTCCAAGCAGATCCCCATCATCATCATCATCATCATCATGATCATCATTATCTAGTCCAAGGCGTAGTCAGGCAGCAAAAGTATCTGGACATGGACATATGTAACTTGGTGAATTCACAGCTAACCAAGCAGAGGCAACTAAGTAGTAAGTATAGTTACTTGGCCATATTGCGTGATCGTTGACCAAATACCCCAACCAAAAAATATAAAGCTGAAAGCATAGGCTCCCGAGCCCGTTTTAAATTACCCCAAGCTTTGTCCGTCTATCATTTTCCTTCTGGCATTGCATCGTCGTCTATCTTAAAGATTGATTATAATCGGTAGTCAAGTGTCCGAAAGTCTTCTAGAACTGAGCTGAGCTGAGCTGAACTGAACTGAGCGGCTGCTGTTGGCTATTTATGGGTCCGTCCCAAGCAAATTATAATTTATGAAGTCTATGATATCAACTTGCACTTTGCGTGCCACGAATTTGGTAAATGTATCTGAGAGATACTCTGCCACATGCTGGCTGGCTGGATGGCTAGCTGGCCCTCACATGGTTGTGCATCATCAACAATTTCATATTTTGACAGCATGTTAACGTCATTTATTAATTGAATATAAAGAGAAGAAAAATAGAAACCAAACCATCGAAGAAAGACATTCACCCAAAAAGGTGTTTTACATTTGTGTACTCTCTCTTTCTCTGTCTCTCTGTTGCATCTCTGTCTCATTCTATGTGGGGTAATTATATGATGGGCCCAGCAGACTCCTGTGGTTTGAGAAGAATTCAGTTGAAAACTGGCGCCTCAATTTTCTATTTCATTGGAAACCTTAACCCATTCGATAATCGTTTTAGAAATCTAAGTTCAGCATCCTCACATATGTTCATACATGTGTGTTTGTATGTGTGTACGTGTGTGCGTGTGTGTGTCGTTTTCTATTTCATCTGAGTCACATCTTTTTCTTAAGAAAATGAAAAGTGTGTGGGCTTTGGAGATCCAATACGATGGTTCGGCAAATTATTTGAAAAGAAAGTGAGTCGAATTTAACCTGTCAGAAATTTGGTTAGATGCAAAGTGGTTTCCGTTTGAGATTAGGATCGATTACAAATTGCACGCACAATGTGTATCGTAAATCTTATATAGGTGTATATATGAAATTTTATAGGTAGGTCATCTAAATGATAAGTGGCTAGATATCATTGACATAAAATTGAGGAAGTAGATCAGTGAAATGAAACCAAAAAATGTAAATGTGTTAGATGAGACTTTTGTGGTTAGTCTATTGGAAATTCTTTCTCTTCCCCTCTCTCTCTCTCTCTCTCTCTCTCTCTCTCTCTCTCTATGGGCTGATTCTAGTCAATATCTTGGCACATTCATGTGCCAGTTAACCCCGTAAGAGCTAACCCACGCCCCCTTCTTCTACTATCATTTTGATTTTTGTGTGACCAACCCATTTCGCTATCTAAACACAAAACTACAAATACCCAAAGGGAAAAAGAGAGAGAGAAAAAAAGGAAAAACAATTTCCAGCCTACCGTAAAAGAAATATTAACTTAAAGATACGTTTTATGCAAAGAAATAATCATAGCCAGTCTGTTACTTGTATCCTGTTTAGTCTGATAGCCCTGGCCCAAACTACAATTAAAGACGAAACATTTTCTGAAATTGTGTGCGAAAAAAATGCTAGCCAGAGATGCGTATTAAATGATAAGGACAGAGCCCTAACTTGAGGAGGGCTGCAACTTGCAACGTGCAACGTGCAGCGCACAACAGACATAGTTGTAAGAACTGAGAAATAATTGCAACGTTTGGCCAAGACGAAACGATTTTGTGCTACGATTTAAAACACAGAGCGAGAGAGGCCTCTGAAATTAATACCACGTGCAAATTTTTGCGCTAGCACCCGTAATTATTTTTTCTCTCTCTAACCAATTTGATTTATGCTAACAAAATAGTTGGCCAAAAGAGAGAGAGATTGGAGTCAAGAAGCGCATCAAGTGATGCAGAATCCAAAACGGCGAACGCATTTTTCAAATCACTGTGATGAAAATTGACTGTGAGTGAGTAGCTATGGACTATTGAGCAAAGAAAAACATTCTTGACCATCTTTTGCTCTCTTCAGGGTACTCAGAAATTGTTAGAGATGGCAACGTGTTGCATAATATTAACTCAAGTGTTAGATTGTTAAAGTAATGAAACATATCCATATCTATATGTATATATAAAAATGAATCGTAAAACATGTGGATGAGTCTGTCTTTTATAAGTTCCTTATTGTCAGGACAAGGTTTGCAAATAAAAAAAAAATACAAAAATCTTTCATGGTTCGTCTAAATGAGGATAAATGCAGATTTTGAAGTTTAACAGATTGTTTTATCTGATTACCGTTGATATATACATATGTCAAAATTGAAACAGATCGTCTAACGTATATTATATCGATATGTTAAATGATTGTTGATATGCCTCCTACTTATAAGATAAAGAGCAGAAGAAATTGAAATGCTACAAACCAAGCTAATCACCGGTTAACATATCTTTTTCACAGAACGAAGTCTGTCGGGTCGCCTAGTACAAAATATATAAACTGAATAACTAAGATGGAAATATCAACGAGCTATAGTAAAAACGTAAAATCGAAATGTTTTGATATTTTTGCCTGGAAAGATATTTAAAAAGCAAAGTATTATAATTATTTATAAAAAAAATTGACTTGTAATTAGAATCTTAAAATCAGATAAAAAGTTAATATGAGTAATAGGGATGAAAAGTAACTTTAACTTTTGGGGGAATCAAAAGGAGTCAAATATGTTTTTAAATAGGTAAAAATAATAAAGGATTTCAATAAAAAAAAATCTTTATAAATCAAAAGAAACTCTGTTTTGATTGTTTCAAATCACAGGAATAAGGATTAACCATGGTAAAAAAATCACCGACGCGTGATCTATTTTTTTATCAATATCAAATATTTAAAATTAACGTTAAGAATCATCCAAAAACAAATTTTTTTCTTATTTTTTTGCAATTTAAATCAAAAAAACATTTTAAAATGTGATCGTCACTTAAAATATATTCAAAAAAAAGTGCATTTGTGATAAAAAGAAAATCAATATTTAACAGAATTTTTTGGGTGAAATATGCAAAGAATATTGTTCAACTTTGTCAACTAAAATATCAAAGCAACCCGAGTACGTGGCACCTTTGCCAATCATTCATCTGAAAGCTTAAGGAATTAACTATTAAATGCTTTTTGAAAATCGCTTCCTTACTTTGGAAGATATGATTTTTGCTACGCTAAATAAGAAAAGGTCCCACTGTGCGACGTTTTGAATTAGTGAATTGTGAATGTATTTTATATTTAGTTTATAAAATCAAAAAAAAAAAAAATTTTCTTAAAATTTTAAATTGTTTTATTATAAGAATGTAGATGAAAAGTCTTTTTAAAATATAATTTATTTTTCGTTTACAGTAGCTTGAGTAGCTTAACTTAAAAAGCGTTTTACTAAAAACGAATTTTTTAATCTCATTAAGATACTACAATTGTAGACCGATTCTCTTTTCCATGTTTTATTTTTGATGTTACTTTTTCGGATTTTTCACTAGCATAAAGTCAGAGCTCTCGTTAAAAACAGCAGCTTTTCTTTAAACATTTTAGAGAAATTTAGGAAAAATGAAAATCGAAAAAATTTTTAGACTCTCTAGTTATTTGCGCAATTTTAGTTTTTTTATAGATACAAATTACAGATTACTATATTTATATACATATAATCATAATTCCATATCAAATTTTAAATAATTTTCGAATAATTAATTATTGTTAAAATTTAAAAATATTGCCATTATTTTAAGCACTCGCTCATCTCGAATTTAGCAAAACTAGCAGCGATCTATGTGGTACTGGTCAACGAGTATGAGAAGAAGAAAAAGGGGGGAAAAAAAGGAAACATCTACCACACATTGCCACACTTTGAAAGCGAAACCGAAACTCTGGACCATGGCAGCAATTGCTGCCGCTGCCACTGCCACTGCCACAGTCGCCGTCGACGTCGGCGCCGCCACTACGATGTTGCCTGCGTGAGAAACACACCTGCCCAGGTATGATGATTCGCCTCCTTGGGCCTGCGTATCTGTATCTTTAAGTTACGATTTTGCTTCTGCCCCTGGGGCTGTGTTTACACACGCATCGCTGCCGCTGTTGAGGATGTGAATGCGTCTGCTGGTTGGGTCTCGGTTTTTGGCTTTGAATTTTTACGCTACCTTGAGTTCTTTTACGTTGGACTGATTAACCAAAGGGCTCTTTTACTACATGGCATGGCATAGGCCGGCAGTGGCCGACCGGCCAACCAGGTTCCGTTTCGCTTATATTTGCTTGACTTGGCTGATGCCACTTGACACCCATTTGCAGGTACAAGAGCGGCCGAGATAATCCTTAAAAGTCGAAAGCTTTAAATTGTTAAGCGGAAATTGAGATGCTATGGCAATATCAATAGAATAAACAAAGGCCAAAAAGGAAGTCAATTCTATAATTATGTATATGACTATAAAAGAAATATAAACAAATTTCATTAAAAAAAAACCGTTTGCAACATTTCATATGTATTTTTTTTTGTTTTGGCCCGGTTTTTTTTAACTGATTTCTTTCTCTAATGTTCTTTGCACTTTGCTACCCATTACAGAAAAATTAATTAAAATCTTGCCGTCTCCAGAATGATGCCAGGGCACAGATTATATTATGCTGCACACCCAAAAAAAAAAAAAATAAAAAAGAGAACTAAACTACTTTAGAATAACTCATTACGCAACAACTTTATTACACTTAAAAACATTTAAAAGTAATTTACAACAGGCATTAAAAGACAAAAACACAAAAAAAAAAACAGACTCAGATGGAGACCCCCAAAAGATACAGATACAACTAAGTACCTACTTGAAGTGCGCGGCAATTAACAAATTTTAAATGCGATAAGACGAGCAGAGGAGAGAAAAGAGTGAAGAGTGAACAGAATCAAGTTGCAAATGGTCAGTCGCAGTTAAGACAGTTAGTCAGCTTTATGGGTTATAAGGCTGAATGATGATGAAGTTGTTGCGATAACATTTCAATTTATCTATACTATATATAGAGGTTGTATATATAAATAAATCTACAATATAATAAAATAGTTTTGGACCCACAAGGATGCCAAATAAGAGAAACCAAAACAATTACACAGGATTTGTATATAAATCAGTGAGTTTGACTTTTAAAGAATCACATAAAATGGTATTTTATGGACCACAGCTCATGGTTTTCTTTCAATTGCTTGAACCCAAAAGGTAAGACTAAAAAAAAAACAGTGGTAAGACAGAGAGAGAAAGAGCAAAAGATAGAGATTGTGGTCATTGATTCTGTGTCTGTGTCTGCGTGTGTGTGTGTTTCTGTGTGTCTGTGTGTGTTTGGGGCACAAGAAAGATTTTCATTTTCTAATGAAAGATAAATGCTTTAAGAGAGCATATCCATAAATTTTCACTTGGCTTGAATGGTTTTCTCTAACTTCTCACTCTAATTCTCAATGTCATTTCAAAGAAAATCCCACTGTGTTACCATTTTCTTTTTAGACTTTTCTTTCATTCTATGGTTTTGTCAGCGTTTTTCATTCTAATAAAATGAAAATCAAAAACAATATCAAAATAAGTTGTTGGAGACAAACCCTTTTTTCCGTTTTCTTTCATTCTTTTCACCTGTATCAATTTTCAATGTTTGATTTTATTTTGATTGTTTTTCTTGGATAAATTTATTTATGCAAGTCAGCTGGAGGGAGAGAGAAAGAAAAACATACGATCGATCGATCGATTCAATGATTTATTTATCATTGAATAACTTTGGCTATTATTTAATTTATGATTATTTAATTAAGGCATTAATGTGAGTTTGCGGTATAAACACATTCGTTATGCTTCGATCTGAAATGCATTTTAATTTGATTTTGATGGCACGGCAAATGCATGCAACATGACCAATAATAATTCAATGAAAATTTTAAACACAAACACACACACACATACACAGATTTCATTTATTTATGCTTAAAAGTATAATTCTTTTAAATCAAGTTAATTCTTAATAGACACAAATGCATATATAAAAAAAAAAACTAAACTTTCAAGTTTCTATTAAATTTTTAAGCAGACAAATTAAAAAAATTTGATTGGAATAAATATGTATATAATATTTCATATACATATATAGTCCGAATCAAAGTATTATAGAAATTAACAAAAGAGCTAAAAGTTTACTCTACATTGTCAATTTGATAAATCTGATATGAAACGAGTTAAACCTAGAATTTTAAGGATAATTCGGCAGTGCCGAAGTTTGTATACCCTTCCAAATTGTCATTTGAAAAGTATACATAATTTAATGGAACCATTACGAAACATATAAAGCTAGTCAAACCAAAATAAAATATCTTCAGAAAGTTAGAGAAAGTTATTCCTACCCAACGAACTTTTTTGTTCTAACTGTTACAATTGCAGCTATAGCTTATAGTCAACTGATTTTACTAAACTTAGTACAGATATTTTTATATAGGTATGTATAATACTCTTACAAATATCAAATTTTTTGACAATCCTTTAAAGACAATCAAGCTATTGCTCCAAAACTATATTCTTAATCAATCATTCGTATGGGAGCTCTATGATGTAGTCATCCGATTGGGATAATTCCGAGATCTAGGTATAATTCCTGTAACAAAAAGAAGCCCATGTTCAACTTTGTAGCATCGGAGGAGATCCTGTTTGGACAATGGCTCTCTCAACTCAGCTCGTCGTGCTGATCAGGAATATATATAATCCTTACTTTTATGCTTTGCTAACTTCTGACTAAAATAAATAGACTTTCACTACAACTAAGAGTTTTCCAAAGTATAAAAGTTTCTTAGTAGCCAAAAGAAAATTTATTAACTTACAAGATTAAAGGATAAGCGAATTTTACTTTAAAAATATTTCAATATTTATTTAATTATCTTGTCAAAAATTCCATTAACTGAAATACTGTAAAAAAAAAGGTTCCCATAGAATATTACCTATTTATTTCTGCTATGCATTGGCTGAAAATTATTTTGAAGAGTAAAAGTATTTTCCTATACATTTAACTATATTACTATACAGTATAAATGTTTCAATTTTAAATGAAAAGTTACTTTCCCACCTTTTAAAATTAGTATAACGTGTATTTTCAATTTTCTTATTTTTTTTTATTTTAAGAAAAATTGATAACAAACTGCATTGACAAGTAGTTACAAATCACTTAATTAACAAAGGGGAAGAGAGAAAGCAAAAATAAAAAACAAAAGAGAATTAAATAAAGTTAGCAATCATTTTGTTGCCGCAATCAATTTAGTTTTCTTTTCCAGTTTAGTTGCCAACCTAACCGGTCTCTAACTTCTTGGGAATCTCCTTTTAACTACTGCTGGTTGTGCTGTTGGTGCTGTTGGTTGGTGGTTGGTGGGTGTGGTGGCGGTGGTGCTGTCATTTTGTTCAACACAATCATACATTTGCATATAAAATAGTTCGAATGTCAGATCAAAACCAGCAGCCGATACATCAAAGCCCGATGCTTAGGCTACTACTACTTAAATGAGAAACAAAAAGAAAAGCAAAGAAACCAACCAGCAAACAAACAAACAAACAGACAAACAACAACTAGAGACAACTTTGACTGCTGCACTTTATCTATTTGTCAGGTCGTTAAGACCCTGGGCCATTCCCAGGGCATTCAAGCGCATAAAACATATGAGACAGGAAGCAACAACAGCAGCAACAACAACTACAATAATCTACTATATAGCTAAAACAGATGACTGCCGATCATTTTAGGGAACTTTATTTTTAAAAACAAAATCCATGATATAATTAATCGTGTAAAACAAAAAAAGACTCGTCAAAGCTTAAGTCATCTTCATCTTCATCATCATAATGATCATTGTATATAGATAGGATAGTTGATCTCTTTATTGTATTACATCATTCAGAGAGAATAGAGCGGAATGGAACCTGCATCTGTCAACAATTTGAGTGCATTGCATTGCCCATAAATTACAATTTATTATGACATCATTTTTTTACGGATTACCAATGCACACGCACATCCACAACTAGAAGCAGGAGCAGGAGCAGGAGCCGGAGCAGGAGCAGCAACTGAAGCATTGCACTACTTTTGCTTTTTTCTTATGCGCTGCATAAATTTTTCCCTTCCTCCTCCTCCCTCCATCATATTATTGTACATGCATTTCCTCATGGGCCTTCATTGCATTGAACTGGCATTGAATTGTCAGCGTGCGCCTGGCTTTACCTTAGTCATAATTTAGTGCTTCGATTTTACGTTCAGTGGATTTTATCCACCCTGTGACTATGTCTGTCTATCTGTCTGTCCGTCTGTCTGCCTATGTGTGTATGTAAGCCGCCGTCGCGCAGCCTGTCAGCACTTTGTAGCTGTTATAAAATATATATGTTTATATATATATATAGAGAGACAAAGAGAGAGATATATATATAGATAAATGTATGTTCATATGTATATCATAAGGAGGATATATTCCTGCTTTGATTGTCGTCATTCTTTCGTTATTCTTCGTCTTTAGCTTTTCAAAAATCCGCCGCTGTCATTTTATTTTTTAATATCTATCATAAGCTTTTGATTTATTATGTTATTATCTCAAGTTAAATGGATTGAAATGTCATATAGAAGAAAATGCAAAAAAAAAAAAGAAATATCTCAATTAAAATTGTACAATTCCCAAGTTCTCGTTGCTGTATTTCTAGGTACTCTGTAAAGAGAAGAGTGTAATGCAGGGCAACTGCAAGTCGTTGTGCAGGAGTTTCTCTTTTTTTATATTAGTTATGTTTTTGTTTTTGGCAGGAAATTAAGCAATAACACGGCTAATGCAACAGTTAAACGTTCTTCAATCAACAAATACAATTTTATAAAGTGACTTTAATTAAAAATTACAATTCAAATTCAATTAACTTTCCAGCGGCAATAGAAATGACAAAAAGGAACAACAAATAAAATAAAAAAAAAACCTTTCTTGAACGGAAATAAATATGAAAATTTTTGTTGAAGTCATTGAGCCCCCGCCAGCAGCATTGAAGCAGAACAAACATTTTAATCATTGACAAAAAGTATCTAACAGATACTCGACAGCATGCTGCAGCTCATTAACGCCATGAAGCGTTCATAGAGCGCAACGAGAGGGCGGGCGGTTGAGCCACCGGAAATCAATTTCTAAAATTTTCCCCAAGACTTTCTCGTTGACAAAATATGATTATTTATTTATTTTTAGGTTTTCCCCTCTTTTGAACAATTGCATAATCAGTGAAAGGGGTGAGGTGCTTGAATGCTATCGGGTGGGGGGGTGCGGGGGAGGCGAACCCCATCATTCACGCCTGCGCAGCGTCGAAAACGACGATCAAATTGAATTGTTATGTAGTTTAAATTAAAGAAAGCAACGCAGGAAAAAAAAAACAAATTAAATTAAAGTCAATTTATGGTTGAGCAAATAACAAAAAAAAAAAAAAGAAAAGGAAAAGAAAACGAAATGTAATGAAAGCAATGAAAAAAAAAATCTAAGAGGAGGGAGCATTTAGATGTGGTTGATTTAGGCAGGACCTACCGGGATGGGTAGGATGGATGCCTTCTTTCGGTGGGTTACAAAAGGTCAGATAAGATGAAGGCACTTAAATTTAGTTGTTCTTTCTTTGGGTGTTTCTTCTTTACTTTCATTGTTATTGGTATTATATTTGATACCCAGTATATGAAGAGCAAGAGCGGGTATATTGCCAATTAAAGAAAACAAATATAAATCAGTAGTTTAAGGCAACCAAGAGATCCTTTAGAGAATTTTTTGAACCTTTTATTAAAGTATTAAAAGGATTTCCCCTTAACACAGATATGTATATACATATGTAGGGTACTTTTTGGTCGTGTTCTCTTTTTTCCCATTTTTATTTTGCTACCATTTTTCAGTGTTTGGTTTAGAGAACAAAAGCTAAAATTGAAAATTGTTAAAATATACCACACACATACATATACACACACACTCACACACACACACACAAACACACTCGACAACGAGTGAGCTACTTTCTATTCTATCTTATGGATTCTATCTCAATTTCTTGGCCTTTTTCCCTGGTTTACTTTCCTTTTTCTTTGCAAACAATGTGCAAGACGCCAATAAATAAGCACAACAGCGGCAGTAACAGGAAAAGGAGCACAAGCACTACACTACTAGAAAACGGAGAGTGGAAAGTAAAGTGTGGTGAGGAAAGGGGAGGGAAGGGAAGAAGGACATTTCACTGGACAATACAGCGAGCGCGGAATGTTTGTTTGCTTGAAAATGGTTTTAATTGTTGTTGAATTTCTTTTACATTATTTTATGTAGGTTTATTTTTCTTTTTTCGCTTATTTGGTTGGTTCATTCGATTCTTCCTTTTCCAGTGGCTAACTGTCTGAGTGTCTGACTGTCTGGCTTCTTATTGTTGACCAAATATAATAAGAAGAGAGTGCGTCATTTTGTGTGTTTTTGTTTGTTTGTTTGTATGGTTCAGTTTGGTTTAGTTTGGGTAAAGTAAATTAAGTGCCAATGTTAATGGCATCTGGATTTTCGGACATCTACGAACAATAGCAGGCCATTTTGGGTGTCTTAATGTTGCAGTAATAATGGCTAAAAGTGTGTGTATGTGTGTGTGTGTGTGTGTACTAAATAAAAAGATAGTAAGCTAAAAGATTTATTGCTGCTGGCCAGTTGAATGCGAGTGAAATGTGTGGTCCAACAAAAAGGAAATATTACCAAAGAGAAAGGAAACACAACAACGAAAAATACTAAACAAAAAAAAGTAGCGCAGAATACGGCTGGGAATAATATTTAGAGGGATAATATCGGAAAATTATAAATAGAATTGCTTCCCAATTATTGTTATCTCCTCTACAAAGATTATCGATTTGAAGAATCAATTAAATTTAAACCAAAGATTGAATATATAGATATTTTTTTTTAATTTTGAGCGATATTCAAGTTTCTTAAGAACTTCAATATGGATTACATATGTATTTGAGTTCAATCTTACAGTAATTTTTATTTCTATTCGGTATTTTATTATATTTTTTATTAAATTGGAACCAATTGACTGCAATTGACTTTTCATCCGTTTTCATCTTAGGTTCATAATCTTGCAGGTTTTTTTTATAGCAAAAATGCATTTAATGGTTTAAAGGTGATTTAAGTAAGCAATCATAAAAATTAACTGGTGCCCAATGTCTTTAAAACATTACAAAACTATAGCCATAAAAGGGCAGAAGATGGGAGAAGTGTGCATAAAGGAGACACCCCAGACAATTCGATTAAAGTTAAGCCATAACAAGGCAAAAGACGATGAAGATGATGAGGACGAAGGAGACGGAGACGGAGACGATGCTGACGATGGTGACGCCGGACTAAACAAAATTCCCATCCCCATGTATAGAGCATGTTCCCAAGCTTAGCCTGGCCACAAATAATATAACAATTTAAATAACAAGCCAGTGGAGCTGAAGACGAAGCGGCAGCAGGAGGATACTAGCAAACACCAAACGCGTTAGTTAGATAGATTGATCTACATGTACACGACAACGAAGACTCTGGGTCTGGGTCTTGGACTTGGGCACGGACACGGGCACCGCCACCGGCACGGGCACGGGCACTCTCTGGCACTCTGACTCTCCAACTCTGACTGACTGACTCCGACTCCTTTTGTGCTGCCTTTGTGAAGTTTGTTTGTGTTTGAACTTGGCTGCTGGTTACAACAAGCCAAGCTACAACAAGGCAAGGCAAAGCATGCCAGGACAGGACAGGCCAGGCCAGGCCAAAACAGAACAGACCAGGCCAAGAGCATGTCAAAACAAAATAACATCTTTAGCGCGCAAACATGACAAAACATCAGAATTCCAGCAGATTAACGTCAATTTTAATTGCATTCACTTAGCCAGGGCTCAGTCGTCTATGAGTTTCTTGTTTTTTTTTTCTCTCTCTCTTTTTTAGCTAGAAAAGTAGAAGAACCGACACATACACAACATAACATAACTGAGCAGAGACTCTGGGCCAAAGATTTAACTGAGAAGCGTAGTTGAAAATATGCATAAGCAAAAGTATAATTTCACGAATTTTGTAATACTCTACGTTTTGGAAAATATTCCTTTACCCACTTTATCTGCTCAATTTTTAAAGATTTTCCTTGTCATTTCTCTTTTTGAACTGTTTATATAACTTCTAACTGTCTGTATATCTGAATTGTAAGATCACCGCTTAAAATCATATTCATCTTTATAAAGGACTATGCAGATCTCTTAACTTTACATATTTGAGTCTACTAGATCTATTATTAATCCTTTAAAAATACATTATATAGATGTACAAAACGATCCTATATAAATATATCTTCCTTTTTATATACTTGTAATATTCATAATTAATCGTTTTACTTATTACTCAGCTAAAGTTTTTCAATATTCAATTCAAGTTTTATTCATTTTGAACAAGAATATATATATATGTACATATATGCCTTATAGAGTCAAAAATTATTTTCTTCTCTGTGTCATGGACATGATAACAAAGTTATAATACCCTTAAAAAAGGATTTATATATAGAAAAATATTCAACAACAAAAGGGCTTTATGAAAACCCTCGACCATACACCTCACTCAGTCTCAAATCGCTCAGCTTTAGCCAAGGTAAACAAAGTTCCACAAGGTTGTGATTAACATGCGATAAAAAATGACCAAGCAGCAGCAGGCCAAGCCGACAACGGGGCACCACCAACTAGCAACCAACCACCAAGAGTAAACCGTGCCGTGGCAACAACCAACAACAAAAACAGACAGCAAAATTTCTTCCGACTAGAGGGACTGGGACTCCTCTCCTGAACTGACGGCTGACTGGCTGCTGGCTGTTGTTGGCTTCTGCTGCTGCTGCTGGCTGCTTCTTGGTCAGTTAGCTTACGTGTTTGCATTAGCAGAAAACTCTACAGCAATTCGTATGTCCATCCGGCAGTACGTCTGTGGATCTCAGGTCCCTTCAGGTCTCGAGTACTCGCTGTATTCATACTCAAACTCAAACTGCAACTCAGTTGGATTCGCACTCATAGTCGGAGGCCGGCCACTCAGCGAACAAAAAGTTAAGTGTCTGGCTGTCACATGCGATTTGCACCTGCCGGATGAGCAATGGGCCAAAGCTTGGCGTCGGATGCCGGGGCTTTTGCGTGGATTATTTATCATCTGCGCCACATCAAGCCAAGTTTCGTTTTAAGCAGGTTCAATTCGGCTCCTACCGGCACCTCCGCTTCCTCCCACCAAAGTGCAGATGCACGTTGCAAGATTTTTGTATTCCTTCCATTTAACCTGTGTGTGTGGTGTGTGCCTGTGTGTGTTTGGATTATTGTATGTACTTTAGGGGCAGGCTATAATCAAACTTTGAGGTCTGCATCGACTGCATGGTTTCTGTTGTTGTTTATAAATTTTAATATTTTAATTTGATTTAAGCTGGGGCCATAAAAGCAAATGCTGTTGCTGTTGCTGTTGCTGCTGCTGCTGCTGCTTCTGCAGCAAATGCAATTTCTTCTTTCCCTTCGTTCTAATTCCAGTTTGGTGAGAGTTAAAGTTGCTGTTGTTGCTGTTGCTCTTGGTTCGTGTTTGAATGGTCACAAACGGTTTACATTTCCTGTGAATTTTGTGCTTTGATTTTAGGAAAATTAACAACAGCTCAAACAAGCAAGCAACCAGGCGAGTCAACAACATGGTCCAAAACGAATCAGCGTCATCATCATCAACGTAATCATCATCATCATCAGCAGCAGCAGTAAGAGTAGAATACTTGCACAGCAGCAACAAAAACAACAACATCAACAACCACAAGAAGTTAAGAGAAATGCAAAAAAGAATAACAAATGAGAGAATACCCTTTAATAAACGATTTAATATTTAGTTAATTAACAATGCCAATTGATACGACATAACGTATACAGTTAAGCTTGGGGTGGAGGGAGAAATCTGTTATATGCAACGAGTTCTCTGCATTTTGGTTATATAAAGTCTTAATTAAAGACTTAAAAAAAAGAGTGAAAGAGTCTAAGACGTTTGACCACCTTGAAGTACGACTTATACAAAGCTCAACGCTTGAATTTGTGTAGGTACTTCACTGCTATTCACTTTTAGTTTGGCAAGTATGTTTTACCATCGTTTTAGTTTAGTGACATAGTTGATATGCCCGATTGGAATGAAAATCCAGCCATTACAAACAGCGTGCAGTCATTCGTATTGCAGCATAGCATGTTGTTTGCTTCGCTGGTTTCATTTGGCCCCCAGCTCCAGCGGCTTCAGTTGCAGTTTCAGCTACGGCTATGTATATGGGCTACGGTTACGGCTTGACAACAGGCCACAACGATGCGACCGACCAACTGCCATGGCACGCTGACTTGACTTTGGCTACGCTTGTTTGGTTTGGTTTGGTTCAGCTCGATTTTGGCTTGGTTTTGGCTTTGGCCGCTTCTGCTAAACAGGTTAAAATGTCGTTCAAAATGTCAAGTCAACACTTTGATGTTGTCCGTGTCGAATGGCTGGTTGGCTGGCTCGATGGCTGGCTTACCTCTCTCTCTGCCCCTCTCGCTTTGCAGCTTTGTTTGCGTGTGATCTGCGCTTTATTTATGCAACATTCAGCACACGACGAAACATGCAAACCATTGCCGAAAATGTTAAGAGGCCTGCAGACGTCGTGCTGTCGATGTTGATGTCGATGTTGCTGTCGATGTCGTCGGAGGTTTGTTGTTCTAATACAGGAAGAAGTTTTTCGGTAATTGCATCAAAATCAAACGGTAGCGGTATATATGGGAATGGAGTCGAAGTGAATGGATGCATTGCTTTGAGTTACTCGTTGGCCGCCAATAATCGAAATTTGAGCTTTAAAGATGCGATAAGGAATATTTCCAAAAATTTTACTTTTCGACTATCGCTTTTACAAAGATTACACACAAATAAATTGTTTTAAACTTTTTGAATCTCAAGTATTGCCTGAATTTAGTCATATTTTTTAAGGAGCAATTCGTGTTAGCTTGGTTCGACAAAGATCTGGATGCTAAATCGTGTACATTTCTCTCCCCAATAAAGCGATTCCTCTACTAGATATAGAAAACAGAAGAGACTTCCTTTTCCTGATACCCATTCAAAATTTCAGTTAATTGCCACAATCACCACCAACTTTCATTATTGTTAGAATTTGTAAATATTATTCAAGGAAATGAATCAGTTTTAAAGAATGTTGTCATTAATGGCCCTTAAATGGGCGCATAATATAGAAATAAACGCTCCTGAAATATGTTGAAATTGTTGCCAAAAGACTAAAAGCTGAAAGCTTAAGTTGTTGCAATTCTGAGAATATTTTACGCTTGTTGAGGCTTCGAGGCCTGACGACAACGTTGAAGCCAACCGCCAACGATGTCTGCAATGACTGCCTCCGTCCAACCTACCCACCTACCTACCCATCCTACCAAACTCTCTGTAAACCTCCCAGAACTGATGCTCCGATACTGGGATGTTTGGATGCTGTGGCCACACTCACTCACTTACTCACACACTCAGTCACTAACTGACTGACTGACTCACTACTATGGTTTCGTGTTTTGTTTTCTTTGCACTTGAGTTGTATCACATCAATGGCCATTGTGTACGTCAACTTTGATGTTTCGGCAAAAGTTTTGAAGTGTGAGGTTTTAGACGTTCTTATTGCACTTTCCGTAGCGTAGAGTCCGAACCGAAGACCAACCAACTACCGCCTTGACAGGTGAAGAATGCCAAAAAAAAAAAGGAAAAAAAGCAGAAAAAAAAACACAACACAGAAAACTGAGAAAGAAAGAAAAAAATAAAACATACACACACAGGGAGAGAGAACTCATGCAACATGGTATAGAAAGAAAGAAACGCTTCAAGTGCCTCCAGTTGGCCGATGCCCAGCCACTTGAACATCAAGTCAAGCCTTTTAGGTGGAAAAATCGACATGGCAGGAGTCAGAGTCGCAGTCAGAGCTCAGAGCCAAGAGAGTTGGAGTTTCGTGGACGGTTTGCTTGATTTCGTATTTATTTTGTTTACACGTTTCCTTTGAATTTTCTGTTCTAATTGAGTGAGAAGTGCGGTGAGCTTGCAGTTTTTCCTTTTAACCATATGCACACTAAGGTTCTCTCTGTATGTGTGTGTGTGCCCTTTCTTCATCATCATCAACAGCAACAACAACATTATGATCATCATCTGTTTGGTACGCTTTGGGCGGCTTTAATTGGATTTTCATACCTGCCCCGATCTTTGATTGGTGTTTGTATAATGAACTTGCAATATTCTTTCAACTTTGGACCAGCAGCAGCCGCAGCAGCAGCAGCAACAGCGGCAGCGGCAGCTGTTATTATTGTTGTTGCCTTAAATGTAACGCGTGAAATTTAACACACATCATGCAACTCGCATTTCTCCTCATCATTATGAAAATAAAAGTTCTATCGGCTTTAAGAATTTTTGTGTTTATTTAATTTATGTTATTATTGCCTGATTAAGTATGAAATGGAAATGGAATGGTATGAAAGGGGTGTGGCAAATGTTACAAATAAATGGGGATTTTATGTTATTTCATTAAAAATTGATTAGTGTTAAGTGCCAGGGTTGAGAGGAATCGAAATTATTAAACTTACATAAGAATAACAATACAATTATTGGAAGGAAATCATTTATTTCGGGTTCCCTTTTGTTATGTCAACAGGAAAGATGAGTTGATGGTTAATAATTAAGACTTGCAATAATAATAAAAGAAAAAAAAGAAAAGGAAGCTATAATTAACGATTTAGATTTAGAAGCCCCACGTTGGGCGCCAACCATCGCCAATGTAAAAGAAACCACAGAGGGGAAGTTGGAGCAATCAACTAATATTAACAACAAGCTATAATTCTACATATCAATCTGCAAACCCAAGCAAAGGGGCCAACTTGATAGTAAAATATAGCAATCAATCGATTTAGAATGCAAAACGTTTTTTATTCTGTTTTTATTTTATGGATTACTTGATGAGGAAAAGAAAATATAAAATCAAAAATGTTATAGACGAAGCAGAACAAATTTCATCATCAAAATCGATCCATGACAAGGAAAGATCTTAATTACAATCCATGACTAACATGTTTAGCATCTTTCGATTCAAAAGAGTTTTTTGATCGATTCGAACAAAAAACTTCAATCAGTTGAAAATTATCATAGAAAACCGTATTCAGACTTCAGATTGTGTTCTGATCTCTCCCGCATTTTCACAGTTGTTTGTTTTTTTTTTTTTTTTCTTTGGGGGTTTGCAATATTCATCAAATCTAGTTAAAAAAAATAAAAGATAATTTAATTAAATCATTAAGAAGTCTAATTGTTAAATGAAAACAAAGTTGTAAAACATCTAATTAAGAAAAGTTTTGAAAATTTGGTACAACTTTCAACGGTAGCTTTGCCTATCATTCTTTTCTGGTTCATGGTTTGGATCTTTCTCTCTTTCTCTCTCAAATTGCTATAAAAAATAGTTAAACAAAACACATCATTGGCACACACAAACACACACACACACACACTGGCCCACAGGCACACATACATACAAAGTAATAAACATTCGTAATAAACAGAAAACAAAAAAAAAAATTCATCATATCTAGAGCATGGAGCTACTCCTAATGAGCAAACTGCAACGGTTTTTAATGGTCTCCGTCTCCGCGAAGGCTCATAAAAATGTGCCAAGTGGCCAGGCGTCGTCATCGTCGTCGGCATTTATGATGGAAATAAGCAGCAAAAGGATGGGTATGGTGATGGGGGAAGGAAACTGGGAAAATTAAATGGCTGCAATAATTAAAACACCTGTTTTAATTAGATAGAAATGCATGTTTCTCTCTATGGGGTATATTCTGTGTGAGAATGAAAAATGAAGTAGTCTTACGTAAAGCGGCGAATGGTTCGACCCTGACCAAAAACATAAAATAAAAACAAAATACAAAACACAACAAAAAAAAAAGAAAAGAAAAACTACAGCAACTTGTTGAAAGTTCGTTCTCTTACTCTTGGCTAGGTGTTAAACTGGCTTGCAACAGTAGAATTAATGACCCGGCGGTGCCTTCAAAGTTAAGAATGGACAACTTTATCATACAGCTGGAAAGTCCGTTTTGCTTACACGGAAAATGTTGAAACCTCCTCTCCCTCTCCCTTTCTCTTAAAAAAGAAAGAAAAATTGTATACCGCTAGAGTTTTCCAGTGAACATGTCAGGCTTGGCCTTTGCCTTTACTTCCCCCCAAACTGGAAAAAAAAAAATGGGCATGGTAATAAGTATAACAAAACGATCAAGGAAAATGTCAGTCAGGTCAGCCAGTGAAAAGTTACCGAAACTAAAATATTTGCTAAAATACTGTTAAAAGTTCCATGAACTTTTGTTATAAAATTGTCATAGAAAATCAATCAGTTGGGCTTGTCTACTAAAGTCAAAATCTCCAAATATTATTTCAATTGTTATGTTATTTTGTAAATTTGTACACAGCTCCGAAAATACTTGAAGCTAAGGTAAGTGAATGTGGAATATCTCAATCAGTTGAAAATGATGTTAATCATTTTTAGTCCTCTTTCAGATGAAATAAACCTACAAACCAAAATGAATATGGATTCGTTTGGTTCAATCGAAAGTCGATTAGATTTAATGGAATATCTGCGACGTATTATGGAATGCATTGTATGCCGCGATGTACCACATCCGAATAATACCTATCAATGTAGGAAGGGTCATGTGATATGTGATTATTGTGTGACTCGCATTATAGTCGAATCATCGATAAATCGACAGGCACCAAAGTGTCCGTTATGTTGTGTGGGTATCGGATGGAATGAATTGCAAAAAGGTTTATCATTGTGGTAACACTTTGTTCATTCTATATTTATATATGCATGTAAATCCAAATTACATTTTGTATTTGTAAAAAATGGAATGCAAACAAAGATGAAAAATGAATGTATTAGCAAAATATTAAAAGAAAATTTCTATTGAAATCCATTAATTCATTCATTTTGTATATCTTAAACAGAGATCAAGTTTTCCTACTTAAAAGTTGCGTTCTTTTGTGTGACTTGAATTTTTAAGTATCTTTATAAAATTATGCTTCACTTTTACATATAATTCAAAATTAGTTGTGTTCACTTTGTTTTAGTGGCAGTGGGGAAATTGGTATAAATATCTGTTTTCTGGAACATGAAAACATTTCCCGTTGCCCTTACACAATGACCTTTAGGAATGTTTTGCCAATGTCAAGTATGCATGTTCTATATCACTATGTGTGTGTGAATGTGCGCGTGTGTGTGTGTGGTAAGGTCATAAAACCATGAAATCACATACAAAATGCATTTAACGCCCCACACTCCAAAGCAGAGCCAGCAACAACAAAAAAGTAGAACCAAAAAAAAACATTTTTGGTTTTAATTAAAGCAAGAAAAGAAAGCAGCAACAACCACAAAGAACGGCGGGGGGAAAAAACAAAAGAAACACAACATATTTTAATTTAATGTTAGCCAGGCAGTCAGCATCATGGAGTAAGTACTTCCGTTTACAGGCTCCAGATGTGTGTACGTGTGTGTGTGTGTGCTCCTTGAGTAGTAGAGAAGGAGAGTTTCCAATGCCAATGCCAGTGCCACAGCCAATGCCATTGCCATTGCCTCGTCGACTCAATTACAGAAAATAATTTAACGACTCCATTTAGGCATGAAATTGCAACCGTCAAAAGAGGTGGAGGTGGAGGCAGGAGGAGAAGAGTCCCGCCAGTCACCGCAGCAACTTCATCTTTATTTAGGCTTATTTTCACATTGAGAGTGTTTTAAATGGGGAGCTCCCCAAAAAGAGAAAAGAAGAAAAAAAAAAACAGAAAAACTGAGGCATAACTCAAAGAAATCCTAGAACAATGGACAACAACTTTATCACTAAGTGGGAAAATCTGTAGGATTTTTTAAGTGCATGAAAGCGAGGAGTATGGAGAGAACAGTGCCAAAGGGACATATATATAAATAGGATATATACTTGTATGTGTGTGTGTGTGTATGAGTGTGTGTAGGATACCCTGTGTTGTCTATTGTCCTTGCTCCCGTTTCAAGTTCGCCTCGTCTAGCTTGATAGGAGGAATGAGATCCTTTCTTGTTGTTGTTTTCAAGGTGTGCTAAGGAGGCGTAAGTACAAAACAATTTTTTTTTCTACTCTTTTATTTCTTCCTCTTTTTTTTCATTTTCCTTTTTCTATTTTTTTTTTTAATCATGGTTAAAGGATATGTCAGGCAAATGCAGGATGTCAACGCAAATTCAAGTGAAATGATGCACAAGGCAAAAGAAAAAAAAAACGCAAGAAAAGGAAGAAAAGGATTGCTACCGGATGAATGCACTTCATTTGAAGTAGAAGACAGTAGATGAGTAGACTGGCTGACAGACAAAAGTATAAGAAAAAAGATAGAGGAATGCAATGCTCATTGTTGGGACATTTGCCCAAGAATCCAACGGCAGCAATCCCCTAAGGCAGCGCCCAAGTCAGCAAAGGATTAGGATTTTAAGGGGTGTGTGCCACAAAGTACAGAGAAACCGAAAGAGATTTTCGTATCCCATTCCATACCTAACTGACTGACTATCTGTCTATCTGTCAGTCTGTCTGTCTGTCTGTCTGCATGTCTTTGTCTCTGTGATGATCATGTTTTGGCATATTTGTGGTTGCAGTCAACGGTTTTGGCATTGTGGCCCTAAAGTGGGTGTGCCCGTTTCTAAGGAAGGAAGAAAAAAGAGTTTAAGCACCTTGCCAAGAAGGCGTTTGCTTACAACACGCACATTCATTTGATGTCCCCGTATCTCTTTAACTCTCTCTCTCTCTTTCCATCTCTTTACATTTCTATTGCTCTGTGTTTAATGAAAATCAATGAATTTTCCTGGAATTGCAAGTATTTTAAATGTACTCATATGTCGAAAGTTTCTTATTAAATGCATATTGCGGATTTTCTAGCAGTTTAAGGAAAAGGTAAAAGATACAAAATTTTAAAAATTGAAATTTTCAGGAATAAAATCAGAGAAATAATTTCAATTGTTTTGGAAATAACAAAGGGGAAAACAAATAGTGCAAAATTTTATATTGTTATTATATATTTGTTTATTTGTCTGACATCGTAACACTGTAATTAATGAATGTATAGTCACTTTACCAAAAAAGATAAAAGTTATGCAGGCTCCTAAACTTTAAAAGTGAAGTTTTCTCATAAACAAGCGAACAATATTTCCAAATATCACAAATATAAATTATAAAGGACAGCATCCAGCCAGCATATATTGGAAAAAAGAACATCCTAAAGTCCAAAAGAGGATCTTCAATCAATCACTAGAATATTGGAGTTGACATAGTTAAGGAACTTATCCTAACAAACATTAACAGATGTCAAATATCGCTTGAAATAGTAGTTCCTAGTCAATCAAATGACAACTTTAAACATATCCAGAAAACGATGGAAATGGCATTAGCCATATTAATCTCTGCCATTTTCCTCTTGCATCTCTTTCAACTCTTTTCTTTCTGCTTCTATCTATTTGAACACAACTTAGTAATTCTAACTAAATATTTAAAATTCTTTCTTTCCTCTTACTAGAACAGTTTAAATTGCTTAAAGTCAAGCTTAACTGTTGTCTATCTTTTAATGAAATGGACAAAAATAACAACTAACCAGATACATATATTTAACTGAGCAGGCATATTATCCTGTATAAAACCTTCAAAATTAAACTCATTTGCAATTATGTACATTTAATTGGCATTCCATTTATAAATAAATAAATAAATGAATGAATTACCTTCAATTGCATTTTATGGATTATTAAATAACCCCACATTATATTATTTGAACATATTGATGATGCAATATTTGTTTCTGGTTTCAGTTTCATACATTTTTCAATTGATTTAAATACTGTTGTTTGTGTATTGTTGTGGAGGGTTTTTTAAAGCTTTTTTGGGCCATAACCAGAACAAGGTCAACAGACCAAACCAAAATCGCGTGCTCAGTTTTGTGTTTCTGATTCTGGGTCCGACTTGAATGTCGTCTCTGGTTGGGTCTGGTTTGACCCCATTGAAACCGAAAACCAATGGTCAATATATCACATGACGCCTACAAATTTAAACTGCCAAAAAAATGAAATGCAAACAGGACGAGCGATGGGGACCCAGCCAGCAGCTAGCAGGCAGCACGAAGAGAAATGGCAAACATTTATATAAATAACACCATCGACTCCAATTAAAGCGGAATGGTTCAGAGGGGCAGAGGATGGACATGAAGAAATTGCTGCTGCTGCTCCTCCGATCCGTTCGTTCGCCTGTCCGCTCTCAATCTCTCTCTCTCTCTCTCTCTCTGTCTCTTTCTCTGTATTGTCTGTGGATGATAAAAACCAAAACCGCAAAACGAAATTTTGTCTCTCTCTCCCTCTCTCTATCATTTTATATCCCTGTCTCACTCTTTGTGTGTGTGTGTGTAATAAAAATGCAAAACAAAAGCGGCCAAATATGTTTTATGTTTTTTTGTTGTTGTTGTTGTTTTTATGTGGGCGTGGCACTCCACAAAAGGCAAGCATGTCGGTCAAAATGTATAGAGAATACTGGGTGGCAAGAAGGAAGAACAGCAGCCGGAGAAGAAGGAGCAAGAGGTGGAGCAGGAGCATGAAAAACGACAACCAAAACCACTTCCAACTGTCATTCGCATGCAAAACGATGACGTACCGATGCATTCAGCAAAAGCAAAAGAAATTAAAGTCAGGGTAGAGAAGAAGCAATAAGAAGTTCAATCAGGATCATCTATCGTCAGGGTTACAGGAGAAGGATGCGAAAGCTGGCCTCCAAAAGAAATATTAAAAAAAAAATATCAAAGAAGCTAACTTTGGCTCTGCCGAAGTTTGTATACCCTTGCAGCTATTATTTAATTTAAAAACAAAATTTTTAAAGTAATTGAAGAGAAAACTATAGCAAACGCATCGCATCTCGCTCTTTAAATTTCGTTCTGTACAACAACACAACGCAAATGTTTCTGTCTCTCTTACACACCGCGTGGTGACCAGTTTTTGCATATGTATGTGTGTGTGTGATTGCTTGGAATTTGTTTTTGTTTCTTTGCTGCCAAAGAAAACTGCTTATTTTACTCGAGGTACCTCCACGTTTTAGTTAATAGCTCTGGTGATAATTATCCGATCCTACTCATTTTTACACTTTTCATACTTCATAGATTAAGGAACTTAACTTTTCATGTTTCAACTATGTAGCTTAAAAATTTATGGTCTAAAACTTGATAGAAACAGACAGACGGACAGACGGACAGACGGACAGACGGACAGACGGACATGTCTTAATCGACTCGGCTATTGATGCTGATCAAGAATATATATACTTTATGGGGTCGGAAACGTATATCTCTATGCGTTACAAACATCTGACCAATTTTATAATACCCTCTGCAAGGGTATAAAAACGATCACTGTGTTTGCATATGAAAGTTTATTTTAGGAACTGAATTTTCATGAAATATAAAAAACAACCTTTTATTTGAAATATTATAGATACATATTTAAAACTGATCATCTCGGAGAGAATTGGAAAAACAAATGAGTTAAACGTCATGAAAATTTGTTTTCATGTATTGCAGTCTTTTTTTAAGATATTATATCCATATTTCAACAGTTTCGTATCTACATACATACATACATATACATACTGTCGATCAATCGATTTGGTTTTGTAAGTCAAATGGAAGTACTTGTAAGCATTGGAAGTTGGTGGAAATGTTTTTTTTTTTTATTTTTTATTTTCGAATATCAAGGAAAAGAATAATGAGACCGCTCAAAGTTCAAAAATAAATTATTAAATTTTTTCCCCTTTTAAATAAACGTAGCAAAATACACTCTAGAACTAAGTCCTTCTTTGAGTTACTAATTCTTTGAAAAATTGGTAAGTATTTAAAATATTACAATGTATATGAGATAAAGTCGTATTCAAAAATCTCATATATCAATTTAAATGATTTTGGGCTAAGAAGAAACCTGCCAGCAGTCCCTCTATATAGGTCATAGTTTCTCTTCTTTTAAAGTTTCAAAGTAAGAAAAGAGTAGAAAATTTGAGTTTTTCTGGTATCAAATCATGGTTAATAAAAGTAACTAACTAGCAGTTTTTGTTTTTATTTATTGTTAAAGAGACTTACAATGTTTAGTAAAATCATTGCAACTAGGGCTGGACATTTAGGCTGGGAAGTTATTACAATTTGACTTATTTCTATTAATGGCTGCTGAAATAGTGAATAAATTTTATTTATTTGATTTTCAAAAAGTTTAGTACTTTTGGGATTTTTATAATGCCAACTAGACATTCAATATTGACTATAAAAGATAAAGGAAGTTTGAATAATGTCACAGAATTCTATAAAGTTTTATATATTTAAGAGCACACTTTGCTTGACTTTTATTGTCGACAACATATGTAAATAAATATTTTATTTCATGAAAATAAGTAGTCTAAACAATTTTGAAATATGTATATCATAATCGATCCACATCATTTTTACTTATGTAGTAAATATTTCAATCATCTTACGATTACAGGGGGAATGAAAAGAAGAGTATTCAAAATAAATTGTTTGCAAAATGACATTTGGCAGTAAAACGGCGATGAGGAAATAATAATTTATGCATGCGTTGTGGTAGCGCGGGAGATGTTGGGCAGCGGTTAGAGGGGGGGAAGGTTCTTTGCTATATAGAGGCACAACCGCAAAATGTTTCGCCTGCGCCTTTTGTTGCTGTTGCAATTGTTTACTATATAAAATGTTGCAATAAGAGCAAGAGAGAGAAAAAGTGGGGAGAGGAATAAAAAAAGGAAAAGTGAATCTGAGCTGCAGGCGCTGTTGCAACCGGAAAACGGAAATTGTGGCAAGAAGCACCAGAGCTACAACCGCTCCTGTTGTCCCTGCCATCTTCAGCCCTCTCCCTCTACATCTCTCCCTCTCTTTCTCTGTAGTGCTCTCAAGAATTTATGCCCTTTTTGCCGCCACGCTGAAGTCAGGCCAATCTGTTCCTGCTCTGCGCCTTCGAAACATCAGTTGCACTTTCTGGATTTTGCATTCGATGTGGTTTCTCGGTTATTCGCGATTTTCACTCATTGTTAAACTGTATGCAGATGGCATAGTGACACCAAAATGAAAAGTACAAAAACTCTATAAACTGCAAAACCTTCTTCAGGTCTCATCTATTGTAGATGAAATTTCCCTACAATTGTTAGGGATAATTAGAGACATATATGGATACCAAGAGCTATTTGATATCTAAATGAATTAGTTTACAACTAAAAATTTCCTCTAGAACGCATATAAACGAAGAAAAGAACTAGTTCTAGTTTTAGTTCTAGGCGGCACATCATTGAAATGACTTTATTTTAATTTCACTTTGGGGCAATTGTGTGGTTTTTGTTTGGTAAATATATGGCTCAATTTTCCCATGCCAACTAATTTCCATGAATGCGTTTGTAGGTGTGAAAATAATATGCCACAATAGGCATACAAATTTCTTTGATCTTTAAACCGAACACACACCACACACACACACACACACACACACATACATTTTCATTGTTGAGTATGCAAAAAAGAAAAGAAGAAACAAAAACGAGACTGAGAACATGTCATTTAAATGAAAAGAAAATACTAAGCAAACATTTTTCATGTGTTATTGTTGCTGTTGTCGCTTGATTTTGACAACTTAAGTTGAGGAGTTTTCTTGTTTGGTTTTCTTGTTTTTCCATACTCCCCCCTCCCCCCCAGTCAACAACTCACTCGCAATGTGAAAAGATGTGCCCACATTTTCATTATTTGTATTTCTTTGCAATTGGCTCTATACAGCTTCGAGTTATCCACAAAAGGATCAAAGTTGAAATTTATACATACAAATGTCACACCTCTCAAGGATTATGTATAACACATAGCAACAACAACAACAACAACAAGAAAAAACATAAGGATGAAAACCGAATGCCAGCAACAATTTCAGTTATTTTTTTTTTTTCTTTCTTTTTGGTTGTTGTTTGAGTATATGTCATATCCATACACACACACACGCACACACAAATTGTTAACAAGATTAAGAAGAGGGAAATTTTTGGATTTGCTTCCTCTTTTTTTTTCATCGAAATATACATTTTTTCTGTTTTTTTTTTTCTTTTTTGGCTACCTCATTGTGGCAGGCTCTTCCTGATTTTGGTTTTTTCTTTATTTTTTTTTTTGCTTTGTTTGTTGCTGCTGCTGTTGGCAACAGCTTTCATTGCCATGTTTTGACTTTTTTTTAGGGTGTTGTCGTTGTTTGTACTGAATATTACGACATGTTACATTTGTGTTTGCTTTGAGCCTACTCTTTACTCCCCGATCCTGCCCCTAACCCATTTCATTCTTACCAACTCTCACTTCCTCTTCTTCTCGTTGTCCTGTTTAAAAACACTTAAGACCCACTGGAAGCTTAGAATTTCTTTAACCTTACAAAGAGAGTATAAGCTGGTAAAATATATATATAACCGAAATGTACATATACTCCCGAATAACCGATAAGCATTAAACTGGTCTCGTTTGCTTTAAGTTTAATAGTTTTTCTAACAAAAGTATTACTTATAGTTTTTGTTTAACTAAAATTTATTCAGTTGAACACAGAAAAAAAAAGGCAGAGCTTCGTCCATTAGCAAATTTGTAATAGAATTTTAAAAAATCTATACATAAACATACTAAAAATTTGATCAAGTTTATGTTACAAATAGTTTTAAAGATACAAAAGAAAATGTTAAATGTTAATGTCTCGGATTGGTTGGAAGTCATCAAAGTTGTAAGAAAGGTACTGAACAATTTGTTTTAACTAAATATTACTTCAATTGTCCTGCCTTTGTCCGATATATCCTAAAAAGAAATCCAAATTTCTCTTCATAGTTATATACTTGTGTTTCGGTTATTCTCTATCTATCGATTACAGTAAATAAAACGTAATCTAATGTTATCTACTAAATAACAATAAAAAAGGTTTCGGTTACATAGCGGTTGCATTACTTGGCTTAACCAATTCAATCACACACACCAAGCAAAAAACAAAAAAAACACGAATTGAATGACAGTAAAAGGATGGGCATGGGGATACGCAATTGGAAGAAGGGTGGGGGGGGGAATCATTTTGTAATATAATTTGTTTGCTGTTGTCGTAGGTGTTGACGGAGTGGCGGTCTTGCTGATGGGTTAGTTACTGGAGTTGGGGTATACAATAACCGTTTTTATGAGGCACCCAAGCATAATCAACATTATATCCCAGTCACAAACCACAAGGCGAAAGACGAAAGATGCGAAGGCATCATTGGCAATGGCAATGGCAACCGCCTACAACAAGCTCCCCGCAGAGTCTTTTGGCCAAAAGCCACGGCGCATTATCATCTCATTGCACAGGACTTAATCCTGCGGCAAGTTATTAAAGCGTAACGCGTTTCGTTGTCCTCATCGTTGTTGTACATGTTCTTGTTGTTGTAGTCGTCTCCATCGTTGTCCTCGTCGTCGCCGTCGTCGTAGGTCGTCCTTTTGCCAATGCCTCGCCCCTTTTATTGTTCGCGCTGCGCTTAACTTGTTTCGCATTGAGAGAATGAAGGGACACACCAACACACACAAACAAACACACACACACACATACATATATAGAAGGAGAAGAAGAAGATGGAGAAGGGCGGACGCTGCCTTAATGCTAAATGATCCAATATCCTGTTTCCTGCATTTGTCTGCAGCAACGTTAAAAGGTCCTTTGTGGCCTGAACAGCAGCAGCAACGGCAGCGCCAGCTATTATTTGCCTGGCCAACTTAAAGATGAGCACAACTTTTATTTGCCCAAAGAATGGAAAAGAAAAGAAATTATGTTGTATCTTTTCTTCTTTGCGCAACGGCAACTTAAATAGCAGAATGTAAAGTTTTTAATTATGCAACTCAACGTCAACGTACCACCCCCCCACACTCCCCCACCATTCATTGTGAGTGTACAAGTAAAAGAAAAAAATTAAGAGGCGGGAATAGGCGGGAGCTGAGTAATATTATATAGAGACTTTCCGTTTCTTGCCATTTCATTTTGGACTATCACCATCTACTTAGATGGCCAAAAAAGTTAAAATACACATAATTAGCAGTAGTTTTTTAGTCATAGCGTTGACATAGCGACAAAAATCTCTTTTGTATATCTTTTGGATATGCCTTAGTCAAAGAGAAAGAAAAAGAAAAAAAAACCAACCAATGAAAGTAGGTCAGCAGTTCTTTAGTATTTTAGTATTCGTTGTTTAGTTTAGCACAAAAACTGAGCCTTTCAATCTCTCTCTCTGTGTCCTAGTCTAATTAAATGAAAATATTAATTTTTGACAAAAGAATTTTGGAAGAGACCAATGAAAAGAAGATTTTCTGATTAAAACTTCAATTGAACAAAAAAAAAAACAGAATTTCTTTCATTTCAAATCGAAAATAAAAACTGAATCGTAGGCCCAAGTTCTACCATGCTGAAGATTGTATACACTTGAAAATCTTCTACGTAATGTGTTGCGCCACACATCGCATCCAATTTTTCTGTATACCTATATGATATGATATAAGAAATAAATATCAAAGAAGCTAACTTCGGCTCTGCCAAAGTTTGTACACCCTTGCAGCAAAATAATTGGTATAAATGTTTAACAAAATCAAAAAAAACCAAAAAGGAAGAAAAAACACACCTAAAAAAATTTACTTCTTCATCGAGCATTGAACCATCAAACACCGAAGTTCATCGTGCCACCGATCTCTACACACTACGCCACCGTCATTACTTTGCTAGCGTAAGCTAATTCGACATATATAGCAAACCCATTGCATCTCGCTCTTTCAATTTCGTTCTGTGTAAGAACACAACTAAAATATTTTTGTCTCTCTCACACACCGCGTGGTGGTTGATTTTTTGCATATGTATGTGTTAGCGTGAGCATTGAAATACATTTAATTTCTATCACATATGATTATTGATTTGTAACCTTAATAATTATCCGATTTAGTTCAAACTTGGTGTATAGTGTATGGATACAAATTAAATTTAAATGCAACAACAAAAAAACAATAATTTTATATATTTCTTATTTGGTGCCGCGCGGATTCGAACTCGGGTCTCTTGTGTTGGTACGGCAGATTTCTTTGAAATTTTTTGTTGCTGGAGTAAATAGCTTATATGGATGATTTGTTTTATTGATTTGTAGCCGTAATAATTATCCGATTTGAGTCAAATTTGGTGGGTAGTGTTTTTGTACAAATTAGATTTATATACCAAAAGAAAAATAAAAAATTTTTAATTGGAACCATATTATTCCGATATTGGATATATCATATAGTAATCCGATCCGACCGATTTTCATACTTTGTCTACGTAGGTAGCTAACTACCAAGTTTCAACTTCGTAGCTTAAAATTTAAGTTCGAAAAGCGACGAACAAACAGACAGACGGACAGACGGACATATCTCAATCGACTCGGCTGTTGATGCTGATCAAGAATATATATACTTTATGGGGTCGGAAACGTATATTTCTATGCGTTACAAACATCTGACCAATTTTATAATACCCTCTGCAAGGGTATAAAAATGAAGCAAGCAAGTCGTCCCTGCCGACATCGTGTATACCCTGTACCAACTAGTTATTATATTAAATGAAGTCAAACACCCTCGAAATAGCAATTAATTTCATAAATAATTTTCTTTAACATGCCGCAACAGTGAACGCATGCTATCTCGCTCACTCTTGCCAGCCAATGTCGCCCTAAGCGCTTCAGTACAAAACGCATTAACGTATATCTCCAATATTTATTGTCCGATTTCGACTAAATTTAGTCAGATTATGCACTTTGGCCATAATATTAGGTGTGCCAAATAAGAATGTGATTCCTTAAAACTGCTCTAATAATTAGTTTTTTCTGAATTGCGGGGGCGGAAATGGGCGTGGCAAAAATTTTAAACTTTCTTGATCTGCGTAGTCACTAGACAAATGATCGAACAACCTCAAAATCGCAATCAATTCAAAACAAAGTTCCCTTTTACATGCCGCAGCAGCGAGCGCATGCTATCTCGCTCTTTCTTATCTGCCAATGCCGCCTTGGCATTTCAGTGCAAAACGGATATAGGCATATCTTCGATGTTTATTGTCCGATTTCGACAATATTTTGTCAGTTGGTCCAGTTTGGGAATATAATTGGGTTTACCAAGTAAGAATACGATATCTTGAAAGCAGCCCTAGTTATCGTTTTTTTTTAAATTGCGGGGGCGGAAGTGGGCGTAGCTAAAATTTGAAACAAACTTGATCAGTTTTGACATTAGACGGATGCTCACACCAAATTTGGTAGCTCTAGCTCTTATAGTCTCTGAGATCGCGTGGCTCATACGGACAGACGGACAGACGGACATGTCTCAATCGACTCGGCTGTTGATGCTGATCAAGAATATATATACTTTATGGGGTCGGAAACGCTTCCTTCTGCCTGTTACATACATTTTAGCGACTTTAATATACCCTTTTACCCTATGGGTACAGGGTATAAAAACCTACCCAAAATGTTTTATTATACCAATCTTTCCATGAATATGTATAATATGGTCCACCGATTCTTATAAAACTTGGTAGGGATATTATGATAAACATTAAACTGCTGAATACCAGTTTTGGAAGGAATCGTGTAAAAAATAACAAATTTATTGATCTGAAACTCTTACTTTTGACTGAACGTTTTAGTTCAAGACACTCATAGATGGGGATTAGAAATATAGTTACTTTATATAGTCGGATATGCTTTATTTATTGATTAATAACTTATTTTTCATAATGCTCTACAACTAGTTATTTAAACAATTTTTCATGACTGTTGAGTAATACTTTCTTTTTGAATTAAAAAATAATGAAAAATTTAACTTTTGTGATACTTTGTGATTTCTTTTAAGCGTATGGATTAATAACTCTATTACACATTCTACCTAAATTTTGTATCTCGCTCACGATGAGATCGCCTGGTTCAAGGAATGTCGATGGCTTGCGATAGGCCCCAACTCCGGCTGGTGTGCCAGTTAAAATAATATCACCCGGACATAATGTAATAAATTGCGATAATCGATGTATGAGAAAATCAATTTTAAATATCATGTTATGTGTATTGCCCGTTTGACGTTCCTGGCCGTTGACGATCGTTTTAATCCACAAGTTGTTCACATCTGGCACATGACATTTGTGCACAATAACTGGGCCCAGTGGACAAAATGTATCTAGGGATTTTCCCAACATCAATTGGCCACCGAATAGGGTATTCCAATCACAGGCCGTAATATCCTGGGCCACGGCATATCCGAAAACGTGTCTCATGGCCTCATTGGGATGAATGTGACGACAATGGCGACCCATTATGACGGCCAACTGGCAGCCGTAATCAATGCGCTTGGCAATATCATGAGCCCGTATATTGTCCAGTGCACCAATTATCGATGTGCCGAATTTCACAAAGAACTTTGGTTCCCGTGGTATACAATGATGTCGCTCGTCACAGCTATCAATATAATTGCATTCTACGCCAATTATTTTGCCCGGTGCCACAATCGGTGGCAACAAATGCAAATCCTCATCGACTTTCAATACTTTCATGTACTTTACACTTCTGAGCAGGGTATCCATACAGTATCGCTGATCGATAAACTGATGCATATCGTTAGCAGCACATGTTGCAGTTGAAAGTTCTACCATTTTGCTACCATTCTCAGAGACCATGCCCAAACGTTTCTGTTTATCGAAGCCTCGACGATATTGCATAAAACGACATTTCGGCAAATAATGATCCACATTACGGCTCGTATCATTACATCGTTCTACAGGTAATGCCGGCGGTGTCTCCCACCGCAAATGCTCTATTGTTGCCGTTTCTGTGTTTGTGCGCAAAAATTGATTGCGTAGCAGTGAAACTGCAGCTCTCATGATCGCGTTCGGGATCGAAAAGGTTTAAGAAAAATGAAGGTTTAAAAAGAAAAAAAAAATATTGTAATTTTGACTAAAGTTCGACTGTTAGACATATAAAAATGGAAACCTATAACTAATCTAATTTTTAAATGATCTAAAATCAGGTGAAAAATATTACAACAATTTAAAAAAAAAAAATTCAAATGATTTTCCTTAACCATTGAATTTAATGTCTTTAACCAATCTTATTCATAATTTTCGTCAATCAACGTGGCTTTGATAATTTATTTCAAAATTACTCAATATAAAATTATTTATAGAGCTTAAAACTACCAGCATATCAGGGTAAAGGATTTCAATATTATATATAATTTGTTTTATAGAGATAATAATTTAAGAATATAGAGAAATGTCGCAAACTCAATCGCGTATGGATAATAGTTTTCCCAATGGCAGCTATGAACGATTTTTGGAACTTACAGAAAGCAATAGGAAAACCTCAAGGGAATCTGAATATATGCCAGTAATGTCTAAAACAGATTCATTTGCATCAATGGAAAGTAATATTGACATGATGGAATATTTACGTCGTATTATGGAATGCATTGTATGCCGCGAAGTGCCCCATCCAAATGATACATATCAATGTTGTCACGATCATGTATTTTGTGATTATTGTGTGACTCGTATTATAATTGAATCTTCCCTACATCACAGTCCCCCCCAGTGTCCCAAATGTCATGTGATTATCGGTTGGAATGAATTGCAGAGGGGTTTATCATTGTGATATACATATATATAACATTAAATAGAATCTAAAAAAAAAGCAAAACAAATATCATTTATTTAATATTGCAATCGTAACTAAACATAAGGCAATCTTTGCTAAATTCCATTAAAAATAATTGTCCAATTTCTGATTTCAGTTCTATACACAACTGTACTCCGCATTCGGCAATCCAAGCACTAAATATATATACATATATAAAAGAAAAACGACATATGAATTTAATTGCCTAAACAATCCTAATCAACATGAACACAATGAGAATGAAAATGACCAAAAATTTTCGCTGATTGCATTTAATAATAAAAATCGAATATTACCGCACTTGAAGGCCATCAAAATCAAATAGCAAATAGCACCCCAAAAAATGGCAAACGAAGCCGAAATCAAAATCGAAATGGAATCAAATCGAAACGCAAACGCACACGAGAGAATGACGAGGACGACGACGACGACAATGGCAACTTAATTTCTGTCATAGAAAGGAACAGGCAACGGGCAGGAGGCAAGTATCAGGCAGTAGAAATTGACATATTGACAGCCAGACAAAAGGTCTCTCAGCAGCGGCATCAGCAGCAGCAGCAGTAGAAAACGTAGGATAGCAGAAGAGTGAAAAGGGGAGAGGATAAGGGGAGGAGAGGGGGTTGGTTGTGATAGGACCGCAATTGCACTGCAGTTTGATGGCGGCGTCAAAAATAAACAAACATTGCGACAGCAATAAAATATCAACCAACAAAAAAAAAAAAAAAGGAAATAGAAAAGTGTATATACCGAAATACCTTGACATTATTGGCAATCCGAATCATACATACTCTATGAATTAATTCAACAATAAATTGAAATGGTACATATACAAGCCTCCTTGAGGGGAAAAAAAGAAAGAAATCATCAACTTTAGCCAATTAACAGATTTTTCGACATATTATTGTTCAGTTTGCCCTATATTTGGGATAACTTAAAGTTTTGTTACAAATTTGAATACCCTTCGATAGAGTATACTAGATGACATAGAAAAACAAGCGAAGAGGCTGTCGACGAGTCGCTTAATTGAGGCCACACAGCAAAAATCCAATCAAAACGCAATGAAAACTGAGTGAAAAAAGAAAATAGAAGACCAGCTGTAAACCTCAATCTTTCTGCTCTCTCTCTCTCTCTCTCTGGTTGTGTTTCTCCCCCCTTTTGCCGTTGTCTCAATGTTGATGTTATCCTGGCAAATAATCAACAACAAGGACCTTGTCAAATACACATGTAAGCGATATATAGATAAACAATTGTGGCCAACAGATATCCATCTCTTAGGCTAAGGCTGCATTCTGGTCTATATTCATTGGAGCGTATATAAGTCTACCCCTCCCTACATCGACGTCTATTCCCTCTCTCCTAAAGCCACCGCAGTGCAAATCCAATCTGACTCACAATACACAAATCCTGTTTTTGTTTAGCGCCCCTCAGCCCTCTCCCTCTTTCACTAACACAGACACACACACACACACAATAAATCCCTAACAACAAAAAAACATGAGAAAAACAAATATAGAAAACATTTCGGAATACTATTCATTTATTTATTTGTCAAGTTTTATTTTTATTTCTCACTTTAGGCTTAGCTTTAGGCTTAGAAAAGAGAGGGAATCTTTAAAAATTTAATTCTTCAACTTTACTTGTAATTTCTGTGGATACCCTGTAGCTGTAGAGATAAATGGTTATATTAGGCCCTGTGAGAACTGCATTATAAATATTACATACATATATTCATCTAATTTTGACTTGATTTGTTTCATAATTCGAGGTTCGATCTAAGGTAATATTGGATTAATCTTAGTATATAGCCATTCATATTCCAAAACTGACAAATTTTTGGCATTAATGTAAAATAATTAACTGTATGAGGTCAGGGAGTAATATATCAGAGAAAAAGATGAAAAATCAACAAAAGAAGATATATGATAAAAGGTAAAGTATCAATTGGGAAAAACATTGAAACAAAATCTACTTTGCAGTCACATATAGCAAAGACCGATATCTTATATCTGGTATACAGAAATTTAATGTCGACTTTAAGTAAGTGAAATTTTTCTAAGGTTTTTATCTTTAACCGCATAAACATCAGTGAGAAGAAAAAAATACCCCAAATCCCCTTAAGCTATTAATAAACACACATACACTGACACACACACACGCAGTCGTATACACACATAAAGTCAGTACAATCCAACCTCTGAAATATCCCCACCTCAGCACCTACACTTCACTCCCCTTTTATATGTATCCCCGACTAATTTTACGGTTCACCCCTTAAACACCCACTAACTACATGGAAGGCCAATCAAACCTCACGACCTTCACTCCACTACTCCTCACATTTCTCTCATAAAAACAAATAAGACAAAGCACACAAACACACACACACACCCACACCACATAAAGCAACGAGGCTCTCCCCACCAAAAAAAAAAAAAAGAAGAAAAAGAAAAACCTCCGAAAAGAAGAAAACAAAACGTACGGAAAAGCAAAGAAAAGATGATCAACATAAGAAAATAATGCGTACACGGAAAAATTTGTTAGCGTGTTATGTAAATTGCACACAAGCGTCAACAAAAGTGAAGCCTACTAAACGAGTATTGGGATACATTATGTAAATAAAAAGAAATAATAAGCTCCACAGCCAAATCCAGAAGACAGAGCGCCAAATGATTTTCATGATTATGGGCGGTTGGATGATGTTTATATTTACGACCCACAACGCCCCCACGACCGCCAGTACGCTGCGCCTCCTATCGCATTTTTAGTTTTCCTTCAATTTCTTTTTGGAAACAAAGGAAAAATATCAGTATATATGTTTATCAACAAATAGGAAGTACAAAATAAATATTACTATTAACCATTCAAAAATATTTTTATAAATTCAACTTTTAGAAATTCCAACTAACAACAACTTGAAATATTTTCGAAATTACTTAGGGAATTGTTTTTAAATTAATTTTAGAAAAAAGTTCGAACTTACTAATACAAAACTTTTTACAATAAAAAACACATTATAAACTGTTAATTTTATTTTTATTTTTCTTAAACCAAGCTAGAAAATTTTCACTTTTCTAGACTACAGCCGATTACGTCATCTAGTCTCATTTAATAAAATTACTTTCGCCGGAAATGAAAAGTAAAGAATTATTTTCTTTTCATATAACATTTGTCCATCAAAATAAATACGATTGGTAAACATTTGCTCAATAATTTGCTATACAGCTTGCCATTATATGACATAATGTAGGTCGGCCTTCCGACTGATCTAGTTTATGTTGGTGCTATGCAGGAAATGTCAAACAAATCGTACCACATCATTGAACAAGAACTGACCGACACAAAAATGAACAATCTACCCTCATATAATTCGATGATTTTCGTGAAAAAGAAGAAATAATTGCAAATGTTTGCAACATTGACAGGGGCTAATGGTGAAAAGTAAACGCACTTGAACCGAAAAAATAAACTGACCAGAAACCGTATAGAGTATATTTTATGAAAAGTGTACAGAGGACCCTCGTAAAAATAAATATGTCAGAAACTATCGATCGGGAAAGTGAAATATTATTAAAGCGCATTTGACGCATGCGTTACGAAAATTGTTTTTCCACCAAACTGCGCAGCAGCAACAGAAGCAGGCAGCAGCTGCTACTAAATGTTATGTGTGGCAGCAGCAGCACCACCACACCCCAGTTTGATATCGTTCAGCGATGGAACTCACCCTAATCTTGGTTTAGCGGTACAACGGTCCTGTGCACCCCCTGCAATATATATAGCCGCCCAGCATCATCATTATCCCTTTTTTTTTGTTCGTTTTCTTTTTGAGGCTTGGCAACGCAAATGTGTTAATTCCGCATTCGCTCTTATCAATCTGCCACTCGACTTTAACATTTGTGTGCCACATGCCACAAAAGAGCCAGAATAGGACAGGGAGAGGAAGGAGAATGTTGCTCCCTCTTCATTTACATTATGAATTTTGTAATTTATGCGCTCTTTGCCTGTGTAGCCATTATGGAAAAACATCAACACATACTGTGCAAATCAAGCAATTATCATTAGAGACGGAGACAGAGAGATAGAGCAACACATTCTACATAATTATCGGGCTTTTGGGATTTACCGGGAGAGTTGCACGGCAGTTGCAAGGCCCTTTTTGTACTCAAATGGGCGGATACTTTAGGGGAAAATTTTTAACTTTACCGAAAGAAAACAAAGGAGAAAAAAAGGCACGCGCTGGTTAAGATCTGTGTGAAATTTGAGCAGCATTGAAATTTTAATCATCAAAATGTTAATTGGCAAAACATTTATATATAGAGCGATCGGTTTTTCGTTTAGAAAATACTGCAACAAAAGATTTATCAAATTTAATACTGATAAAAAGAAAGAATTTAAGAGGTTTTAAAAATGAGTAAAAAAAATATACCCAACGACAAAAAAAAAACGCAACTCTAGTGTCGAAAAAAGCGTTGAAGGTGTTGCAGGAAACGTACAAAATTTACCCACTGTTATGGATTATCATTGTATTTCTGAACTTGATTCATTAAGTTTAACTTCTTTATATTTCCCTGCATTACTAGTCCCTAGTTTTGGATTCGACTCTGGCTTGTATTTAAAAATGCATCCTTAAACCATAATACAAGGATAATCCATAACAGTGGGTAAGTTTTTTTGCGTCAAAACCTCCAAGATTCAAGGCCGCTCATTGGGATGTCCTTGTGTCTAATAAGACAAAAATTTTGATTTTTTTTGAAAGGGGGACTCACCAACTTTCAGATTCACTAAGATTTGCTTTAGTTTTCTAGAAATTTAGCCGCTTTTTCTTGATATTCCTCGTAAGGACTCCCAAATGTGAATAATAATTTTGGAATAAAAGCCGACCGATTGAAAGAAAAAAAATGAAAAACAATGGTTAAATGAAAAGAATTTTTGGAAAATATTTGCTAGAATGATATTCAGTTCAAAAATTTAGACATTTTGATTCTTTTAGTACCCAACAGGACCAAGGTCATAAAAAAGTCCAAGGGGGATACTGCGAAATATTAAAAAAAAAAAGAATAACAGTTTTTGAGAATAAAAAAATAAACAAAAATCGTTAAAAATAGGTTTTTATATATAAATAAAATAGGAAAAAATTTCTATAACCTTATAAGATTATTATTCGATTTTGTGGACATTTATAACCAACAAAATTGCAAAAACGCGAGGTAAATGTTTAAAAAATATTTTTAAAATGTATAAATCGATTTCTTAATATGGAATTACCTACCATATTTCAGAAGATTAATTCAAAAATTAACTTATTAAAAGGTTTTGTCCATTTTGAAACTTCTTTCTACACTAGAGTTGAAAAACGGCGAAAATTTGAGAGTGCGGCTTTTTTTTTTTTTGTCATTGGGTATATAAAATAATTTAGTTTATTGAAAACCATTAAATTTTAATCTTCCACAAAATATACTTTGATTAAGTGTAAGAATTACTTACTTTTCGGCATATATTGAATAAAATAGTTCTTAAGAACAAAAAAGAATATTTTCACTTATAAATTTCCATTTATTGATTATTTATTAATTTCGCTATGCACTTTTCCAGCTACATGAAATGGGTTAGCCAACAGTATTTGACTCATCAAAATGCTTATATATTATACATACATTTCATGAGATCATCTTTGCATTATGTTTCATTTTTATCAAATATATAATTTAGATCATTGTAAAAATGTGCTTAATATTGGGACTTACCCGTCAGCAACAATGCTATTTGGTAGCCATTGGAGCAGTGATACTTGGCTTTATTCAAATCGTTGTCCCTGCAATAGGTAAAGCAAAAGAAAAATATATATTAAATGTTTCTATTTCTTGAAGTTTCTTTTAGATGGCAACCGATATGATGTACTGTTAATTGCGCGTTCAGTTGCATGGTTGGTCATAATCATTGCTACCATTTCCCTTGTGATAGGAGCCTTCGCGGCAAGTATTCAATTTTATAAAAAAAAATTTAGAAGTAAAAAACTTTGCTCTATAGAAAGAACCATTTTTTGTCCTAATTTGGATCACAATTGTCGGTATATGCGGCATTATTATAATTGGCATAAATATTCTGAGACTTTTTGAGACTTGGAAAACTAATTCATTGGGACTTTGCATTTGGAATTTAATTCTAATTGTGGCATTAATACGTAAGTAAAATATGCAACACATTTTTTAATGTAACAAAATTTAAAAATAAAAATAAACTACTTTGCAGTTGTATTTCTGACCTATATTATATATCCATGTTACTTTTATTTTGAATTAGCTGATGAAGAAACTTATGAATAATATAAACAAATAAAGACTAAGTTACTAAAGCATTAAATATCTTTTGAATATACATATTTAAGAGACACATAAAAGAAGATCACAAAAGATTTCGCTTGGCATTAAACTTTTTTTTCAGTTCTTCTTAGCTGTCTATAATTCCTAGTTGCCTCTAGTTACTCTAACTTTAGTTTAACATCCTTTTAACCGTCTCTAAATAGTCTACCTCAAACTAACCACAATTCTTTCTTAACGCCTTGTTAACTGACCTAACCCAATGCCAAATGTTTATATGTAAGTACCCGTATAATTTTCTATTATATATCTCGAAATCAACCCCAATCGAAGAACCAACCTCACAATACACTGTCGATAACAATCATTCTACTTACTACACTCTGTTCGCAAAACAAATAATAAACTGTACAAACATGGCAGACCATGGATACTCCCAGAACTTAGTACATTGCCAACAACAATTACACTTGAACTATGTGTCCTGCCAAACATATGCAATTGCCGGTTTCGAGTTTGCCTTTCCATTCCTTTTTTATGGTGTGCAAAAAAAAATAATGTACGAAATGTTCCCCTAAACAACAACCCCCAGGCAAAAACAGAAAAAAAACATCTAAATTATAAACTATGACAAATATTTTTTGTGGCAAAAAAAAACACACCCAAGGAAAATTGAGGGAGAGAACACGCCCTATTTGCAGGATTAGGTTATTGCCTGACTGAGTGCCTGACTGCCTGCCTGTTGGGTGATTAATCACTGCAAATATATTGAACAAAATCTCATAAGTTTAAGCTTGAGGCAACGACTGGGGGATACTCTTTCAATTGCAATTGCCTGGAATTTTGAAAAAAAAAAAACACAATTTTTTCCTATTAACAATTTAAATGCAATTAGTTGAACTTCAATTTCATTTTTCCTTTCAATTATAGGGTATAAAAGAAGAAAATAGTTACTTGGAAAATCCCCTCCCTGATTTTCCCATATGCATGTATGTATGCAGTGAATGAAATTCGTTGCATTTTGTTGGTCATTTTGTCAGTTTTTGTAACTCATGATGTAGTTGTTGTTGTTGTTGTAGTAGTTCGTTCGGGCCGCGTCATGAAAAATTTATTGCTCTAAGCCGATTACAGTCGAGGTTCCCTATTGCTGCTCTACCAACACATCACACCGCACCCTACTCCACACCCCTCCATTCCAGCCAACCCATTCTCCGACTAACTAAGTAGCAACATTTGCTAGGTTAGTGTTGACACCGCTCAAAGTGGTCACATTAAGTAAGCTTAGGTCTTAGCACTTTTTAGCTCTTGTTTGATGGTCTCGTTGTCATTTCACAGGCAGAATGGTACTGGGCGGGGGGATAGGGAGAAGAGAAATGGTGTTAATACTTTGGATTGAAAGTAGTGATGGGTTAAGGCAATTAAAAATTAAATTACTAAAATTTGATTTGTTTTTAATGCCAATGGCATTTACACACTAAGCTCAGCGGCAACATTTTTTCCACGAATTTCCCAGCAAATTGACGATGAACAATTAACAAAGAAATTAGAAAATTAGTTGAACAAATTTCTACTGAGATTTATTGAAATGTCAACCAAGTTCGTTCTATTGACAATTTGAAAAGTGAAGCAGAAATGTTTCACTTTGTTTTGTTTCTTTATTTATGTTTTATTATTTTTAACTTTTTCTTAATTCAAATTTTGGTTTTTTAATTTTTTACTTCGTTACTGTTTATTATTTACCTATTTTTAAAAATTTATTGTCATAATTTTATTTATTTTTCTTTATATATTTATTAATTACTTATTTATTACAGTCTAGATATTTTTTTATTTATTCTATTATTTTGTTAAGATATATTTTCATTCATTTAATTTTATTTAGTTTTTTTTTTTTGTTATTTTAGAAATTATATGAGTGATTTACTTAATCATTTTTAATTATTTATTTTTATTTCCAATTTATTTAATTTATTTCCATTTTTTGTCATTTTGAATTTGTATTCATTTAAATTTATTTATTTATTTTCATTTGTCTAAATTGATTTAATTATTATTTTTTAATATATTTGTTGATTTTCATTCATTTGATTTTATTTGTATACTTATAATTTACTTATTTATTATTACTTTCCAATTTATTTCATTTATTTCCTTTTTTGGTTTTTATTTATTTAATTTTATTTATTTTTATTTGTCTGAATTAATGTATTTTTTATTTGTTAATGTTTTTTTTAGTCAGTTACTTATTTATTTTTATTTGTTTGATTTCTTTAGCTTATTTAGTAATTTAGTATGTACTTATATATTTCTTAGTAAATGATTAATTTCTTACTTGTTATTTACTTTTTTATTTCTTTATGTACCTTTTTATTTGAATTAATCTATTTTAATTTTATTTATTTATTATATACTTAATTATTTTTAATTACATATTATTTCATTATTTCTTTCTTAATTATTTATGAATTTATTCAGATATTCATTTGATTGCTACTACTAATAATTCATTGCTTTATCTTTTTTATTAATTACTGATTAATTCTTCTTTCATAAATACCAAAGAAAAGAAACCTTCTAAATGCTTCGATAGCTTCAATAGAATATAATCTTTTGGAATTAAAATCTTGTAGCTCTTGGCAGAATCTAGGATATTCCAAATGGGGGTCAGTTTTAATGGGTGCATTGAGGCAGCTTGTGGATACAACGGTGTGTGCGTGTGTGTGTATATGTGGTAGGTATTGTAAATTGTTGTTTTGCACCTGGAATTAAAGAGTCAGTGCAGCAGGATAACTATACAAAGCCACACACAAAGCTGGAAGGGGCATATTGTATAAGGATGGTCTATTGAAATTGGCCAAGGATAATACATAGATAATTTATTAGCTATCGACCAGCAGCATAGCATCAACATCACCATGAGAAGGATGACAACTGCAAAACTGCCTTGGGAGATTCGTTAAAAGGATAAAGAGAGAGGAAGAGAGATAGAGAGAGAAAGAGAGAGAGCAGGCTGATACTGAGATACTGGCACAAATGCAATAATGCGGGCCGAAGCCAAACAATGGGTCAAATGTTTAAACTAAACACAATGACGACCATAATACAATCATAATTGCATTTTTACAACAACCAAGGGGAAAGGGAAAACGAATGGCAAGAGGGGCATTGCTTAAATGGAAGGGGGGAATCTTAGAAGCAAGCAGCACATTTATTGACAGTTCACACCAAGGACAACATGAGTTGAGAAAATTAAATTTTTATCTAATACATAAACGCACAGCAGGAGGAACTCGCTCATCAATGCTTCGTTGTCGTTCGTCGTATTTCTACATTTTGCAATCTGAGTGGCATCAAGGACCTTCCTGGAATAGAACACACACACTGACACACTCACTGGCACACTCATACACCAAGTGCAGCCAACGCGTTGTCACTTTTCACACCAATTGCTAGCCAGTTGTCCTTCAGTTGAACATTAATTTGACTTATGGCAAGAGCTAAGAGCAAGCAAAGATACAACACAAGGACACAGGACACTCACTCAGCTAGCAAAGTGCAATTAATGTCAAAGAATGGCAACTTTTTTTTACACACGCGCCTCAAGGATATAGAGGAGACCATTAGCTAGCCCAGGAGACCTTGTATATAATTAGTCCAGAATGGTGAAGGACACACCGAACGAGCGAGTTCAAGTCAAGGTCTAATTGAACAATGCCTAAAACCTTGAGTCATAATTGCAGATCCTGCTAAGGATAGCACACGCAGCTTGACTTGCTCTGCCCAGCCCTGTTCTGCCCTGGTTTGTCCTTAACACGCGCCGCGCATGCGCAAAAAGTCCCGTAAATAAACCAATGAAAACAATATAGAAAGGACCAAACAAGTCCTGTAAGAATGCCAGGCGTGCGCATTGATAATAAATACATTATATCCTTCAAGGTCGAAACTCAATATCCTTGAGTGATAGGTCCTAATAGCAGCATTAAATTAAGTCGTTAGCCTCAGTAATGGGAACACCTTGTTTCAAACAAAACAACTGCAAATCATGCAGAGTTTCCTTTAAAATTCAACCATTATTTTGGCTATAAAACTATCTGAACATTTAGATAAATTCATTGAGTGCTTTTCCAAGGACAAATCAATACAATTTTTCAATGAGTGAAAATTGGATTTCTAAATTTTCCATCACCAAAAGTTTTCAGAAAATGCTTAGATAGAATAAGTGTTTTATTTTATACAATTTAATGCAAACAAAAGAAGTGTGAAAATCTGAAGGTTCCGTATGTAGAGAATGAGATGATAAAATAATACCCAAATTCATTTGGAAAAATTTTGAATTACGAATAAAGTTTAAACAAAAAATTCGAATCTAAATATAGAAGAAAATACAAGTTATAAGTAAATGTCAGCTGTTTTCCCATACCAATACTGTTTTTCGACCATATACATACAATACTAGCTACACAGAGCCACTAGAACCACCGAAAAGTTAAAAAGTAATAACACGTGTTTGATTGAAAATATCTTACAATTCCGACATACTTTCAGACTAATTTCAATAAAGCATTCAACTTAAATTTAAATTTATGTAAACTTGACTAAATGTAACTTTCAATATTTGTCCACTTGATGTAAAAGAACTCTCAACGAATTTCCACAAGACACTAAAAAGTCACACACTTTGCTTGAGAAAGCTATTACACTATCTCTTTTCATTTTCCCACAACTTTCAGCAGTAAAGTTGACAAAATCCACAAAGGATGGGTGGGGGGACGGCCACTCTGCTAAGACCAATTTCCATTGGCAGCTGGGCGGGCACTTAAGAGTACTCCAAGTAGTACCACCAGCGTCAAACATCAACAACATGTGACTTTTGTCCACTCATGTCAATTTTGCATTAAATAACTAAATCAACTGCAAACAAAATGCCCACAGAGATTAAGCTCAAAAGATGCAAAAGGCAGTTACAGTTTGATGGTTGGGACAACCGGCCGACTCTTCGACCATATGCGACCCAACAAAATTCATGTTTATCCAACTGTACCAGCTACGGATCGAGTCCACCTCCGCCTTCAACTCCAGCTCCAAACTCCCAGCATTAACTCCTCCATGTGCGAGGCGCAGCAAAAGGCAGCAAACAACAACACACATTCGTCGCCCGACGACGTCACTAAAGTGGATGCCAAATAACCATAATGGTGTTTATCCACAAGTTCATTTCGCTGTTTAAACATGCCTCCGAATTTACCGCACACAATAAACAACGCAACCCAACGCAACGAAACGAAACGCAATATACAAGGCAAAGCCAATGCGGAGGAGATTCGAAAAAGCGGCGGCGGAGGCGCCCAACAGTTTTTTGTTACCCTTGGGGGCATAGACTTCGGCCTAAAGGCATTGAGAGAGATGAGTGAGAGGTAGGGGGGAGGGGAAAAACGGTAGCCACTCAAAAGTATCGTCATCGAAGTGCATTGCGCTGTTATTTTAACGATTATGCTGATGAGCATCATCGTCCACCACAATGGTCTCGATGCGGCTCAACGCGGGCGATGATCCATCAGAGAGTTGTTCTTCTCCTGGACATGGAAATGCAATTTGTGTAATTTATGCCGATGGCCGATGATGATGATGATGACGACGATGCCGATGCCGATGCCCAGTCGTCGTAAGCATTTCGATATGTATACACGATTAGCCAAGCGATCCGTCAGATACAAAATGCTTGCACTATCAGATGCTTTGCATTTTGGGCACTTGTCTTGCTTTTTCTCTCTTTCCCTCAACCTGCTTTTTAGTTTTCTTCTTCTTTCTTTTCTTTTTTTTTTTTTGATTTATGATTTCAACATCAAATTAAAAGGCTTTCAAGGTTTAGGATTTCGATTTGTGTTTGGGTTTGGTTACTAAGGTTTCTGACCTGCAGCAAATGTTGTCATCGGTCGTCATCAATTAATAAAAACTAGAATGCAAGAATCAAACGAAGGAGAAAAAAAAAAAGCAATAAGAAATTCTATTTTTTTTTTCTCAAACTATCAATCAGCTTATCATATCACTCGTCCGGGCCACATAGAAGAAGACAGTTTAAATGTCAATTAGAGGATTGGAGAGGAATCCCAAGATGGCAAGAGAGATGCATCATCATTAAATATAAATTATGAGGGTCAACCAAAACGTAGAAGTAAAATTCTTAAGACGCTTTACAGCTAATACAGTAGCTAAGTAGCCTAAAGAAATGAAAATCAATCAGAATTAAAGGTAAAACGCACACACACACACGTACACATGTATGATTAGATATTTTAAATAAATTGTTTATTACAAAGAAAATTTTAAGCAACTTGTTGACCATTGTCAATTAAATTGATAGACCTTGTGTGTGCTTGTATCGGTGTGTCTCTATGTGTGTGTGTGTGTATTTTTAGCAATTAATCATGGCTTGAACAATTCTGTTTTTTTGCTCACATCCGACTCTTAACAACGATTGATTTTGGTTCCCACACCAACGCCGAAGAAAAACAAAAAGGAAGATTCACAAACATCCTGACCAGGAGCAGCGGCAGCAGCAGCAGCAGCTGGTCCCTGTTGTTCCTGGGCGCAAGTCTGTGAAAAATTCGCCAACAAATGAAATTCCTGCATTGACAACAACAAGAAAAACAACACCAGCATCAATAGCAGAACAAAAAAAGGGTGCGAGACGCTGCAGTAAACTTCCGGCTGACCAACAAAATGCAACAGGACTCGCTCAACATCGCTACGTCTCTCTCTCTCTCTCTCCATCTCGCTCTCACTCCCTTTTTATACACACAGGACACTACTACTACGACTCGTTCATTTTGGTTTTTACCGATTCTTGCCTTTTTTTTCGGCAATGTTGCCAGGAATACTATACACAGAGTTCTTCTTTGGTCGCCTTTTTGTTTGTTTATTGCCTTTGCCAATGGCATGCCATACAATGTCCTTCCGGTCATTTATTAATGTCAATGAAATGCTGCCAGGATCCTCCTCACACCCACCCCGCTCTTCTTCCCACTATTCCGCTTCAGTTGAATGCTGTACTACTATGCTGTGATTTGCTTCTCGCTCGAGTTGGCAACGATTTGTCGCAAAGAGTCAACACACAACATTTCAACTCACTTGTTCTCTTCCTTTCCAATTTTTTTTTTTTTTGTTTTCTTTTTTTTCTTTTGCATTTCTCGTTTTTCGCTTTACAGCCGAAGGTTGTGGCCATGTGATGTCCTTCATCCTTTTTTTTTTTTGCAATGCTCCTCCACGACCTCGTTGCTGTCATAAAGCGCAAAAATATTTCACAAATAGCGCAAAGCAAAAAAAAAAATGGAAAAAGTGAACAACCAAGAAACATTCCCCAGTTTGTGTTAGTTATTGGGTGGAAAAATGCAAGTGGATGACTTCTAGTTTTGTTTATAGGGAAAATGTCAGTGTGAAAGCATAATACCAAATATTTATTTCTCAGTTACAGTGAAGATCAATTTTAACGAATTGCAGTACTAAATAAGGCACCCTATTAATTGATGATCCTCAATATAATGAAAGCTACATGAAAAAAAAGAAGATATTTAAAAATAGATAGATCAAAGATTATATATCAAAAAATGTAATGAAAGGAAGTTTATTGTTAAGGAATATTTTTTTAAATATTTTTTATAAAAAAAAATAAAAAGTAGTACTATTTTTTTCTGTTTTTGTGGGAGTGTTTTGTAATAAGTGTTTTTCATCAGATGACAATTAAGACGCTAAAAAAATTTAAAGCATTTTGATTTTCATTGCCTTTTATTTTCTTTTATATGTACATAATTTTAAAACAAAATTGCTAACCAGCCTTAGGCCTTGTTGCTGTAGCTCCAATATTTATTTAATATTGCAACCAAAAAGAACAAAAATTAGCAAACAAAAAATTCACATTTTGCATCATAAATGTTAACTTTTCCAATCAAATTTTTATACAAAAATTATTTCAAAAATACAAAAAAAAAGAGATCTGTTTGAATTATTATATTTGGGAATGGCAGTTGAAAAAAAAATCATGTTTTGAAAAGGTAAACCCCGTAAGGCCCTTATGTAATTGGTTTGTGGTAATTTTTAAGTGCCCTAAAACCAATGCTTAAATATATACACAATATCTGTAAATCATAAATAATAATTATTATTGCTTAAATAAATAAAAATTGTTTACAATTTTTCCAGAACTATTTTGACAGCACACCAACTTTAATTGAAAACCAATTTCAACCAAATACATAGGTTTCGTTTTTTTCTTTTAATTTATGTTTTGTAAAAAAAATAAACAATTTTAATTGCATCAAACTATTTTTGTTGACTATTTGTCGATTTTTTGCAATTAGGTTTTTTGTACTTTTGTTCACATGCTTTTCCATTACTCGTCTAATAATTTAAAGATTTTTGACCAGTAAACTGATCTAGACGCCTTAGAAACATTCATGAAAAGCATCCTTTTTTTATTTTTATGCATCTTTAAAACTGAAAAAATATATCTATAAATAGCCTAATTAAATATTATTTTTAATCATTTTTTTCTTTTGTATTTCAGAACTTCTTGAAAGAAAGAAGAAAAGAAGACAAAGAAAATTATTTTTTGTTCTAATCAACAATTTCTTACAATTTATTTCTTAAATACGAATTTGGTATATAAATTATTAAAAAAATAATTATTAAAAGTAAATTATTAAATTTTAAAAACATTCGTTTATTTATTTTTACTAAGTCATTCCTAACAAATTTGCAAAAGTTACAATAAAATTGGTCAGATGTTTGATAAACATACGTTTCCGATCTCATAAATTATACATATTCTTGATCAGTACCACCAGACAAGTCGATTTAGCCATGTCTGTATATCCGTTTGTCAATCTGTTTGTTTCTTTGCAGCTTTTAGCCCTTAAATTTTAAACAACGTGGTTAAAACTTGGTAGTTAAACTTCTTAAAGGTGTATGTTTGTTAAGTTCAAGAATTGGTCGGATAGGATTACTATAAGATATATCCAATATCGGAAATTTATGAGTAGAATTCAAATTTTTTCTTACCTTTTGCCCCATAAATCTTATTTGTACCAAAACACTATCCACCAAGCTTGACTCAAATTGGATAATTATAACAGGTTAATTTCTATTGTTAACAATCGAGATATTTGCAATTGAAATATACATAGTATAAATTGTTCAAATAATCAATAGGTACACATCCATCAATATTTTCCATAACAGGTTTTCGAAAATCGCATTCCATTAAGTAGTTAAGGAGGAGAACTATTAGAAAATGAAACTTCTTTTATTATAAGCATTGTAATCTACTTTACCAGAGCATAGGAAGGAAAAAAAAAGTACACTGATGAATGATTTCAACTAGAAAATGTTATTCCAGTCGCTCGGCCCAGAGAGCCATCTCAATTATTGGCCATCTTTAAGTTGAATTTCCAGCTGGGCAGCAGCACTTCCTGCTAATGGCAACAAACTAAACTACGTAATAATAATTGTCAATTGCCAACACGTACGATGATTACACATGTATGTACCAAATGGCAGCTGGTTAGCCGCTCCGCCCAATACCCATACCCATACCCATAGCCAGGGCCAGGGCCAGAGTCTTGTGCCGCCGCCGATGCTTTAGTTTACTGTCTTGCTGCCCCTTGCCTTGATCTCGCTTTGCTGGCTTTGAAGCCATTTAATGTAATATGTGTAATATGTGAGACAGGCCCCTAAGTAGCCTTAAGGCGGGATAACACACAGGCATTATATTGCGACACTGGGACCGGGAACAGGACCAAGACTAGGACCAGGACGAAGACCAGGACAAGGACCAGAGACAGGGACACACCTACAAAATTCCTTTTGGGTAATCCTCAATTAAATTTTATTCTAAAGCAATTTGCCAAAATAGTTTTCCTTCTCTTCAGGAGAGAAAGACAGAGGCATGGGGAAAGAAAAGCAAACATTTCAGAGTTTTTCCTTTTTCTGGTTTCCATAGTTTTTGTTATCGTTGTTGCTGTTTTTTTTTTCTACCTTTCTTTCCTTTTTTTTTCAATTCGCAAGTATTGTAAAAATTGTCTTGAGGGCGCGCTGTAAATAGTCTCGTAAACATAAGGATTAGACCAAGAGAATTTTTGGCTTTTGTGTATTTCTTAGCCAAGAAGTGTCACTCACTCGTAAGACAAATATTGTCAAAGGAAACGGATATGTCGCAAGGCAACAACAACAGACACACACACACATAGAGTGCACACAGAGACAGACTGAATTGAAGGAAGTTCTAGCCGAATGTAATCCTTGTTGCGTCTTCTTTTCTGGCCAATATTTATGTGTCATTCACAATTGTATGCATGACATTTGATGGGCCTTGACAATAAATCCAATTGCACAGCTGTTTGTCGGCTTCCTTTCTTGGCCCAACCCCCATCCTAAGTAAATATGAAACAAATGTAAAAATGCTGACTTTAAAGGTGTTTTCCTTAGAGGATTCGCCTTGGAGATACCCAAAAAAAAAATTTGTCATGAAATTGGCCAACAATGAGGCAATAAGCAAAGCATTGAGCCATTGTCATCTGATTCGAATTGTATATCTTGGGCAGGTATCAACTTCAATTCCATGTTGTTTCTTCTGAAACTATATCCGGTAGCATTATGTCATGGTCTTTAATAAGCGCAACTAATGCTTTCTTTCTGTCTCTCTCTCTCTCTCTTTGTTTTTTGCGGCAGTCTTATGTGGCATAGAATAATGCCACAGGAAGTTGGTCCATGACGAATACGCTGCATAAGGAAACTAGGATTTTCTTTTAACAGAAGAGAAGGGTGAAGCTAAATATACGGAACTAAATTTGTGCGACGAATTTAGTCAGGATGCTGGGAAGAAAAAATTTTCGAAAAGGAACCTCAAAGGTGTTTATTTCTTTTTCCATTTGGGCGGGGAGCTATGAAAATCTAGAATTTTATTAAAACTTATCAGAAATATTGTAAAAAAATATTAAAGTCATTTGAAGCAAAGATTTTTCAGTTACAGAAAACTAAGTCTCGCAGTCCTTTAAAGCTTTTTTAAAATTTTATTTGAATTATTATTGAAAATTTCTTAAAAGTTTTTGAAATACATTCGCCTGACAGTTGCACTTTTTCTCTAGCATGTTAAGGATTCAAAAACAACATTATTTAATTTGAATAAACTGAATATATTAAATCTGCAGCTTTAGCAAAACTCAATGATAAATATTTTGCAAATTTCTTTACTAGAAAACATTTTTAAAGTTTTTCAACCTAGGACGAAGCAGTCATAATTTATTTCGTACCCCAATTGAAATCTATTTGTTCAGCTGCATCGAATAGAAAAAGAAAAAATTATATAAAGTTTAATACTATCAAAAAAAATCTTGCTGTAGTTCGTTAGAAAAATTTCAAAAAATTATATTTGCATCTAAATTGAAATTTTCAAATTTCGCTAAAATTTTGCATTTGTTCTTTAATATGGTTTAATTGCTCTAATTCAGGACACTTTTTGGAGGACAAACCAAAGTCTCATTTCAGACAAAGTATTTTATTCCACTCTCGCCGCCTAGAATTCTAAAACAAAAAGGAATTAATTATATAGAAATAAATAAATATATCGTGATTTTGATTTTTCCATCTTTTTACCATATGTTTGCTTTCAATTTGCCGTTGCTGTTGATTTCATAAGGGAAAGCTCATGTTTTGTATGCGATACGAATGATATTACAACCTGTTTTCCTATCAATAATCACATTAATAATGTCTTTTGCTGATTGAAATTAAATTTTTGGTTTTTTTTCTTGTTATTGTTGTATTTTTTAGATCAAACCTTGCTCGTATTTCAATGATAACGTTTATTAAAAACCAGAACTAACCAAAAAACCAAAACGAAGAAAAAAAATAAAAAATGTCGATAATGTCAATCGAAGCACTCTGGGCTTTGGTCTCCGTTTTGGTGGGGACGGATGGACGTTTGTGGACGATTGGGCCGGTTGGTGCTCTATCTAGTCGGGCTTATCTAAACTAAAGTTTCTTTTAATTAAAAGCAAAGCAAACGCCGTGAGTCTGTGTGTTGTGTGTGCTGTGTGTGCCAATGACCCGCATATGTCTTGGCTGGACACCAAAATGCCGCTGGCAGAGACAAATGCAGTAATGCACCGGCACATTATTCATGCCGTTATCAGTGGAATGGAATGGAATGAAATGAAACTGAAATGGTCGGTCTTTGGGGCTCTTTGGCTCTAACTTTGACTCTGACTATGGCTCCGGACTATGGATTTGGCTCTGACCCCCCTTCTCTTTACTCTTTCCCCCTGCCCATCTCTCTCGCTGTCTCTCTCTCTCGCTCACTGTTTTAACAAAATACATTGAAGTCGTTGTGCAGAGGAACTGAAAAATGCGTGCCACGTTCAAATTGAACTCGATTTTTTTGTGTTTTTTTTTTTGTTTTTTTTTCGCGTCTTACACTTAAAAATAAATTTTTAAGTATACATATTGAAATTTGGGTTTGGGCAATTTTTGAAATAAATACAATCTTACTTTCCTATAGTTTACTTCTAATAAAGTTTTGATTATAATAAATAAATATCAAAGTGATAGCTGTATATGATATGATAGTTTCTATATAATGAAGTTCTTTCAACTATAGGGAAGTTCGATTAAATATTGCCAATATTTCATGTATTAATAGATCAAATTTATTTACCTAACAAAGAATAGTTTATAGGTATATTTTGCCTATATTTTATATATTTACTTAACATTATATTTTTCTGCCAGTGTATATATGTATGTAGCTTGAACATACCAAAAAAAAAACCGCCCACCAATTCAATTTCAATTCAATTGGCAATTGGCCAGCAAATGTATTTTATCAGTTTGAAATATTTTCAACTTTTACCGAACACATATCAAACGATAAACCTGTGGAAAACGTGCAAAAGTTTCACAAAACACTGACAAACAAAAAGAAAAACTAAAAAAAAAATTTAAGCCAGATGAAAAGCAAAAGGAAATATTTGGCAATTAAATTGCTTCGATCTTCGAGACAAAAAGGTAAGGAAAGAAAAAGAGAGAGTGAGAGAGATAGAGAGAGAGGGAAATAGCGAAACACTTTCCCATTCAGTGAATAAAATGCACCTGCAAATGTCAAAGATGAAAATGATAAGGATCTTCTGGACATGCCTTCACGCACTGTCCTGGATGGTTTTAATAGGACCAACTCGAAACCCTATAATTTCTTAAATCGCTTACGTGTGCCCTTTTTCTCGATGGGTATTTAGAACCGGTTTTAATGTGGTTTTTCTTTTAATTTTTTTTTTTCATTGTGCTCCTTTAATAACGGACATCAACGAAAATTTATAGGCGTAACTCTGTCTTATCCTCAAATGTTTAGGCTCCCGAAGGCAATGATGGCCTTGAGAAATGATTCAACATTGTCTTTGCTAGAAAAATATATTAATTAAAGCAGATTCTTTTCAGTTCTTGATGATTGCTCCTCATACGCGAGTAATTGCAGTGATTTGTTCTCTCATTGTTACATCCTTTTTTTCGGATTTTTTATCTGTAATTGCAAAATTGTTGAGTGGGGAGACGTTTACATAACAGGATTAACCAAAAGTGATTACTCAAAAAACCATTCATCTAACATCATTTATTGTTCGAAATTTTGGAGGAAAAAAGTTGGAACTAAATTTTTGAAGATAATTCTTCTAAATATAACTAAAATTTCGTTTCTTTTTGTAAGCTTTTAGATGTTTGAATGTGAACTGAATCCTCGCATATGTATGAGCTGGTTAAAAAAAAACATTTATATAAACATTTACAAACAAAAAACATTATAATTTGTAAAATATCCTCCAACGTATAATATATTCTATTATATCCATGTTAAGCTTGTGTGTTGATCAGAAATACAATACCCACTCACTTTATTTGCAAGATAACAAGTTAAGATTTTAAAATTTAAAAAATATTTCTTTTGATAACAAAATTTATAAAATGTAAATGTAACAGGATCCGTAACAGTTATAAATTGAGACCAAAAAAAAAAAAATAAAAACTATTAAACTATGAGTAATACTCATTCATTCCAAATATTATTGTTATTCTTGATCTTAAAAATCTTTCTTACGAAAAACAATTATTTTTGATTTTTATTTCTTCACTTATGCCATAACTGTTATTCTTAATCTTTGTGGAAAATAAATCAAAAAACAAATTTATTTGTAAAACAAAATTTAAACATCAAGAATAACATGAAAGTAATTTTAATTTAAATAAAAAAGTATTGTTCTGATGATTTTTTCGAAAAATTTTAGAAAGTTGTAAAAATAACAATTATTTTTGGTCCCTGAAATATAATATAAAAGTTTGCTAATGCAAAAGTTGCTAATGTTTAAGTCAGAAAAAAACATTAAAAAAAACTATCATGATTTTTGCCTTTAAAGCAGTTTTGTCTTTAATGGGTCAAAAAACTGCAATAATGAAAACCCAGCACTATGACTAGTATTTAGCTATCAGCGATATCTGTGACATTGAAGAAAAAAACGAAGATAATGTTATCCAATGCTGGTATTCTCCAGTGCAAGTTCAATCTGCAACTTTAATAAATGTTTTTTTTTTTGATAAGAAGGTCTTAAGAAGTCAATATACAATGGATATACATTTTGGCTGGAAAGTCAGCCCCGCGGCGCCCTTATAAACTCGCAAACACACACACACACACACGCCTTATACAAACAAAAACCAAAAAGAACGACCCTTTTTTTCTCTCTCCCTCCCTCTCACTCTTGAGGAATTCTTGAAAATCAGTTTCCACCTGCATCCTTTTTTGAGACGACCGGCAACTGTATCTTTCTCTCTTAGGGCGTCTATCCAATTCGACAACGATGCGCGGCAATGCAGGTATAAAACGCGTGCCCAACCTTTGTTGCGTTCCTCCTCTCCCCTCTGTTTTCTTGCTCCTCTTCGATTAGCATTTGAAATCATTAGCTCTGAAGGCAAGGCAAGGTGCATTCTGGAACCACATTCGTGGTCGACCAACATCAGACCAACATCATCTACATCTACTACATCATCATCATCGTTTCGTGGCTGGTTTTATCTGGCATTGTGCATCTTCGTTTTCTTTCTTTTGTTTTGTTTTGTTTTCATTCTTCTCACTTTTGGACCTGGCGGCGTCAAATTTGTAAATGCACCTGGATTTTTGTTTCGCCTTTGTCTGGCTTTCTTCTTGTCTACCGATATTTGTTGGTTTTTTTTTTCTTCTTTCTTATATAGTTCCAGCATTATCCTTTGACATTGCAGCCGTTTTTGTGGAATCATCATCCATCAAGCGAAATGATTGCCGAAAGATGTTTCTTGTGATTTGAAATTCAAATGCAAGAATTCAATTAGTTTAATTGCAGTTAGTTTTTGTTTTGTTTTCTTCTTTCTTCTCTTGTTTGTTTCTTTTTACCATTCTCTCTTTCTCTAAAGGGATAACCATTGCAAAACTCAGCAGGTGAAACAGAATTTTAAATTTTGGCCAACATTTCAAAGAAGAAAGCAGAGAATTTACTTTTCGGTAGGCGTAAGCAGTTTAAAATGAAAACCAATAATTAGCAGATCCAATATGATGTAATACAATAGATAATATTGAAAACAGAAAACAGGAACAAACATTAATTCTTTGTCTCTGATCTTAGCAACCCTTAAATGAAAAGATGTTTTACTTTAACTTAAGGTCTAGTAGCTGTAACTGATGTAAGGGTTAAATGCAATTTGTAATTGCTTTTTAACCAAAGTATACATAGATAAATAAGTAAATAAATGTCTTAATTAACCTTCGAAATCAAATCTTTCCACTCACTCTCTCTTTCTCTCTTATTAAAAGGGTTCAGCAATTTTGGTGAAAAGTTTGCAGTGTATAAATACATATATTTACGTTCTCAAGGTAATATAGTCATTTTCTTCTGTCAAGATCAATAAAATATCATACCTAAAATCTGAAACCTACAAAGCTGAAATATCACATTACATATATAATATATAGATATATAATTGTAATATTTATTTTTATAGTTAATTTTCTATGTAATTAAAACTAATCAAAGTTTAGCAAAAACTGAATTTTGCAGTAAAAATCCAGAAAGCTTTTTTATCTAACAGGCAGAAATAAACATTTTCGAACCTATAAAGTATATATATATTCTTGATCTGCATCACTAGCTGAGTCGTTTGAGACATGCCCGTCTGTCCGGATGAACAACGAGATGTTGGAGACTATAAGAGCTAGAGCTACCAAATTTGGTTTTTAGATCCGTCTAGTGTGCAGCCAAATCAAGTTTGTTTCAAATTTTTGCCACGCCCACTTCCGCCCCGCAATTAGGGCAACTACGAATATACGTTTTATACTGAAACGCGAACTTTGGCGAGCTTTATATCTGATTGCTGGCGATTTTGAGAGTGTTTGCCTACATTACATATCTCTTCTAGGTACAGGGTATAATCTACGTCGGCATGGACGACTTGCTTGCTTTATTTGAAGTTATATTTAAGCTTTAAAAAACTAGTTTTTTGTTTACTTTTGTCTATTTGCTAATGATTTTGCTGAATACCAGAAAAATTAGTTGACTTTATCATACATTATCAAGTGCTAGTCAATGCTGAGATTTTGATTTTTAGCCAGTGAATTTTCAAAGATTTCTTTTAAGATAAGGGATAGGAGGAGATTCAAATAAATTCTTTATTTATTAAGAATAATATAATATATATTCCCTTAATTAAAATAACTATATCTAACTTTTGAAAGTATCACCAACTAACTAAAAGGCATTACTGATTTAAATAAAATGTAAAGTTGAGAGTAAAAATAAAACAATTTTTATGATTGCCAAAAAGAATGATTCATGTGCCAATCCCTTAGTCTCTTTGTATGCCATAGATTCTAAATAATTTTCAAATTAATTTGTAATATTTTAAGTAGAATATTAGGTATATACATATGTTTAAATTCATTGCTGTCCATTAATTTATAAGAATTTATTCCCTTTGTTTACATATGCTCAAATTTGACATTTCAAAAATTATGTGGAATTGATATCAATAATTGGTAGGTATTAATTATTCTAATTATTTCAAGTTTATATCATAATATTTTGTAGATTTTGTATTGTGTGCCAAGTCAAAAACTTTTTTATGAGGCCTCCCACAAAAAAAACTAAAACTTCATCAATTTGCCCTTAAAAAAAATCTCTAACTCCTTGGCCACTTAACTAGTTAATCACTATACTCGACAAGCGAATCAAACTCAAATTACATTTAAATGCCATGAAATGACAGTTGATTTCATTTTTCTTTGTGCTCTCTCTCTCTCGTTCTGTCGCCTTCTCTCTTTCTCTATCTCTCTCTATCTCTTTCTCTCTCTGCTAAACCCATAATTACAAACAATTGTCAGTCCAGGCTTGGGTACTTCTCACTGGCGATTATGGAGCCCAGAAACCTGCGTGCTGGAAAATTATACCCTCAGACACAGCCAGACAAACAGACAGACAGACATATGTATATAGTATATGTATATATATACAGAGATATATATGTATATCTACAAAATTTGGCATTTAAATGGAATTCAAAGTCAAATGACATTTGTCACGCGATGTACATTTCTTTTTTTTTCATTTTTCTTTCTTTCATTTGGTCAGAAGAGGAGGTGGGTAAAGGCGGTGGCTTTCGTTTTTCAAATGCAGACGCCTATTTAACTTTGATTTCTTATTGAACTTCTTGAGAATTGAGAATTACGGGACAAGTTGCGTTCGCTTAATTATACGAAAAGGACTCCAGACCCAGGACCGCAGACAACGCTTCGTTGATTTTAATAACTTTCACCGGGGACGCAGAGACAGAAAAAAAAAGAGAAAAACGCAAAGCAAAGAGAAGAGAGGAGAAAAAAACACACACACAAATCCAACAAAATTAAAGTTCAAAGTTGATGGGTGACTTTTCTTTATTTCCTTCTCGCTGCGCTGCGTTCAAGGTAAAGTTTTTCACAGCGCCGCGGTCTTAGCTCATTAATCACAGGAGCAGCAGCAGCAGCAGCACAAAGGAAGGAAAAACCCGTAAGGAACTTTACGTCCAAAAGGCAAATATTACGAGTATCAAAAGCAATGCTCGCTTGGTCGGTCGCTTCGTCTCTCCGTCTTGCGCATGCATTCAAGTCTAACAAATCAACGTGCAATTTGCTCATTGAACTATGATCGCTTCCCAAAAAATAAAAATTTTCAGTTAAAAGTATTCTTACACGCAAGGAGGCTGAGACGGTGGCGGCGGGCGATGAGGGGGCATGCCTTGCCAAACTTGATGACATAAAACTTCTGCCACTGCTGCGTAAAAGTTGCTCGGTTTTTCAAAAGTGAGCAAACCAGAGAGAGAGAGAGAGAGAGAAAAGGGAGAAAGAGAAAGAAAGCGAGAGAAAAGTTTGCGTGATTTATAACGCATGCGACAAGATGAGAAAAAGGAAGAGTAGAGAGGTGAAGGGGCGCTACTGAGAGTGGGCAAAGGATGTTGGCGGTTGCTCGAGGGTTTTCTTCGTATTTTTTTTCTTTTCTTTTTTTTTTTTTTTTTGTCGGGGGTAATGGAGACACGTTTTCAATAAACTTTTCGCCTAGACATATTCATATTTTATGCATAAATTCACACAAATGACATTCGAAATGGCCAAAGAAAAGCTGCAATTGAAATGTAAAGTTTTCTTCTTCGGGCAATTAGTGTTGGTGCTTCAGGGGGGGAGGAGGGGTAAGCGAAGGCAAGGGAACTATTTAAACTGAAACTGAACTAACCTTATATATACGCATACAACCACACACATATGTGTGTCGGTGTTGTGGAGATATAGAAAAGATTAATTAGTTTAGAACTTGCAGTGTCAATCTATTTCAATATAAACTTGATTTATTTTCGTTTCAATTAAATTGAAATTTGGAATCGATTTGGATCAAACCACAAAAAATAGTTTTCAGTAAGAGACAATGTAAAGAGATTATGAAATTCCAAAGATTCCTAAAAAAGTTTGTAATTAATAATTATTTATGTTTAAGAGGCAATCTCTTTTCCAGTATCCTTCTTGCATGCCACGATTCTTACAGAATATAGCCTAAAGAATGGCTAGGGGAAAGAGTTTCTTTCTTTAACTAGTTCAAATGAAAATTGTTATAGATATTTGTACATATACCCAACTGCCATACGAACAGTTTTCTATCAATCACCTAAATAATAACAAAGTTATTGGCCAACCGATCAGCTATACGAACTTATATACCCAGTTGCCGATGCTTCCTTTATTGTTTTGCAAACTTTGAACAAAATATAGCAATAATTCGTTAACCCTCTCTCTTTCCTTTTGGTTAGTCTTTAAAATAAGTAATAGTGAAAATTGGCGATAGTCCAAAGACAAGACAAGGACAACGTCCTCACAATCCCCTTTGGACATTACCATACTGCGATCGAAGAGGGCAGTCTTTACTGGGCATGTGGAGGCTTAAGGCCAAAAGCACTTTATCTAAAACAGATATAATTTGCTTCATTTGGGATATCGGCAGGTCTATGTGAAATCTTGAGCCCATCGGCTAACCTTTATGTAGATAATATTCTATCTCAATCAAAGGTTCTTTAAATCAACTCGTATCAAAGTTTGAGCTTAAACACAAATATTTTGACCACAAAGTGATCTCTCTTTTTTTTCTTCTTCTCTCCTTCACTCTGTTGCTCCATTTGTCGAATTCAATAAGGACAAAATAGTTGAAAGAAATCCGTTTGACTTTTTTCAATAGCTCTTATCTGGCCGGATATTGTAGAGTAATTTATGCGACTCTATAATATTTGGACTCTAAAGTGCTCAAACCAAAAACTATCTACTTAGCATTTAAATGGTGGTCACATTTCCGTTTCAAAAGAGCCACCGAGAAAACGAGAGAGAGAGAGAGCGAGAGACAAGAGACAAAAACAAACAAGAAACAATTTGAAAAGTGTTCAAAGAGTTGAACTTATTAACATTTAATTAGAAATCAAAGTAAGTAAACTATTTGCTGGCCCCAAGCCAAACCTCATTACAAATGCGTGCAATAGAGGTGACAAATGCCGCATTTTTGGCAGGTGACCCGACCCAAACAGACGACAGCGAGAGTCTTAGGTAAAGACAAATGCATTTCATTAACATTTCTTGAGTACGGCACGAGGGATGGCGATAGAGTTACAGGAGAGCTCTTGCTAAAAAAAAAAAAAAAAAGTACTACGTTTATAATCAAATCAATAGCATTCACTCTTTATTGAATGGGTGTTGTTTCCAACGGAGCTCATCCACTCAATCTGGCTGATCATTCGAATTAAACAAATATTGAAAAATGTAGCACTATCCGGATAGGTGGCCTCAAAACTTTTTCGCCTAATTTCGTCCCATGGCCTATCTTTCGCCTCTGTAGACAGAAGGCTCCTTTCGTCTCGGCTCGTGGCAACATAAGAATAGAGCATCTGCAATGAAAATTTAGCTTAACAACTTATTTTTTAATATTTTATTTACTTTACCTTCTAGATTCTCTAGTAAAGATGTTGTTATGACTGACGTAGGAAATCGAATGAGTCTAAGAATAAGAGTTTACTCCTAAAACAAATTTACAAGTTGAAGTTTCAAAGTCAAGGCCTAGCTGGTTGTCTGCTTCAAACATATTCAAATATTTCAAAGCTTTTCAGATGAAATCGATTAGTGTTTCAGTGTGACATTGTGCTAGAGAGAAAGAGAGAGTATAGTAAGAGCTATGTAGTTCTCAGAGTTTTTTCTTTCTTTCTTTAAACGCACTTTTTGCCATAGTTAAAATAAACTCTCCAACATATACATACTATATACTAATGTATGTATTTAAGATCTACACCGACTTACTTAAAATCAATAAACAAATTGTTAATTAGTTGATAAGTCAAGTCACATTTGACATGGCAAAAGAATCATTTGAATCGTCTTATAATTTTCAATAAAGGATTTTATGCCTATAGAAAAAATTTGCTTGCATTCCAAGGTATTCAAATATGTATAAAGATAATTTGAGTAAGTAAAAAGAATGTTTGCATAGGTTTCCTTTCGTATTTTAGATTGACAACTTCTTAGGCTCTCCTCGTAAGTAGAAGTAGTCTTTTTCTCTTGACTGGAATTGATCCCCCTGCGCCAGTTCAATGGGTCGTCACTGTGTCTCTTAGATTCTCTTTATGCTAATCGATGCGGCATCGGTTTGGCCTCCTGCTGCATAGAAAATGTTCATTTTTTATGGTGTTATGTAAATTTGTATGAACAAAGAAATTATTTAATTTACATTGCTGCTGCTGCTGCTGGCACTCAAGAAGAAAAGGCTTAGACTAAAGTCTTTTACTTTACTTGATTCGCATTAATTTACACGCATGTTATTTCGGCTTTTCTTTCTGTGGTTTTTCCCTTTACATTTTCTATTCGACACATAAATGCCAACATAAATATCATTTAGGACTCTTTTGTCTGATATTATGAAAGGAAACTTTCTGTTGTTGTTGTTGATGTTGTTGTGAAAAATTGCTTTTATTGATTTTCATATTGCTCTTTATAAAGAAAGATTTTGTTTTGTATTTAAGCTCCAAGTGATAAGGGGTAAGGGAAATTGCTTTTAAGATCGTAACTTTTTTTTTTAAGTTTTCGGAAAAAAAAAAGAGAAATAATAATGAAAAGAACTTTTTAGCAGCTTAACAACCTAACACCTAAATGGTATAGAGAGCTGGGGGGGCATAGAGGTGGGAGGTGTATTTAAGCCGCATTTAAAGGGAGCATTGGGATAAAAGGTCGTAAGACCAGAATTTTATTGGCCTTTTGTATTTAAAATTTTAAAAAGTAAACAGATTTTCCGAAATGAAAAATTCGATCAGTTGGTTTACTTTGCTTATATAATGTGAATTGTGTTAAATAAGTAAACCTTTTGTAGAGTTTTAGCAATTCGATTGTTCGATCTGCGTACACACTAATCGAAATTACCAACCAAATTTCATAGGCCTTCCCTTTTTACAGTGATTCTCAATAAAAATCGAACACTAACTACTACATCATTTTTCAACTAACAGTTGAATGTTTGCGACACCTTCTTACCCTATGGGTATAGAGAATAACAAATTTTTAAGTAGAGATAAAGAAACATCTATTTAAATTTAGTAATTGCGTTAAATACTTTCCCACTTTTAAATACACTTTTACAAGGATTTCTTCCCTTTAGTTAACACATTTCTTGAAAAATGTTTTACATAAAAGTTCATTAAATGTTTAGTTTGGTTTTCAGTTTTCAGTTGTTGTGGTCAAAAAGTTGTCATCTATGTTAACGTTTTCTATTATATAGATATACATACATATATATATGTATGTATGGAATATATTACATATATTTCTTGCCTGTTTCAAATTTTTAGTCCCACCCCCAACAGATTGACTATAAAATTGTATATTCGACACTCTGGCATTAATATCAACATAATTTATAAGAAATCTGTTATTGTCTTATTAACAAAATGTATTATTTCTGTTCTGGAATTGGAAGCGGCGCCATCTGGAGTCAGCTGCTTAACAAATTGAGAAAAATTGAGAGATGACTTGCCACCTTAGTGCACTCGCATACGATGGCGGGGGGAGTAGGGTAGAGAATCTTTTTGTTGTAAAACCGCATAGCGACAATGAACATAAATAAATGAAATGAAAAGCGTAACGAATGCGGCACAGCTGTGGGTACAAAACAATTTGCAATGCCCACAATTTTATTGCACAATCACAAGTGTTGCAGTGTTGCGCCTCTTCTTGCCTCCACTAGGTCTTAACCTGGCCTGGATGGATGGATGGATGGCGGTGGTGCACACACACACATACACACCCACTTCACGCATTTTGTCCGGCCCACCTATAATATTCATATATTCGTTTGAAAAATGTGCGGCACTTCACACCGTTCTGACTGATCCGGATTCACAGAATGACTGTGCCTAATTCGCCTCCACCGAAAGTAGAGAGCGGGGGAAGAAACACTTGAGGAACATCATCAACATCTGAGTTGAGTTTTTTTTTTCTGTTTTTCTGTTTGTTCAAGTTCATCTCTGGGTGATCATGAAATAAATTAAGAATTTTAATGCGGAAAGAAAACAAAAGAGGCAACTCTCTCTCTCTATCTCTCTCTGGACTCCAGAGTCTGGAGACGGCGTCCGACACGACTTCATGCTTAATCAAAATGTGTTGTACGGCTCGCCCCTTACTGCTCTACCGTACTCTTTCTCTTGGTTCTATCTCCATCTCTCACTTATAGGCAATTGATCCTTTTGAACTGTCCGACAGCATTTGCCACTGTAATATTTAAACCAGATCAGAGTCGTTTCCCATTGTAAACGAAATCTCCCATGCGCCTTTAGTTGTTCTTCTTCTTTGACTCTTTCGTTCTATGGAAAATTATCACAGCTTTGCTAATGAAGGGCAAACGAATGAAATTTTAACGAGCCTCTACAAACCTGGTATCCTTTTTAATTCCCTTTCCCTACTGTTTTTTTTTTATACATTTTTTGTTGAGTAGGACCTCCTGCGATGTTTGTCCTTTTCCAAAAAGAAAGAGAGAAAGAAAGGAAAATAAATACAAAGAAAAGGTGATAACGCCGCAGGATTTGCCTTTGGTCTTACTTTCTCTTCAACGCATCGAATTTATAATATATGCAATATTGTCAATTATTAACGTCTTTTTAACACAATCAACGCGAAAGGATATTTACAAAGGTTTAATTAATCCCTATAAGTAGCAAAAGATTAAAGAGAAAATCCTATTAGAAAATCCAGAAAATGCTTCCGCAAGATATATCATTTATGGTTTGTTCCCATGAAATCTGGTAAGTAATTTCAATTGACTAATCTTAGAGTACCAAGAAAACAACATGTACATCATGCTATTTGGAGATAAATCCATAAAATTCTCACTTGACAATTTTCGATCTCTTTGAGTCTAATACTATACGATAAACGATTAGTGTTCTATAATACTATAAAATATACGATCTAAAACTATACGATGTACGATTTGTGTTCGTGTTCGTGCCGATTTTAGTTTTCCCTTGTCTATGAAACAACTGACCAGACAATTTGTTGGTTAAATTTGCGAAAATTGTTATTTGAGTTATGCTTCTATCTCAAAGAAGCATTTCCGATCCCGTAAAGTATACAAATTCTTGACTAGTATCAAAAGATAAGTCGATTGAGATGCGATCATTTGACTTAAAAACGAATAACTACAGCTGTATTAGGGGTAAACCAACCAGTGCAACATTTTGTGGTAACAGATTTTGTACGCTGTCTGTTGCAGCATGTTAGACAAATTTTGTTTTAAATTGATAACGATTTCGAAAGAGTTTATCTTAATGAAGTACCTCTATTTGTCAGGAACATAGGTGGTTTATTGCAAATAGATTTATAACAACTTACTATTGACAAGATCTTCTTTCTACTTTATGACTGCACTCATCAGCTTGCTGAACAAGACTCCCCTAGATCTCCAAAAGTTCTCCCTCCACTCTGCTCTCTTACGCGTTCTCTCTACATATGTATTTGACTTGCTTGCCTTATATGTAAGCATATGTACATATATAAAAAAAAAAAAGGATTCATCTAATATTCTTTTTTCACAATAAAATAAGATGCTTAAACGTTTGTGTTCCTCCAGATTAAATCGGATCTTAGTTCTATTATTTCCAGGTATTTGGTTATGTATTTCTATATGCATATGCAATATATATTTTTAACATTTAAGAAAGTTAGATTTTATATCATTGAAAATTCAAATTTATTATTCTAAGCAAATATTTTTGTAATATCATTTGTTTATAAATTTTAATAGCTAATGTACAAAAGAAATCATGTTGAAGGCTCATCACGTAACTTATTAAGGTGGCAACCTGACCCTTAGTGCTCGATATATGTATGTATGTATGTATATACTAAATTATGTCTGCTTACATATAAAATTCACCCACTTAGTGACAGCGAAGAAGGAAACTTTTTCGATAGCCGTGTATAATATATCACCTGCTCATTATCGTACTTGAAGCTTAAGTTTCTCAAATTCAACATTCATCAGCATCTGTAAGAAGGAATATCATTACCGACATATGTTACGTATGTATATATGTATCTATCTGAGGTGGGGTGTAGGAAAACTTATCTCAACGCAATGTCAATGTCAGCTATTATTATTTCACTCGCGCGCACGCACGCACCAACACCGGAAAAATTATCACTTGGTCTATGGGGGGATTAGCTTGAAATTCTTGTAGCAAACATTTAAACATTTGTCTAACACACCTACACATCCACAAACCTATACACACACACACACACACATACCTCTTAGGAGCACATTCGGAACTTTTTCTTTTGTGATAAGAAGACTTCCTCCTGTTTGTCTGACGCTTTCTGGATGCTGCTGTGCCGTGCTGTTTGATTTTACTTGGTTTGCATATGTGTTGATGTTGATGTTGCGCCTCCTCCTCCTCCTCCTTGTTGGTGTGATCCTGCACAATTTGTTTTTATTGTACTGACTGATAAGCGAGGATGTGAGTCGCGCTCACAAGTCGTCGAGGTGTTAGTTTCCACACCCTGCGGTTGCTTGCCGTTTGTTGGTTAAAAAAAAAGTGTAATATTTGACAGTCCCAGAAATGATAAGAATTATTCACATTTTCTTTTTTTTTCACGCTACCATAAATACTCTTACAATAAGTATTATACAATTGCTTGGTCATTTGTCACTCACACTAATAAGAAGGAAAAGTGCCTATATATACGCGATCAGCATCTTTTGATATAAATAAAGTTTAGCAATTTGAAAGGCAAAAAAATACAGTGTGGATTTTCTTCTATAAGAAGAAGCCACAGGAAACTAATAGCAATAAATCGTTACCCTTAAACTTGAAACTAATCACTCCTAATTGACCATTGTTGACCAGACTGGTCAAGCCTCTCTTGCTATAAAGTGTTTCACTGGAACAAAAATAATAAAAATACATCATTTAATATGATTCGAAATAGAAGCAAATATCATTTTCAAGAATTATATATATGGTTTATAGTTTGTATGCAAGATTCGGGCAAAGATTTTTAAGCATAATCATTTTGCAACAAAATTTTATGTTATAATTGGACTAAGAACTAAATTAAGTTAGGAATTACTTATAGGTAAAGATATTCTATATTTGTTAGACAATCGCAGCAACCAAAGGCGACTGAAACGATTCCACGCCCTTCTTTGCCAAATAGATGAAAAAGAACATGTAAATGTGTATGTATGCATATGTAAATATGTGGTTTGAGTTTACTGAAGCTTAAACCACTCGCCTAGAAAATAGTTAATAATCGATTTGTTTCTTGTCTTATATATACTTTATATTTTTTATATATACTTATATTTACCTTTTATTTTAATTACATATATTTATATTTTGATACGCGGTAAGTTTCAAGGGTCTAAAAAACCTTATTATTTTTGGAATATTTTTTTGCGGTTAGATTTTAAATCATATGCATAATGGCGCAGCTAATTTGGAAGATTTGGTTCTTAAGAACTAAAATTGCGCCACCACAACTACAGGCAACTTTGCTAAAATATCGGACTTTCAATACTTTTTATATAGACCTAATAAAAAATCTGACTAGAGTATTTGGATTTCGGTGTAGTAAATTCAGCTTTAAGAACCTTTATGGATTTTTTTTTTGTTTTTCTCATTAAAAAGTTGCGGTCTCGACCAAAAATTGTTGGCATTGTTTTTTTTTTTTTGTGTGTGTGTTTTTTTTTTGTGCCGTTTTGTTTGGAAATAATTACCACAACGTTTAAGCCACTCAGCCGAGCGTTATGAAAATTCATATCCCAACATAGCATGCACACTTCTCCCCTCTCGTCTCCTATCCTCTTCATTTTTTTTTTTTTTTTGCCTGTTGCGGGTGGCATTTTTGCACATAAATCCTTTCCCATACAACAACAACAAAAAAAATGAGGGAGAGGGACAAAGAGGGAGAAACGGAATAAAAGAAAGGATGTGTTTGCTTATGGGTTATTGTTGTGTTTGTGTGTGTATGTGTGTGTACGTCCGTGGCAATGAGCCGCACATAATTAAGCTGTCGAGGATTATTTTGATGTGTCACACGGTGGCGACACGACACAGCAGCAGCAGCTGATGAGAAAGAGCGAAAGAGAGCGATAGCGAGCCTTTTGGTCTCAGTTCTCGTCCCTGGGCATTAATTTAAGCCAACTTTTGTTTTGCATATTAATGGTGGAACCAAACAGTTTTTTTTCTGTCTTTGTGAAGTTAAACAGCTGAAATATTTCTACCAGAGGCATCATTTGAAGGATCATACTTTGGTTACACTTGGTCGAGAGATTCAAATTCTGTTAAAATAGTTAAAAGCTTAAAGTTAATTGTGCCTTTGCCAAAATCAAATTTCAATTTGAACAAAATTGCGCTAAAAATTATTTTACTTAGCTAAAAGTGTTGAAGAAAATATCCAAATGTAAAATAAAACTATATAAAAGCTTTTGTACATATATTTGATGTCAATGAGTAATAGATTTGATAGGGTTTACTTACCTTTTTTTTATATATATAGTATGTAAAAATGTATCATTTGTCTGTACCAATATCGGAGCGCACCTAAACCGCATGCTATGCATCCAAAAACATTGCATAACACACTTAATATTATTACATACATATGTACTTACATATGTAAACAGACAGACAAGGAATAAAAAACTTTCCAATAACGGACAGACAAATAATATTAAACACTAGCCCCCATCTTTTATTAACATTTGGCATACGTACATATATGCTCCTTCTACTGCTAAGCTCCCGGTTAAAAGTACATACATACATATATACATACACTCTTCAAAATTCAATTAAAGGCACACTATTTTTTCCTGATAAATCGTGTGTGCGAAATTCAATTAAAAGCAGTGACTTCGTAACAGTTTTTGAGATTGGTATTGTAATAAAATAAATAATTTTTGTGTTGATTCTCAGTTCTGTTGATTTTCGCAAATAGTATTTACACATATAGCCGAATTTCGCTATAAATTCAATATGGGAAAGACAAAAACATCTAATCCTTAAGAGATTGCAAAGATCCAAAAAAAACTGTGGGGGTGGTTCCCTCATGTTTTGGGTTGGTTTTACTTTCTATAGCAGGACTCCTATTTTGAATATCTCCGTAAGGATGACACTTTGATCACTTTTATTTAGCAATAGCCGGGCACTGATCCCATTTACTAGCAAGACAATGCACCGCTATAGCTGTCTCGATCAAGTCGGCAGTGGTTTCAATTAAAGGACATTGAACTTTTGAAATGATCATCACGTTTTTTTGGCTTGAATTAAATTGAGAATATGTGGTGCAATTTTACAACACTTATCAACGCTGGTGGGTGGAAATTTCCACAAAGTAGTCGAATCAATGCCAAACAGGATTTCTCAAATTGTTTCCAAAGCTAGAAGATGGATTCATTATTAAGCATCGAAAGCAGTCCGATTTTTTTTTTGTTTTCATGATTTTTCTAATACTGCCTTTAATTGAATTTCGCTCTGATTTAACGAAAAAAATTGCTTATATAATGTTGAAATTTTTATAAAATAAAATATTTAATTTTCTATTTTCTTACAAAAAATGCGCTAGAAAAATACAGTGCCTTTAATTGAATTTCGCAAAGAGTGCATACATATGTATGTACATATGTAGGTAGGTATTTTACAACACTACTTAAGGTGTGATCTCTTTTCTTTACACACACACACACACACACACACACACATTTACTTAAGCGCATGTCTTCTTTAGCAATTCTTCGTTTTGGCGGTTTTCGTTGCAGTTTCGTCTATTTTCACTCACTTTGGCGGCAGCAGCAGCGACTGCGCTGTCAACTTTTTCACATGCTTCCTCTTATTCGTGGCGAATGAAAGAACAAATTGCGTTGTAAATTTATGCGCACTTATCGCGACAATCAGCGAACCGATTTCAATGCAAATTGCATCATTTGATAACTAATTGAATTAACTTTATGCAAATACAATTATTTTGCAATAATCTGCAATTCCAACACAAGCAAAAAAAAAGCACAACAAATTAAAGCAATTAAAATTCACCACGATAATTTGATAGCGCACTTTCGCCAAGCGGCAAACAGAAACAGGAGAGTAAGAGCGAATGGATACTGTAATTGAGAGAGCTTAAAGCCGACAAATCAGCTAATCAGTTTTAGTTCCTTTTTTTGCTTTGCTTGCTGGAAATACGCGAATTTTTGTGTTTGCAATTTGGACTTTCATTTTGGCCAATAAAATTCAAAAATTTACTTAATTTTATGTAAAAATGCATTTTTAGTAGCATAAAGTAGAATTCAAATATGAAGCCAAATAGAATATATTATAAATATGAAAATTTCTTCCTGTATAGTCCTGCATCTTTTAAATAGTAAACTATCGATTGTAACAAGCTTAATCGAATCGATATTATATATCTAAAGTCTCTAAAAATCTTCTCATTTCACCTGCCAATGCTTATGAATGCCAATATAAAAAAACGCCTCTTTATTGATAAATAGGTAATTTGAAAAATGAAACTCCCTAGATATTTGTATATGTACGTATGTATAATGATTAAAATAATATCATATGAAACAGTAATAGGTAGAATCAGAATAGGCTTTCATAAACTCTTAACAATATTATAGAGAAATACAAGGTTTCAGCCGATTTGGGCTTCAAGATCTTTGTCTAAATAATACAGTAATTTACCTTTAACGGAAATAGCTCTTTGAACGGAGCAAAAAATGGATTGATGGACAACTTACCACCCACATAAGTTGGTGATAACCCCTAAATACAGAGATTCGGAAACAATAGTAAATAAACTTCAGTTGTCCTACAATCAAAAAAATCATTAGACGATACATTACAAGAAATGCATTAGCTAAGGGACTTTAAGAATATTATCTCGACCTGAGCAAAAAGAATCGCTTTGATGGAATGACCAAGAAAACAGTTTTCTAGAATTATTAGCCAGCCAAAAACAATCTATATTTCATAGATACGTCTATGCAAAAACTTAAACCAAGGCTTGGGCCTTTGGGAAAATCTGCAGATTTAATTAAAATCATGGAAAACAGCTGCCAAAGCAAACAAAATGTGAAGTAAACTCAAATTCAAATATAAGATGAATGCATGAAAATGCATGAAAAGCTAAAAGAAAAGCCTAGACAAATGTTTGCTAAAGGCTTGCAATGAAAGGGCAAGACGCGTAGTGGCAACAACAACAACAAAACTGAATGCCAATGACAAATTTATGTATGAACTTTAGCTGCTAAAGTGCCACTAACTAACCCACCTTCAACTTCCCTTCAATAGCGATAAAATGCAGGAGCGTGCGAGGTGAGTGCAATGGCACGGCGCCTAGATGTATGCTTTATGAATATGTATGAAATATGAATAGAAATATCTATGAATAGAGAGGCTCAGCACTTACAATAAGCACTCCCACGTTGATTACTATTAAAAGAGCGAGCGCTGAAAAGCCCTCTCTGACAATGTCAATGTGCCTGGCCTCTGTGTGTCAGCGTTTTTCCTTTTTCTTTTTTTGTATGTTTTTCTCTTCTTCTGTGTGTGTGTGTGTGTTTTTTTTAATGATTTATTTGAGAAAATTTACACGTGAACGTCAGGGGAGCGCCAGGGGAGCACCAAAGCCAAACAGAAGATGAATGGAAATGGAACCCGCATGGGTAGTACAAACATAGTTACTATACATATACATACATATATGGACTTGGGGTTCCTGGTTGAATTAAGTTGCCAGACCATGAAATGCTTTGGCACGTACGTAGCGCCAATTCTGCGAAGCTTTTTGCATAAACAAAAGGTAAAGTGAGAATGACCGAGCTGAGATGCGAGCAGAGCGGAGCAAAGCAGAGCAGAGATGAGCGAAATGGAACAGAGTGTACCAGGAGCCAAAAGTAGAAGGCAGAAGACCTATGTACATTTCCCTTTGTTTCTCCTTTTTTGCAGCTGCTATCTACGGTTTTTGTATGTTATTTCAGTTACAATTCGCGAAGAGCTGTTGTTTTTTCTTTCTTTTTATTTTTTTTTATATTTTTTTTTTGGTTTTAGTCATATTCCTTTAACGATTTATCATGCGAAAATTGTCTGGGGCCAAAGCTACATTCACTTTGCATATGGTTAAAGTAGATGGCACAGTGGTTCACATTACCACATAATTGACCAGAAAAATGGTTCTTTGTATGATTAATGTTTATTGAGCATTTTACTCCATTTTAAGATAGCCTTACATGTAAAATAAACATTTATATATAAATTGTTTTAAAAGTGTATGCTAACTCAATTTTCCCTTAATTGTAACAACGGGGAAAAACAAGAATAATGTTTTTTTGTGTCCTTAAAGATAAAATTATCAATAATTAAAAAGTATACTAACTAAACTTTTATTCTTTTAGGATCATAACTTCATTTAAAAGTCAATATTTGATGTGTCCTTATAGATATAATTACCAATTTGCAATGATAAAAACAATCTATTCTAAAAACTTAAAGAAACTTAAAACCTTTTCCAAAGTTTTTTAAAGCAATCTTGAAATCTTATTAGTTTTATGAATATTCTTACAACATTAAGCCTGGTTAATAGTAATCGGAACCCATATAACATAACCTTTTGCTGAAATCTGGAATCTTCCTAAAAAAAATCTCTAATATATTGTTGTATATCATAATTTTAATAAATTTAATCTATTTTGGTTCATTTATAATTATTAAAAAAAAAAAAAATTATATTAAAATTATTTATATGATTTGTTGTACCACTGTGCAAGCATTTGCTATTATGATTTTACAACCTGAGGGCGTTTTTCTCTTCCTTTGCACTACGTAAATTTAGTCACGTTGTTTAAATAATAAACTGCAACTCACACACATGGAAAATATGCAAAATTATATATATATGTATAGGTGTATATATGTATATATAGGTAGATATATATCTCAGCCACACAATCAGACAATGGGTAAAGTTATGATGACAATGAGCATACGTCAGGGCATTTATCCCACGATTTCGTTTTACGTTTTACCTTTTGTTTTTTCTCCCTCTCTCTCTCTCTCTCTCTCTCTCTCTCTCATCTGTATGTTTTTCTTTTGTTTTTATTTTTGCTTCTGTTGGTTTATTACCATTCGCCCCAAACCCAAAACCCAAACAAAAACTGATTTAACCGATTTAAGATACATAGATACAACTTAATCAGTGAGAAGAGTGACAGGGAGAGGGAACTTTGGAACAGGTACAAATAAAAATATAAAAACAAAAACAAAAAAATTAAATGCAATTAATTAAAACTTATCGATGGTTAAATATCTGGTCTTTTCTAATTAGCATGAAATATAACGAAAAATCGTAGATAAAATGTGTAATTTAATGTCCATAATCAACATCAAAATGTTTAAAAATAAACCCAACCCAAATAAACCGTTAAAATCAAGTAGCGATATAGATCAACTTTGAATTGTCATAAAATGTGCATTTCATCGAATCAAAGGTTTATTATACACAACATAAAGCTATTAAATATTATTGAAAGTTATCTCAAACAAAATTATAATCAATCCATTGCCATCGATTTCAATGAGAAAAGTTTTGAAAATAATTAAGTAATTTTATCTTTATACTGAAGTGAAAATTTCTATCAATTTATACTAGATTATTGCTTTTTCTTAGAAAATTCCCACACACTTGCGTGCTGACTTTTGGATACCCTCTAAGAATTTAATGGATTTTTTTTTTATAATTTTTTATTCATTCTCGAATAATGTTGGCTCCTGGTGAAGTGGAGCAAAATTCCCAGATGATTCTATTTGTTGGAGAAGTGTCGGAAAGTATGCCAAAGAACATTAATAACATCTTGAAAGCTTAGTAAATTCAAACAAAAAAACTTAATTAAATTATACAAAATAAAAAAATATATAACTGCGTTTTTATAATTTAGAAAAAACTTGTAATATTTCAAAAAATTTGAATTTTATTTTTAGTGTTTATTTTTTAAACATATGTATATAAAAAATTTAATTTCAAAAAATCATACAAATTTATATATTCTTAAAGTGAATTGAGCAAAACGTGTATCAGCAAGTGTTCTCCAGTGTATATACAGAGGTGATGAAAAGTATTCACACAGGTATTGTTTAGTTAGTTTTTAATAATATTATTATGTGATCAAGATTTAAAGCATAGAATGTTATTATAATTCACTTACAACAATAACAACAATATAGATTCTGACAGTGGAGTTGCAAAAAAAGGTTTATTATGCAAAGACTTTTGCATTGAATGTTATTATAATTCACTTACAACAATAACAACAATATAGATTCTGACAGTGGAGTTGCAAAAAAAGGTTTATTATGCAAAGACTTTTGCCCACCACTGTACACTCTATAAGCTGGCTTGCATTATGTTCTTTATGACTCCAATATACCCTTTTCTCTACGTTCTAACAAAAATCCAACTAACTAACATACGCATTGCAATTACCATAGAACTAGAAAGAAATATGTACCATTTGCAGAAACTAGTGAAAAATGATAAAACAAAAAAAAGAAATAGTAAAAATGAGAAAGAAAAAAACTTTTTGGCAGCAACCTACTTTTCCTTCTTCACAGAAGGGTTACCAAAAATAGCAATGTACATTGGCCATATAAAGCATTAGGAACAGCATCCTCAAAGTTTAAGCCTGGACGGCCTCTGGCCCAAGTTTAAGCCTCGTTCGTATCCTCACATAAGGCCATAAAATAGTTGTCGCAACCTGACGGCCGAGATAAGCATCTTGGCCTCCGCTTTGGAGTTTGCTCTTTCTGATTACTTCGTTAAGTTACATGTAGCTACAAATTGTTTCCAAAGAAAGACAATGAAAATAAAAATTATTGCCCCCAAAAACTAGACTGGGGTTAAAGGTAATCACAAGACGACACAGCATCAACTGGAGCCGCTGTGAAAGGTGCCCACCAGGCTATGTATGTATGTATGTGTGTGTGTAGTTGGTGCTGGGTCCTACGATCTATGGCTGCATGCGCAGACACATTCGTTTCTAGCCGTCTAGGCTCCTGTCAAAATATCTTTTTTCATTCTCTTATCAATGTCTTGTCATCAAAATAACAACAACAAATTAAAAAGCCACTGGCATTGGCTTCTAAGACTCGCTCTAGTGATGGGAACTTCATTATAGTTAGAAAGTCCCCAGAGAGATGACGATGATGATGATGATGACGATGATGATGACGATGATGACTATGACGACGATGACCTGAGACCCTTTGACTACTAATTTTTAGTAGCATCGTCTTTTGTCAAAGCTAATTAGTACGTAAAAAGCATTAACAATGCAACGCTGTGGTGATGAATTTATGAGTGACCCTACAATACATTGGTCTGGCGATGTCATAGAGAGGAGCACGTGAGGGCATATATGATTAAATTGTCTTAAAGTATATTGATTAATCTTAAATATTATAAATTAAAGTTAAATATATGTATATTATATGTCTCAGTACCGGTTTTTCATGGCTTTCTTAAGCTTTGCCTGAAGAGTTTTAAAATATTGAATATTGATATTTATTTATTTAAATATTGAAATATATGCAAATTAAGTGTAGTTTAGTTTAGTTTAGTTTAGTTTATAATAGAATATCAATTCTTAAAAGTATTCCGCTTTTTACTTTCTTTTTTGATTTCGAATAGCTATAGCTTATATTTGTTTAAACATTTTAGAAGACATTGCTCAATTTTGCTTGAACTTTAATTGTTTTTGTTTAAATAATATAAAATAAATATGCTTTATATAGTCGGAGATGCTTTCTTCTATGCGTTGCAAGCTTCTGACCAAAATTAGTATAACCTGCGAAGGGCATAAAAACTGTTTTTTAAGAAGCGATCAATTTCACTTGCTGTATCTTTCCAAAATGGTCCATCTCTAGGCGAAACATGCATTTCGAATGTGTGAAAAGCATATTTGGTGTATTTTCTTTTTGTTTTTCTGTATTTTGTTGTTGATTTTCTTCAAGTCATTATGACATTGGCATTAGCATAATACGCGTATTATGCGTATTAATTACACAGCGCAGACATTTGCATTTAAACGCCTGTTTTGTACCACAACCAAACTCAGACCACAGGGCGTACCTTTACCTCTATATGGACGGACTACGAAGCTGATGGTGGTAGTGGTGGTGGTGGGTCTTCTTCGGTAGCCTGAGCCATAATTATTGAATTAGAAGACAATAGAAGCCGTTAAAGAGCGCAAGACAAGATGCGTACGTTTTGATAGTCGGTTAGAGGACCACCCGAGCGTGAAGTAGAAATATTTTTTCTTTTTTTCGGTAGATGAGATGAGAAACCAACCAAACAAAAAGAGTTATTATCTTTCGAACAACAACAAAAGTACCCCAAAATACAAAAAAAAAAAAATGAGGTAAAACATACAAAATTTGCATAAATTTCACGCCTTGGCACAAATGAGAGGAAGTAAGTTGAAGCTGTTGTTGTTGTTGTCGTTCTTGGGGCCAAGAAACTTAAAACTAAAAGGGGCTGGCATATAATTCCTTAATAGCTTTTCAATAGATAGACAACTTTGTGTGTGGTTGTCTTTTAAAAAAATTAAATAATAATTGCCATCACAAAATTTATATTTTACATACAAAATTAGTAAATTAAAACCAAACAATGCTTGAAAATTTGCTAGAACTTTGTTTGTAGTGAAGAAAATCATTGGTTTGGCGTTGCCATATCGGTTTCTTAAATATATTTTAGGTTGTTTTAAACAATAAACAAGTGCGAAGAATATTTTGTTCTAAAAATTTATAAGTTATTGCCAAAATCAGCGAATGGAAGCCAAAATATGTTAAAGCTTCGATCATAGAACACCAAATCATTGGTTTAGTGTTGCCAGATCTATTCCTGCAATATATTTTAGGTCCTTTTGCACAAGATATAAGTTTTGAATATTTTATTTACACAAATGTTTTCTTAATCTAAATACGTTCACTGGATTCTAAATTTTAATAAGGAACTATCTTGAAATTCAAATTTTTGGCATCGATCTAAGTTAACCCAGCATTTTTAAAAACTCACTACCCAAATGATGGACATCACTGAAATGATCTAACAAAGATCTTGGACACTTTTTATAGACCTTGTTACAATCGCTGCCAGAATTACCCAAATGTTCTGCCTGTAGATAATCATTATCCGAATGTTCCGAAAGAATATCCATTGAAGTGGAAGGTCTACAAGGAACAAGAATATTAAAAACATGCAAAGTAAATGCCATTCTATAACTTACGTTAAGAATATGTGTAAAAGTTCACCCAATAAGCCATTTCTATGATCAAATGGCGCTGCGGCACTTTCGCAAATACTTTTCAAAACACACATTCGACCATTCAATTTCATTCGATGGGCCAAAGTCTCGAATACCTGATAGAGTCCCCAACGATAGCTACTTTGTATGTCATCGGGATGTGGTGTACTGATTAAACCAAGTTCTTGATCCGATTTGGCCATAATCTTTTGAAATATGGTAGCATTATCTAACGATTTTCTTTCGTTTAACTCATGAACATTCTTTGTACGCAATTGTTCTACGGAATAGGGTAGAAAATATTGAGCCTTTAACACATAACCCGTGACAATAGTTTCCAAATTAAGATTTTCCACGGGTATACCAAAGCCTGCAATAAACTATAAGAGAGGGGAATCAATATAAAACCTTTTAGCAATCTATGTATAATAAATTTGATCTTACCTGCAGCCTGGTAGGATGTGATCTTGGATAGATCAAGGGCAACCATCGTGCTTTTCTACGCAATAGATCTTTTTCACTATGATTATAGGCAAAAGATATATTTTGGATGCATAGATATATTAGAATGAAATATATTTGCATTTTAGATCGAACTTGATGGTCGCAAAGTTATTGCCAAACTAAAATTCGTATATCCAGTGAGAAATGTTTTCACTTTAATTTCTTATGAAAATGAAAGTGATAAATCACGAATCAATTTTCTAGACGCCACTGTGAGTGACATATAAAATAAAAAAAATCTCGCGTTCTTTTAATTAGCACATTCTGCTTTCTCCTTAAACCAAAAAAAAAAAAAAGACACAAAAAAAAAAACAAAAAAAAGACACATACACACACACAAGAGAAGCAAAAATAGTAGTATGATTAATACTTTTGGTTTATTAAAAATTCATCAAGATTATCATGAAGCTCACTAAAATGTTGTAATAGACTTAAACGACACTCTCGGAAAACCTGATGGCAACCAGCACCAGATTTACCAACATTTTCAGCATAATAATATTCCTGATCCGCATGCTCCGATAATGTATCCACAGAAGAGGATGGCCTAAAAATGAACAATCAATTTTTTGGCTCAAATCATATCCAATTGTTACTTACGTTAGAAATATATGTAGTATATCCGCAAATAGTCCATTGGCATAATGGAATGGTTCTTCGGCTGCCTCACAAATACTTTTTAATACACAAATCCTTCCCTGGTAGCCAAGACGATTGGCCATTCCTTCCAATCCTTTATAGGCGGCCCAACGATAGCTACTCAATGACTTTTGGGTGCGTGTAAAAAGTTTTTGAGTATTTCTACCCAATTCATCGACACCAACTAGAAAATTCTCAAACATGGGACGATGTTTACGGGCTCCAGTAACACCGGCAGTTGGTACTTGATTAAGTGGCAATGCTGTGGGTGTACGTAAATCATCCGGTGTGGTGGGTAACCAATATTCCACTTTTAATACATAACCAGTTGTAACAGCCTCATAGTTAAGATCCTCAAGGGGTATACCAATGCCGCCAATGAACTTGAAAAAGTGGCAATATTTTCATTTATTACAATGGTTCGTTCATGATTCGATCGATAGATTAAACTTACCATAACACGTGTGGGTGATGTTTGAGGATATATTAACCATGGTATTGGGGCTCTTTTACTACGATCATGATTCGATAAACTGACTAGAGAGCCTTTCACCTTTTGAAGCGATTGACACAATAGACATATATATAGATAACAAACTATTCTTAATTTCATTTTCAATACTGACTGTCCCTATACGATAGTTGATCGTTTGATCGTCACGACGCTTTGCAACTAACTGAAAACTAATAAATTTCTTTCAATATTCTTAATGCTGGATTGTTAACGCTCTCACAGAATTAGAATTGACTTTCATGGCGAGAGAAATGTTACACACACGCATAGTATTCTATTTGGTTTAATTAACACCTTTCAATTGAGGCCTTCCATTCCACTAAAGTCCATGTCTCACATCTCAATAGCAAAAGCTAGACCAATCTATCCGAGGTCATACATTAACCGCTGTAAAACTTGCATATTCCAGTTTAAACGAAAAAACGAATTCAAGAAATCTTTATTCTCTTCTTTTTCTTTTTGGGTTTCTTTTGTTTCTTTGTCTTTCTTTTGATTTGTGAAATTCATTCATAAAGTTTGGCCATTTCATAGAGACAGTTTGCAATTACTTAGTCAGGTATAGAATCTATATATGTTGCTCTGACCAACTTAACATATACTTCATAATTTTTTGCCCTATTTGACAAGCAATTTAGTGGGGAATTTTAGGTTCTGCTGCAGTTAACTGCACTCAGTTAACTTTGCGCATTCTTCACGATGACTTCAATGCAATCGCCAGTTTCTGTCTTGGCCATATTAAGTCTCTGTTATTGTTTAAGCCAAGCCATATTATTCTTTCCACGCGGCGGTTCTATTGGGGTAAGTGAAAGTCATTCAACTTGAAAAAGAAAAATCTATGAAAAGTTCTTTCTTAGCTATTGACTGCAGTGGCCATTCCATTGGATATACCACCAAAAAATTGCTATATGGCCTTCAATTTTGAAAATAATTATGGTTTACCCTCAAATAATTCATATAACGAATGGATCGATAGGGTAAGAATTAATCGGTTGTTGACTTGTATAAAACAGTTTATATCATTCTCTCCCAGTGGGATATTAACAATCATTTCTTGGGCGTGGGCAATGGTGTGACACCCATTGATGGACGTAATGCCAATGACGAGGAGGATCATTCAGATGAGAGTGATACATCAAAACGTTCTCTTGACACTTTGAGGGGGCCACCACCATTCAGACGTTATGATTTCTACCGCAGCATTATCAACTATATGGCTCACTATGGCTTTAATGGTACTGCGTGCTTATTGCGTACCATTTGTGAGGTCAGCGAAAGACCTTTGGATGCCCACAATGGCGTATTGGGTAGCATATTTCAAATTCTATTCATGTAAGTTCTCGGCAAGAGAGAGTTGACCAGTTCACATTGGGCTAATTACTTTTCTTCCTTTATTTTTTCGGTTGTTTTGGGGCAGGCCAACAACGAGTGAACCAGAGTTGAATTTGCGGCACGTTGATAGCCTGTATGAGGCCACGGATAGGGGCACGCGCGGTTTTGGTTGCTCTGATTACGTGGCTAACTGCGAGCATAGCATGTTGGACATGATAAGCATTATGCTTTAAAACCAACCAAAAAAAAAAAAAAATGAATAATCCCTCACGTACACTAAAAGAAATAGTTGAATAATTTAATTATGTTAAAAGATATTTTATTTTTAATCTGTTTTGAAAATTAATTTTGTTCTTCTAAATACAAAATGGACATCAAAAAACAATATATATATGTACTTATATATCATATTTCATCCCTCAAAAAACAATATATTAATATTCATTGAAATCACTTTTTAAACAGAATTCAATTGGTAGATATTAAGTTTGCATATTTTCTTTGTTTTTTTTTTTTTTTAAGTATTATAGATGGAGTTCATCTTGATCGAAGGTTGACTTGGAAGACATATATCAAAGAAAAACAGAAGCAGTTGAATGTTAAAACAAAAAAATGTACTGGCTTTTAGGGCACAAGTCGCAGCTTAGCATTGAAAATAAAGTAATACTATACAAAGCAATTTTAAAGCCTGTTTGGACTTATGCGCTACAACTTTGGGGAACAGCGAGCCAATCAAATATTAAAATTATGCAACGTTATCAATCGAAAAGCCTACGCACAATTGTTAACGCACCTTGGTATGTTTCCAATGTTGAAATTCATAAGGACCTTAATATACCATTTGTAAAGGATGAAATAGCAGAGTATAACATTAGATATATTGACAGACTGCACAACCACCCCAACTCATTAGCTATAAGTCTACTTGATAAAATAACAACAAGAAGACTAAAAAGATTACATATATTAGATCTTCCAGATAGAAGTTAAATATAAATATACCAAATAAAATGAAGCTCATGTAATAATGTACATACATATGTATAAATTTACTTATTGTCCAAGGACAGATTGTAAATAAAAACTAGAAGGATGGGCTAACTTCGGCCGTGCCGGAGTTCGTATACCCTTGCAAACTGTTATTTAACAATTTAAATATATACACATTTAAAATGTGACAAAATCATTGGAAAGCATATAAAACAAGTCAAACCTACATTAAATGTTTGTAGCTTGAGAAAAAAAGTAAGTATAGCATATGACCGATTTTGCTGAAACTTAGCATAGACATTTCTATATATGTATACTAAACTTCCAAAAACCAAGTTTCGTGACAAACACTTTCAAAACACCCAAGTTATTGCTCTGAGACTATATTCTTGACCGATCGTTCCTATGGGAGCTATATGATATAGTCAACCGATTCTGATAAAACTTGGTGGATTTGTTTGAAGGTGTATTAAACTTATGCACACCAAATTTCGTAACAACTGATTGAAAAACAACAAAGTTAATGAAGTGTAATTCTATTCTTGACCGATCGTTCCTATGGGAGCTAAATGATATAGTCATCCGATCGGGATGATTCCGAGATATACAATGCGTGCAGCAAAAAGAAGCCTGGGTCTCGGAGGAGAAGCTGTTGATCCAGACAGACGGACAGACGGACAGACGGACATATCAACTCAGCTCGTCGTGCTGATCAAGAATATATATACTTTATATAGTCGGAGACGCTTCCTTCTATCCGTTGCAAACTTTTGACCAAAATTAATAAACCCTTGGGTATAAAAAAAAAAAAAAAAAAAAATATATATATAGATTTTTTAGAGTATAATCATATAATTGTATTTTCCTCGAATTTTTATTTACTTATTTTTTATTTATCAGTTATCAGTTTGAAGCCAACGTATATAGTACGTAACATAAGTTAAACTCTATTTCTTTTTTTTACTTTTTTTGATTGTAATTCTCAACTTGTTTAAACATTAAAGGAAAGGTATGTCATGCCAATTCGAAGAGTCTAACTTATTCTGTTTTTCTTAACGATTTGGAATTTATATCTTGTATTAAAACTCTGAAGTTGACTCTTCATCTGAAATAGTTCTTCCAAGTATTCTTAAAATTGTTAAATTTTTTAACCACGCTTCATGTCAGGCTACCAAATTACAGGAGGTTTTTGGTACGTAATTCAATTTATAGATAATTAGCGCGAATCCCAGCGGGTGCATTAGGTGCCCACAACCTCCCGCCCAACCGGTCGAGGGGCGCAAACCGCATTCATAATTCGAATAAGAAAATGAAGCAAGCAAGTCGTCCCTGCCGACATTGTGTATACCCTGTACCAACTAGTTATTATATTAAATGAAGTCAAACACCCTCGGCAATTAATTTCATAAAAAAATTTCCTTAACATGCCGCAACAGTGAACGCATGCTATCTCGCTCACTCTTACCAGCCAATGTCGCCCTAAGCGCTTCAGTACAAAACGCATTAACGTATATCTCCAATATTTATTGTCCGATTTCGGCTGAAATTGGTCAGATGATGCATATTAGCCACATTATTAGGTGTACCAAATAAGAATCTGATTCTTTAAAAACTGCTCTAATAATTAGTTTTTTTCTGAATTGCGGGGGCGGAAGTGGGCGTGGCAAAAATTTTAAACTCTCTTGATCTGCGTGGTCACTAGGCAAATGATCGAACAACCTCAAAATCGCAATCAATTCAAAACAAAATTCCCTTTCACATGCAGCAGCAGCGAACGCATGCTATCTCGCTCTTCCTTATCTGCCAATGCCGCCTTGGCATTTCAGTACAAAACGGATATAGCCATATCTCCGATGTTTATTGTCCGATTTCAACAAAATTTGGTCAGCTGGTCCAGTTTGGGTATATAATTAGGTGTACCAAGTAAGAATACGATATCTTGACAGCAGCCCTAGTTATCGTTTTTTTTTCAATTGCGGGGGCGGAAGTGGGCGTGGCTAAAATTTGAAACAAACTTGACCTGCTTTGGCATTAGACGGATGCTCACACCAAATTTGGTAGCTCTAGCTCTTATAGTCTCTGAGATCGAGTGTCTCATACGGACAGACGGACAGACGGACAGACGGACAGACGGACATGGCTCAATCGACTCGGCTAGTGATGCTGATCAAGAATATATATACTTTATGGGGTCGGAAACGCTTCCTTCTGCCTGTTACATACATTTTAGCGACTTTAATATACCCTTTTACCCTATGGGTACAGGGTATAAAAAGACAATATGGAGACGAAGTCGCGGTCCAAGTTCAGTTTTTCATGGCTTTCCATGCCACAAAATATAGAATATCTGAAAAATCATGGAATGCGCAACAAACAACGTTATTAATGTTGATCAAGTTTCATTTAATATTTTGAAAAATACCTTGGAAAAAACTTTCAAATACTGGGATAATAAAAAAAATATTATAATTTAACAACCAACAACCTTAAAGCAAGAACATTATTTGATATGCTAACTTGGGAGACTTGAACAAATTTGAATCACAATCAGAAAACGCATAAAAAAATTGCAACCAGTTCTACTTCTGATTACCAGAGTATAACAAGAATATATATAGTTGGATATATACACATATATAACACTATTTATATAGATGCATTCGGTATACAACATATATTTTTTCAATCTAAGTGAATTTGCTTAACCTATAAGATATGGAAATCTAGTAACGAATCCCCTCCACACTCTATGTTATTTAGTTGTGATCAACTTTGGCAAGGAAAAACTATAATCTTAAAATGTACTCATTTTTCTGGTTAAGATCCCTTCATCATGGCATCTAAATTTAAATAACAATGAGAACTGTGAAAATTCTTGCATAACTAACAGTTTTTCCTTTTCTCTCTCTATGTGTAAAATGTTTTAATTTTACTTAAAGCGCCTTAGACGACCACAAAGCAAAATAGAACAGTACAGAAACAAAGTCCTAAGAAGTCCTTTCTGCCTGGATATGATGAAAATATATGTGTGATTGAGTGTGTGTGTGTGTGTGCGTGTTTGTTTAACAAGGCAGCCGATTCTTTTGCTTTACTTTGGCTGTTTCTCTTCAGTCTTGTGGCTCTTTGATCGCTTTTTCCGCTCCTTTTGTAGTTCTGCAAAGTCTGAACCCAAACAAAATAAAATAAAAAAACCTAAGAAGAAAACACACAGCCAACCTCTTTGTATTTTTGCGGTCTCTTCTTCAGCAGTCTGTCAACAATGGCACACACATTATTATTTTTTTTTGTTTTCTGCTTGTTTGTTTGTTATTTCTTTGATTCGATTTGCCGCCTTAACAAAAAAAAAAAGAAAAAACAAGAAATATAAAAATAAAACACAAGGAGCCGGATCCTTTCAGCGCACTTCTCAGTTGGTGAGAGCGAATTACGCCTTCTTTGATTTTACCAAAAGAAAAAGAAAAAAAAAAAAACCCACAAAAATAAAAAAAGATTTAAAAAACCAATTGAAATCATAATTAGAAGACAAATGATTTGGAACAATGGCAAGGCATTGAAGCTGAAGTGCTTATACGTCAGAGATTGAGGTTCTAACCGAAACTTGAGTATTAATAAGCTCAAATGAAAGGACTTCAAGCAGCAGGAGGTATTGGCCCAGACACACATGTTTTCGAGTATCTAAGGAGAAAAGTAATGAAAGGAAAGGATTCTAAAATTGTTTGCCAACTCGAGGAATTTATGTGCTTGGTCTAGAGTTGGATAGTAATGAAGTCACTAAGGAAAACTCTTATAAACTTTATTTATAAAATTTATCATGGAAAAGGAACCTGAAAGAGGCATAAAAAATGTAAGTTTTCAATAATTTTGTTCTTTTTAGGATTCAAACCGACCTGTCCTGGATTTCGATCGGTTTGATTCAAAATAACTCAATCTGTAAATTTTTCCTATATGGTAAATCAAATTGTCAAATTAGGCAAATTAACTTTAATTCACAATAAAAACTTGTCTTTTTAGTGGTAAAATTCTCAAATTTCAGATGTTTTTCTTGTGACTATGAATCTCGGCAACCTTTAAGTCGTTAGATAATGACCAAACAGCTGATACTGTGGGCGAATGTAATAGTGCAAAAGAAACCGAAAACTATTTGAACTTTACTCCGAAGAGTAAAACGATTCACTAAGAAATGAAAACACCAATTTCGAAACGATTCAGAATCGGGAATCGAATAACTTTTTAAAACAATTTGTAAGCGAACCCAGTTATGCTTAAACTGGAGTTCAAGGAAATTAAAAAAAAAGAAAAAAAAAAGCAAAAGTTCTTATTTTAAAAGTAATGGCTATTTCTGCTCTCCGTTTTTTGAAGCAAACAGCGTCAATAATAATTATAACAACATTCAATATTAAAGGGAACAAATAATTACTTTTACTATTTCAAAATCTTGTGCTTAATTAAACCTTTTTTTTTATTTTAAATTAACAATTGCCTTTGGAATTTTTTTTAAATTAAAAAAAAAATAAGAACTTATCATATTTATTAAGAACTTATGACTTAAAAGATATTCATTTCAATAAAAAAAAAGGATAACATTTCATTTCGATCCACAAAGTGATTTTCGAGTTACACCAGTCAAAAAATATATATATCATCTTTATTTAAAGTTCTCAAAGCAATGTCTGAGATTTTTTCTTAATTCTCTTTGGAAGTTTTTCTAGATTTACGAAAATTTTCCTTTAAGAGTTTGTAAGATAATATCATTTTTCTAGTAAACTTATCTTAATGATTAGCTATATATTAGTTATAGCTTGAGATTATATGGGAATTTCTTCTGCTTTGCTTATTTCAGAATTAAACTACTTTCTACAATTAACAAAATTAAGCAAATGGCTTTTTATACCCTTGCAAAAAGGGTATATTAATTTTGGTCAGAAGTTTGCAACGCATAGAAGGAAGCATCTCCGACTATACAAAGTATATATATTATTGATCAGCACGACGAGTTGAGTTGATATAGCCATGTCCGTCTGTCTGTCTGGATCAACAGTTTCTCCTCCGAAACCCTTAAAGCTACGGAGCTGTAATTTTGCACCTAGGCTTAATTTTGCTGCAGGCATTGTATATCTCGGAATTATCCTGATCGGATGACTATATCATATAGCTCCCATAGGAACGATCGGTCGAGAATAGAGTTAAACCTCCATAACTTTGTTGTTTTTCGATCAATTGTTAATTTGAGGTTCATACGTTTAATACACCTTTAAACAAATCTACCAAGTTTAATCAGAATCGGTTGACTATATCATATAGCTCCCATAGGAACGATCGGTCAACAATATAGTCTTAGAGCAATAGCTTGGGTGTTTTTGTTGTTCCCATAGGAACAATCAGATCAAAAAATTTTTTTGTCGAATTACATTTTTTTGTTAAGCCACGAACATTTAATGAAGATTTGTCTTCTGTTAAATAACAGTTTGCAAGGGTATACGAACTTCGGCACGGCCGAAGTTAGCCCATCCTTCTAGTTATACCTAATTTAACCATTAAAAGAACTCTTTGTAAAAGTGTTTCTTGCCTTTTTATTAATATTAATCGATATACATTAGGATACTTTACAATCTTCTACTCTTCCATAATAATATTGAAAAAAACATCCTTCTTTTTTTCTTAATTACTTTTCCACTTGCCATTAGTTTATTTAGTTTACCAATTTACCAAGTGCATTCGAGAGTTAAGATTCTTCCAATGCTCCCATGAAAATTACAATTAGTTGCATTTCACTGACTTGGCCAAGATCTTAAGGTTCTTAACTGTCATCTTTACTTCCAAACATACACATATACATACAATAAAGTACAAAATGCTATGACCATAGCAAATTGATGAGAAATGAAAGAGCGTCTAATCATTAGCTTTTGTCACTATTATTTCCCACCAGCAAAGAATTTTCATTTCATTGACTTGCATCTGTGGGTAGTTTTACAATTTTATCAGTTTAAAATCAACACCTTTTGCATAATGCCCATCAGAAAGAAGAAGAAGTCATCATCATTCATATTCATATTCAGTTTGATATAATATAATGAATTTTCATTGCATGCATACCCCCAAAAAGGCCAGGGAGGAGGAGACCAGAGGAAGACATTATCACGCCCAAAAATCTAACCATCCCACTGCATTTATAATTTGATCGATTGCAACACTAGTTTGACATTAATTGACTACGAAAATATGCACAAGCGCATGAAATTACAGACAAGGAAAAAATAACAAAAATCTTATTAAAGTCAAACCCCCGAAAAGTAAAAGAAGAAGACGGGGACGAGAGAAAAAACTTCATAAATGCTAATGTGCCTGTGAACCAGTGAACCTCTGACGGGTCGTCGTCGGGGTAAAAATGATTGATGGTCTTAGGACAGGGACAAAACTTTGACTACATACTAAAGGTTGAACGCAAAAATTATGCGGTCTACACCTCCGTAGAAGGACAAAAGAAATATATATATAAAAAAAAAGGATCAAAATATTTTCACCTTTTCTGTTTCACTTCTTTCATTTTTTTTTTTTTTGCGTTTTCTTTAGGGGTGTGTGTTTCACCTTTAGTTTAAGCCAATTTAATCCTTGGGCTTAAGCTACTTAATGTTATAACATGTTTCCTAGGAGAAGATTTAGTTGTTTCGCTGCCCTGGAGGGCATCAAAAAGGAAATTTTTGGCAAATATTGCCAAAAATGCGGCCTGTGTTTGTTGAATGTTTTGAAGGCGGGTTTGTGGTAATGATCTTAACAAAGAATATTCAGAATTTAGACTTAGGTATGTTCTTGAGAATCTGCTGAGAATGTTGTTATAGATGTATCTCGGGTACTACAACAACAGGAAACTCTACTGAGCTCGCTAAACGGATATTCAATATCGGATTAGAGATTCTACATACCGATTATGTTGGATTAAAGGGTTACTATTTCAAATATTGCCTTTTGCAATCATGTGAGAAAGATATCAAAAATTATTTTCGAGACATTTTTTATTGTTTGTATTTGTTGTTAAGCTTTAACTGTAAAAATTGAAAATTAAATCGTTAGCTTGAAGTTTTCCTACTGATCTAGGTTCAAAGAAGAAAATAACCAAAAATTATTACATTTTCTAAGGATATTGGATCGAATCGAAAGGATACAGTAAAAAAATGCAGTGAAACTAAAACTGTTTTTTTATACAGTATATCTTAGGTCAAATCAAGATAGCCGAAAAACTGCAAATGAAATTTTGAATCTAACTTCAAGGATTTTCTCATGAAGACAATTAAAATTTCAAAACCAAAAAGAAAAAAAAAAGACTGAGTAATATTAATTAGAAATTTTTCAAGTCTAACTAAAGCAATTTGCCTATCCACAAAAATAAAAAGGAGTAGAAATATGAACATAAATGTGTTCTCCAGTTATCAGACAGCTTGACGGCTCTGCCTTGCCCATTTTGTTAGGCCCCCATCCCCAACCCCATCCCCATCCCTGCCCTGCTATCACCCCATTTAGCCCCATATCCTTTTGTGTCCTGTTTGTGTGCGTGTGCGGCGCCTTAAAAAGCATTTTTTTTCTTTCTGTGAGTTGTGTAAATGCGAGGCAAACAAGCTCCAGACTAATTACAACAGCAAAGCAAATGCCACACACCAGGATAATAATCTAAGCAAATTTATCAACCGACATGCATGCATATATGTATACATATATATACATATGTATATCTTTGTATGAACATATAGAGAAAAAAAATGATACTTTTTTTTTGTATTTTTTGTTCTTTGTTGCCTACAAAAGGATATTTGTGTAGAGCTAACAAGCAAGTGAAAAATTATGCTCTGTTTTGGACTATATCAGACAGGAAGGCGTATCCTGAAGATGAAATGTGCGTGAAGGCAGCTGGGGAATGGGCCACAATATTCACCTCCTGCCGTAGCACCGAATGAATGAAATGTATGAAAAGCAATGCTTGAATTGTAACAGTAAAACCAAAGCCAAGGGTCAAAAGATTTCATTCAAGAAATATAATTTTTATAAAGGTAACTTTGAGATAACTAACTAACTAATTACTAAATTCGGAGACTACTAAAGACAAGTTTTTAAGTTATTTATTTTAAGTGATATAAGGCAAATCGTTTTAAAATTTTTCTCAAATATAGTTAGATTTGGAAAGGCAATAAATTCATTCTTATAAGGTTACAAACTTACTTTCAGGAAACAGATTTTGTTCACTGACAGATTTTAGATCGATCTGTTATGGTATATATAAAACTTTATGATTGTATCTCCTATATATTCTTGTTACTCTACTAGATATGTTTGCTTGGATTAAATTTGGTATATATAAATGATATTTGATATTTGATCTGATAACTTTTTTTGTTATATTATTATATTATTTTATATATAGGAGGTAGGTAATAAAACCGAATATTGTAATTACACTATCTGTAGTACTATGATATATAGGAGGAACAGGAGAAACACAGAAGAAATTTGTTGCCTTTTAGATACACATATCAACAATGACTTTTTAACAATTTGAATCTCATAAATAATGGTCAAAATAACAATTATTATAGGTTTACTTTTAAGTATATATTTTTTCTTGAAAATTAAAGTATATTTGAATTGAATTTAACATGAAGCCTCTGTAGATCTTCTAAACAAAAATTCCAAAAAGGTACAATAATTAAACTTTGAAACCAAGCAAAAGAAAACATTTGCCTTTCAGATATAATATTTAGAAAAAATTTTCCAGATCTACTTGAGTAAAGGACAACTATACATAACTTAAAATTTAACTTTAAAAAAAAGGAGTGAATGAGAAATAATTCAAATCAATATAACTTAAGACAGGCCGAATGTTACTAGGATTTTCTTTTTGCATTTTATTGGTTTTAAAACAAATATATTAAATAAAACAAATGAGTTATTGACTACAGCCTTAAATATTTAAAAAAGATGAAATTAAATTAAATTGCTTATAATTTTTTTAGTCCTTTTTACGAAAAACTAACCTTAACAAACAGGCAATACAAAAAAAATGCAGAGTCAAGAAGCAAAAATAGTTAAGAAATATATCCGGCAAAATGTTATCATCAATATCTGATGACCAAATTCAATTTATATGAAACTGCTAAAATGAATTGTTAATTTGTTCTTGTGTTTGTTTATAAGGAAAAATCTATTAATAGATTTTTAGACTTACTTAATAGATTTTGACTTATAAATCAATGTTTATTTCTGAGGTTTAAAATCATATTTTAAATAAACAATAATTATATGTCTACATTTAGTTAAGTATATACATGTATGTATATGTATTTTTTTGAATATTAAAGTATTCGTCGTTTGATGGACAATCTTAAAGTGGAAAATTGTTTACTTTTATGTCAGTTCTTAAGGCAAGTGAACCCAAAAAAAAAAAAACAAGAAGGCTAAAAGGTCTTTCATAATATGGTATGTACATTGGTAGTACCTATAACATTCCTCACCTTTTAGTCCCTGTCTAACTAACAGCCTTTTAACATAAATTTTGCGGCACACGGCAGGGCGGCAGGAAGTCGTCACCGTTTTGCCAACGTTTGCTTAGCCACAATTTCCATTAGCGCCATGTGTGGATGTGGATGGTTGGATAGATGGATGGATAGATGGATGGGTGTATCTGTGTGTGTGTGTGTGTGTGTGTGTATAGGTGTACCCGTGAGTCCCCAGTCAAACATTTGACATTTTAAGGAGCGCCAAGTGAACACTGCCGCTGCTGCTGCTGCTGCTCCACAGGTACACAGAGGGAAAACATTGCCTCGCCCACAGACATGTCAACTGTTTTGTAGCACGCACAATTTGAGAAAAATATTCTCAAAGGTAACATGAATATATAAACGATAAACGGGATAGCATTAAATACACATCAGAGACACAGTAGTGGTAGAGGGGCGGGGGGATAGAGAGAGGAAGACCTGCTGCTCCAGTTGCCCTCCATTTAACTCCCCTCCCGGCCACCTGTATGAGAAATTCTCATATTTCAAATGCATTTGTTGAAATAGAAATTAAATGCCGCAATTTTTTCTTCTCTCTTTTCTCTTCAATTTCTAAGACAACAACAAAAAAACCAAAAAGCCTTGCGATATCAATTTACAAGGAATCTATACATATATATTAATATATATGTATATATATATATATATATAGAGCAACAACAGCATCTCGTTGCGAAAAGGTGCAGAACACAGGTATTCAACGAGTCCTTTGAATCAACCACAACATATACACCTACTTCCTTCTGCCATTGACACATGACACGACTTTGAGCCAAAAGAGACAGAGGGAGAGAGAAAGAGCGAGAGAAAAAATGATACAACCTCAACAATGCCAAGGAAGTTGCGGCCTGACTCAAAAGTGGAAGGTGGAAACGGAATGGAAACCTTGACAGGAACTAAAAATCCGACACCATCAGAAAAAACAAAAAAAAAAAAACACTTAGCCATCGCCTGATCGAAATTTTAGATAAGTAACTAAGGCAGTCAAGTCTTTGCCTTAAATTAGATAAAAACAGTTAACGGCGGGAAAACATACTCAACTTTCGACATAAGCACAAAAATTTTCAATAGCTTTTCAATGGATTTCCAATAGATTTTCCTCTCGATTTTCTTTACCAAAAACCATGAACAGAAATTGAGTGTATAAAGATTTAGATAAAGAAAAAAGGCACCACACCAAGTTGAAATTGCGTTAGCAAACGAATTTCAAGCGATTTACTTTGGATTAGCTTAGTCGATGGCATAATGTAAGAGAATGCTTGGAAAATATTTTTTTAACCATTTTTACCATATATCAACATATTTTCCATAACTTGACTTTAGATAAGTTAACAAAAGTTGTTTAATTGAGTGAAAGACATATATTTATAAAATATTTAACATGACATGAAATTGGGTGGGTAATTTTTTTTTTAATATGTAAAGGCTCTGCTGGAAAAAAGTGAAAAAAGTATTTTAAAAAAGTATAGCAAGTTAAGATTTCTGCTTTGGGTTTTATCAATTCGTCTTAATACTCTACCAGACAACCGATGAGAACACCTTTCGTACAAACATTTTGTATTAAAATATTTTCCAAATTAGTCAGGGAATAGCTTGGAAAATAATTTTAGAGCAAAAATTAACATTTCCAATACAAAGCTAGTAAATACAAAATATTTATTACAAACTGTTTCTTTTTATAAAATTGTGTTTTTCAAAAACAATTCTTAAAAGTTAATCCGTTTACAGGCCACAGCCGATTAGATCATCTAATCGTTACTTATATAAATTCGCAAAATGAATTTTTAGCTAATATAACAGAAATAATCCTTTGTAGGAATTGCGTAAAAATTCAATCAAATCCTATATGAAATGCCATCTTTCATATGGTCAAAAAGTAACAAAGTTGGAGATAAGTAAACTTGTATTAATTCATTTAAAAATTCTAAAAAACAATCGAAAACACAATCCCAGCAAAATTTGTATGCAGACTTTGACCTTTTATGCAACTTTATTAAATTTAACAAAATATTTAAAGCTTTTAAAACGAAAGGAAAACGAACTTCCGTGAATGAAATTAGAAAAGGAGTAATAAGCGCTACCAATTATATTGTGCTCGTTTCATAAACTAAATACCTAATAAACTTAAAAAAAAAATAAAAAAATTGATCTAGAAGTTTTCTTTAAATCCGTATATTCTATTCAGTGTAAATTCAGGAAAGAATCGCGAAAAATTTTCGTAGGCAACTCGATAAAATATGAAGCAAGCAAGTCATCCTTGCCGACGTTGATTATACCCTGTATAATTTCTTAATAAAGGCAGCAAAAGTAGTCGTGGCAAAAATTTCAGATAAACTTGATCTCCGTCCATCCTAGACGGATCTAAAAAATTTATCTTTCGTAGTCTACAAGGTCATCTCGATGTTCATACGGACAGACAGACGGAAATGTCTCAAACGACTCGGCTAGTGATGCTGATCAAGAATATATATACTTTATGGGGTTCAAAATGTATATTTCTGCCTGTTACATACATTTTGGCGACTTTAATATACCCTTTTACCCTATGGGTACAGGGTATAAAAATCACAGATTATCCCCTTATGATAGACTATTTTGTACTATGGATCACGAGTTTTACTTGGCAGTATGCAAAAAAAAATATATAAGATGATTCGTTTACATACGCAATAACTAATAATACTCCATTTCTTATTATAATTTCCAGAATAAGCTGTAGTGCTAGGAGAATTTAAAATCCAATTGTTAAACCAATCTACTTGGTTTTAATAAGAATAAGAAAAAGCTTCTATAAGGATGAAGGAAATCGGTTAAAGATTCCTAAAAGTTTTTAAAAGAAAAAAATGGAAAAGAGACATAAAAGTATAATTTCTAGGAACATCTGAGCATATTGATTCCATACTAAACTTGAGTATATATTAAATTTACTAAACCTATTCTAAATTATCCAGATGCCAGAATCCTGATGTCCCCTATTAAATTAAATTATTATTTAATTCTTACAATAAACACTCTACGCAATATTTTTATATTATATATAAAATGCTACATTTCAATTTTTTAACTAAATTGATTTATTTATTAATATACCCCAATTTAATTGGCAAGCAAAACAGAGTATTGCAAATAATTTGAAAGAGAATTTCTAATTGTTGGAACTTTGTATGTTTTTATTTCATCGCCTCGCCTTGCCCCTAACACAATCCATTTAATTTACAGGGGGGAAAAAAAAATATCACAGAATATGTACATAAATCTCACAAACTGAATTTCATTAACTTAATTAAAATAAACCCAAAAGCCCTGGCAATAAACCAAACCAAGCCAAACCCAATCAGTACTATCATCATAATGGTCTATATACATACATATAACCGAAACGTGTTTGCATTATTAAATGGCAACATTTTTAAAAATGCCTTTTTATGTTTGTGCATTATTTTAATCCAATTGTGAAAAAAACAGAAGAATAATAATACAACAACACACAATCAAATAACACTGTAATTAGTTAATTTATAAATTTCACATAATATAAACTGCTCATTTATGAATTCAATTAATGTTCATATAAGCGTGTGGAAAGTGGATTAAAGTCTAATTTAATAACTGAACTAAAAGCATTCTATATATACATACATACATACATATATACACATAGATATATTTTTTTTTTCATTTCTATTAAGTGATGTATATAATTTGATATACGCCACAACTGGAGGATCCTTTTCATAGTCAGACAGTTGTTGACACATGGTAAACCACATAGCAAAAGGATCCACACACAGATGCGTTTACATCTCTGAGAGAAACGCCCCTCATATATATGTATATATGTATCTATATGATGCATACATATGTCATGGCATTGAGTTTAGTCGTTTTACTTAAAGAAACTGTCAATTGCCTAGGATAATGTCTTAAGTTATAATTTATGCCCATACTAAGAAAAAGAGAGGTATATATCTCAAGTGGTTTGTGTTGAAGTGATCGGTTTTCTAGAGGACACCAACTCTGTCACGCCTGCTGCCTACAGCTGGAATGGCCTTCTGTGTAACCCAAGACAACTCCAGACAGCTCCAGCCCACCACATGGAGATTCCGTGGCAAGTTAATCACACTGTTGACTGCAACTGCAACTAATTACAAATCAATTTGTATCAGCCCACAACCGATAATAATTCCCTAAGCTAAACCACAGGAAATGACTATACTGCTGGAACAAGATGAGGGAATAAGGAACGCGTCAGTGAGTGGAGGAGCACCTGCGTTTTGCTTTTTATTATCAAAATGTCAGTGTCAAGTTGGCAAAAGTAAAGCGGGGAGTGGAATATAAAATAACAAACACTAAAACGTATATACATACATACATACATATACATATAAACTCTGTGGTCATAAATCAGTAAAAACGACTTTGACTTTGACATTGGGTTTTCTTCTTTTTTGGTTTTTCGAAGTGTTGAACACAAAAAGACATAAAAATTGAGTATGCGAGTGTCTCAATATATCTGTTTGGTGTCAAAGATGGATCACATTTGGTCCGTGATGACTGAATTATAAAGATCTTTGTGAAACAGAAGATAACAACTTTTGAAAAGGACACTTTAAAAGTGTCTTAAAAGACAGGATAATTGTTAAAAATTGTTAAAAATCGCTTAAAAATAGGTACAGATAAGTGCATAAGTAACATAAAATGCAAAATCAATTTTTGAAATATTTTATGTTAAAAATAATTGAGAAAGAAACAGATCTAACCAACTTAAACTAAATATATTATTTACTATATTTATGTATAGTTAATTGTTCAATTCTTGAATAGACAAATTATTTATAATGTAAATATTAGAAAGCAAATAAGTATAATATAAAAAAATGTAAATATTAGAAAACATGCTTTCTATCTCAGAAACAATCTGTATATAATTTATATATAGAATCAGAAACCACATCAGAAGAATAATTCAATTCACATAATAAGACAAATATTATTAACAAAAATATCAAAATTTCAGTAAGATTAGAGATCTGAAACTGAATTTCTATCGTAAGGAAATCCGAATTATTATTAAATAATTTCAAATTTTAGAAATTTAGATAAAGAGATGAGAAATTCAAGTGTATAATTTAATAGTTTTAATAGTTTTAGAATTCGATTTAAAACGTTTTTCCATGCTTTTAGAATACTAAAAGCAAAAAAAAAAGTTGAGAAGTTGGATATATGATTAAATAATTTCAAGTAGACTTAACAGATTTGGGATATACATACATATTCTCATGCTTTCAAAACACTGAAATTTTATTAAAAACCGTTAAAAAAAAAAAACAATTTAAGGAAGTCAGAGATATATTTTTAAAATCTTAGAGTCTTAAATTTAAAAGCTTTTTGAATACTTTTGGTATACTAAAATAGGAATATTAAAAAATTTTGGAAAACATGGATTTAATAATTTTGTATCACATATGTACTGAAAAGGATTGGGATATTTTGCATAGCTTTAAAAGTTGAGATTTGAGATTGATTATTGAGAGAAAAAGCAAAAGGAAAAGTGTAATTTAAGAGTATCAAATTCAAAAGATTTAAATTATTTTCAAGACTTTTAAAGCGCTAAAACCAGATTAAAAATCTCTAAAAACCAATTTAAATGTAAAACTAAGCAATTAAAAAGTTCTTCTTAAAAATAAAAAGTCTTTTCTAAAAATAGATTCTAAAAAAAAACAGTTGTATGCTAAAATAAGCCAGCAAAATATTCTGTTTCTAAAAAGATTTTTCAAGTTTCAGAGGAATCGTCTGGATCTACATAAAGAACAAATTTATAACCTTTTCAGATCCTAGGAAATCATTTAGAATAGCAGATATTTGTACCAAATTTTAGATTAAAATAAGACTAATACAAGTCATATTTCTATTTCGTATATGAAATAATACATTAATGATATATAATATAACAAATCGGTTCAAATTATGATATGAATATAAATGCCTTTGGAGTACAAGTAACCATAATTTTCCAATCAATAAAACACTTAATTGTTCCATATAAAATATGCCATTCTCTGGAAACATTAATTACAATGTTTTTCCAAGAATTTAAATGTGAATCACATTGAGGTAACTCTGCTCCCAATACTGGACATTAATAACACTTCAGTAGCGCCGCTTCATTCAATTTGACAATAGGGCGAATTGTGAGGGAGCGGTGTAAATGCATATTCAATAATAAAAGTTCCCAACCCAATGAGATGAGATGAGGTTGAGGTAAGCCGACAAAGAGCAATTGTTCCATCGGTTTCTACAAAGAGGAAGGCAGAAATTACAGAGCAAAAATACAGAGAGAGAGAGGATTTGATTACGAGGAACTGCATCTCTTTAGCAATTCGTCTCTTTCTTCTTCTTCATTACCTACTTGCTTGTTCTTATTCTCTGTGCATTTGTCATGCGCCTTTTGGCCAATGTCCAGAACCAGAACAGTAACGAACAATTAGTCCACGCCCTTGGAATCTTTTGGTCAGTCGCTCGGTCAGTCTTTACACCTGGTAATTGCGTTTGTGTAATTTTTCTTTAACGCAACTTAAATGACTTTTTGACCTTTTTTTTCTGCCACCTATTATACCCCTCCCGCTTACTTGGTACACTTTCAGCTGGCCAAGAGCTATAAAAGATGGAAGTGTGAATCCTTGAAAAGACATTTTATGTTGTCCTTGATCAGTAAAAATGTATTTTGGTTTTACTGATTGGCTTTAACTGCATTTCAAAACCATTTTTCCCGATTGATGATTAATGTTTTCCACCACAAACAATCCGAAAACCGAAATTTTGGTCTCATTCTTTTTCTCGGTGTTTCTATTGAGACCATTGTGCATCCTGTAGGCGTTGGTCAGATACCTATTCAGCTCTTTTGTTGTATTCAACACCTTTTTATTTTCTTTTTTGTTTGCACCTCAATCTCAAAAAAGTGAGAGAATATGAGGATGATGCCGGCTGAATTTTCGTTTTAATACCTTTACAATGACTCAAAGATGACTTTTGAATTATGGTTCCTTGAAAAGGAGCAGCTGAAAATTGTTTCAAAAAAAGATCTGTTGGACGACAACATTGTAAAGCTTTTGTCCATATACAAAAAAAACGTATTTAAACTGAATGATTTTCTCAATCAATTTCTCATTTTACAGATGATTTCAACCTTTCATTACAATTATTATATATATATATATATATTCTTAATCTACCGACTTAACAAAATCAATGTACAATCTATAAATATGGGTCAAGGGAAAAAGTATAATTTTTAACTTTTAAGCACTTAAATCCACTTTTACCCAAAACGATTTTTTTCCTTTTTTTCTTTTGATGGCTTTTCAATAAAGAAAACCCATAAAACTGATCGTTGCGGGCCAATTAGAGAGAGTGCAAGTCGATTTTAAATTCAATTTAAAATGCATCACAACTGTTTACCGTAATAATATCAACACATTTATGAGGGAAAGACTTTACTTACTTATCTTAATGCCGGAACAAAGGCCCCCAAGGGGGTGGGGAGGGCAGACCAAAGTCAAACGAAACGCACGCAAGCGCAGGCACTTCTGCTCCTTTCTCTCTCTCTCTCTCTCTTCTCAGTCTCCATCTCACACATACACCAGGTGCTATACACGTACCTTAATGAGCTTTAGTGGCTCTTGGACCTGCATCTGGATCTGTCGAGTGACTAGGGAATTGAGAACTTGAGACTGTGCAAATCGAAGATGGAGACGGGGCATGAAGGGGACCTTAACAAGTGGCCGACACTGAGCCTGCGGCTGCTGTTACTCTCGCATATATGTTTATATATATTTTTTTTTCTTTTTCTTTCGTTATTTTTGCACTGTGTTGTTGCCCAAAGACAGCTTAAATAAATTTCAACTTGGCACTTTTTTGTGTGGATTTCGTTTTGCATTGGGGACAGATGTTTTTCGTTTATATCCATTAACGAAAAAAAAAAAAAAAAAAACAGAAAACAGCACATGGGGATCATGGGTGAGGGGTATGCCAGATTTTAGCGGTCCTTGTTAGACAACTTATGTAAATTTTTAAATGCTTTAGATAATTTAATAAAAATATTATAGTTAGATGAGAAAATATAACTTGAGATGACTTTGAAGATCTTTTTCTTAATATAAAATGTTTGATTATAAGAACTTTCGATTTCTTTGAAGAAAAGTCTGAATTGTAACTAACCAATAAGTTAGATTCTCTCTGCATGACTTGGTTATTAACAAATGGATTACTAGTTTTTAAAATTTCAAGTAATTACAAAAAAAAGGCTACTAACTTTAAAAAAATTTCAAAATTTTGGCAAATTTAATCTAATGACTTTTCCATGAAATATTCTTTAAAGAAAAATATTAAACAAATATATAATATAAATATTAAAGGAGTAACTAGATTTCAATTTCACCTTATAAATATTTATTTAAAAAAAAAAGTAATGCTTAAACAAATTCAAATAAACAACAAAGTTGACTAATTTTACATATTTAAAATACAGTTAAATGTAATTAAATGACTTTTTAAACATTTTTAAAGTATAATATAACAAATATTATAAATTTTCAAATGTAGCCAAATTACTTTTCAATTATTTATGCTTTAAAAAAGAATTATTAAATAAGTATACCACATACTGGCTTACTGACTTACTGGCTACTAATTATTCAAAGTTCCAAATGTAGTGAAATATGATCAAATGGTTTTTCAAACATTTATATTAAAAAAAAAAAGTATTTAGTAAATATACTAAATTTAAAAACAAATGTTGCTAGTTTTTCAAATTTAAAACAGGAGTCAAATGAGTTTTAAATTTTTGGAATAGGTTTTGTTTAAAAAAAAAAGTATTTAGTAAATATTTTACACAATAAATAAATTATATTTTTTCTTTACTTTTCAAATGCTTGTCGTTTTTTATAAAAAAAAAAAAGGAGAGAATCCAATTTTTAAGAGGAACCAATTTTTTAATACAAAATTTCATACATTTCTAGAATATTCTAAACATATTCTAAGAGTGAAAACATACAATATATTATTTACTATTTTTATTTATTATTATTTCTTATTTTATTATTTAATCTTATACACTCCAAATATGTTTTCCAAATAAAGATCTCTTCAACTCCATTCACATTGTATTCAACTATCAATCGATATTTATATTTAATCTGTTTAATCTCTATGATTTCTATATTAAAAAAGTCTTAAGTCACCCAAAAAATTTAATAACCATTTTGAGATATAGTAAAAAACAATTAAACAGTCATTTAATTACTTGTCTTATATCCTTACTTATATCTTAACTTCATAAATATTAAAAGTTAAATTTTTGTTTTGATATTCAAAAACCAACAACTTTTGCTATATCTTTGGTAAATTTTTAGTCGTTCATTCCCGATTTGGGCACTTTAGTATTTGCCGTTTAATTTTTTGTTGTCTTTTCAGCGTTATGATAAATTTTTGCTTCGATTTATTTCATATTTTTTTAGTGTGGGGAGTTGGAAGAGGGAACGGAGAAGTAAATTCTCTACCCCTCACTCTCTCCCTGTTAACTGATATTTGGCAAGCCAAAACGAGGAGAGAAGAACAATATATGTATATATATATACATATATAGTGTACTATATGGTGCCATACCTGTCCTGTCAGTTCTTTGCTTTTGCATCTGTTATCCTGACAGTAAGGACTCGACGCACGCTGGGGAGGTAATCGATCTCATGTGGTTTATTTACATCCGTTATTGAAATTCGCTTTTCGCTTTTGTTTTTATATTGTTCGATTTTGGTTTTTTTTTTTCTTTGCTTGTTGGTTTTTTTTTTGTTTGTTGCTTTTGTTTTATGAATTGGCTTTGTATATGGTTGTTCGTCCTCGTCCTCGTCCTCATCTGTTGTTGTTGTTGTATTGATGACAATTGCAGTTTTTGGCATGCAGCTGGGCTCCATTTACATCCGGTTTGTGTCGACCTTTTTATACAACAGATTTTTTATATATATATATATATATATATATATATATATGTAGGAGGCATATTTAACAGGCTGCGGAAGTGAAATACCTTAATATTTATATGGATATCATATTTTCACCGATTTCAGTTAGCATTTAATGGGGGTTAAGCAAATGATATTTAAAAAAATGAATCTGTGCATGGAGATCCTGGAAAATTTCTCTCTTAAGTGTAGCCTTGTCACTATATTTATGCATATGTGAATATATATCATCTTTGATCTTTACGCAAAGAGTAAGTAACTATTAAAGTTAATGCCAATAAAAATATGTTAAAAAGTAAAATTGAAATATCAAAGAAGCTAACTTCGGCTCTGCCGAAGTTTGTATACCCTTGCAGCAAAATAATTGGTATAAATGTTTAACAAAATCAAAAAAAAGAACAAAAAAGAAGAAAAAACACACCTAAAAATTTTCACTTCACCGAGCATCGAACCATCAAACACCCATCGAGCACATCGTGCAACCGATCTCTACATACTACGCCACTGTCCTTACTTCGCTAGCGTAAGCTAATTCGACATTTATAGCAAACCCATTGCATCTCGCTCTTTCATTTTCGTTCTGTGTAAGAACACAACTAAAATATTTCTGTCTCTCTCACAAACCGCGTGGTGGTTGAATTTTTGCATATGTATGTGTGAGCGTGATCATTAAAATACATTTAATTTCTATCACTATGATTATTGAATTGTAACCTTAATAATTATCCGATTTAGTTCAAACTTGGTGTATAGTGTATGGATACAAATTAAATTTAAATGCAACAACAAAAAAACAATAATTTTATATATTTCTTATTTGGTGCCGCGCGGATTCGAACTCGGGTCTCTTGTGTTGGTACGGCAGATTTCTTTGAAATTTTTTGTTGCTGGAGTAAATAGCTTATATGGATGATTTGTTTTATTGATTTGTAGCCGTAATAATTATCCGATTTGAGTCAAACTTGGTGAGTAGTGTTTTGGTACAAATTAGATTTATATTCCAAAAGAAAAATAAAAAATTTTTAATTGGAACCCTATTATTCCGATATTGGATATATCATATAGTAATCCGATCCGACCGATTTTCATACTTTGTCTACCTACACCTTTAAGAAAGCTAACTACCAAGTTTCAACTACGTAGCTTAAAATTTAAGTTCGAAAAGCGACGAACAAACAGACAGACGGACAGACGGACATGTCTCAATCGACTCGGCTGTTGATGCTGATCAAGAATATATATACTTTATGGGGTCGGAAACGTATATTTCTATGCGTTACAAACATCTGACCAATTTTATAATACCCTCTGCAAGGGTATAAAAACAATACACACATAAAACTTAAACTTAAGTAAAAACTAAAGTTCATGTTAAAAAACAAAGTTAAAAAATAAAAAAAAACGACACACAAAATGCTTTGCTACATGCAAGGTAAAAAATGCGTAAGAATTTTGTTTAGGTTGTTGCCACTTGAAAAAAAAAGGCCAATTTTAGCTATTTCATCTATATAAAAGTAAGCGATTGACTTAATTTATTTAATACAAATAAAAACATTTTTTATACCCTTGCAGAGGGTATTAAAAAATTGGTCAAATGTTTGTAATGCATAGAAATATACGTTTTCAACTCATTAAGTATATATATTCTTGACCAGCATCAACAGCCGAGTTGATTGAGACATGTCCTTCTGTCCGTCTGTCTGTTCCTATCAAGTCGTAGCCCTCAAATTTCAAGCTACATGGTTGAAATATGAAAAGTTAAGTTCCTTAATCGATCAGACAGGTTAAGTTTGAAAAATAATCGGATCGGATAATTATCATCGGAGTCATTAAATAAAACGTAGAAGTACCACATGTAAAATAAGCAATTTTTATTTTTAATTGGCAATTAAAAAACTAAAACGTTTATAATGATTAAAATTATACAAAGTTTACATAAGTGTCAAGCCGAGTCGATATAGCCATGTCCCTAAAATCAACCTTCCATACTTGAACCAGTGAAGCTGCAAGGGTATACAAACTTCGGTAAGGCCGAAATTAGCTTCTTTGATATTTTTAAATTAATTTCAAAATTAAATTGTGATCAAAAATAAAGAAAAATATTTAAAACGCTTTAATAATTTAAAGCAGTTAGAGTTATCTGATGCCAAACGTCATCAAATAATTGATTGAGTCCACTTTCCATACATTTCTAAATTAGTTTTGATATTTGCCATAATGCAGTTAAACTTTAACTATTGGCTATATATTAATATAGACTACTTTAATATATGTAGGTTGTAGTTCAAACGGTTTTCGATTTGAAAGACTTCCTTTACCCATTTAAATATTAAAATTATCTATCATTTAAATAAGTAGATTTCGAGTGACAGTGTCCATCGACTTTGACAAAGCAAAGTGTGAGAATATATGTAGGTTCAAAGTTTTGTTTTCTACTTAAAACTCGCATTGAAGAAACCTCAGTAAAAACACTTTATCTTTGTCAGTTTGTTTCAAATTTTCTTGAAATTTTCACACAACATTCTTAAAAGTAATGTTGTTTTAGGTATCAAATTTGAAAAAAAAAATTAAAAAATATAATACCTTAGATTACCTTTAAGTTGCACCTGAATTTAATTTAATGATTTTTTTTTACTTTTTTCTAGTTTTGGTTCTGCTCGTTTGGTTCTGTACCTTATGAACTTTAATTTACTTATTAAAAACAATTTAAATTCAAAATGAAACTACAATCAATGTGATTTAACTAATGCCTAAATCTACCTCAACTCTGATCTGTATATATAACTTTTTTTAGATATAAATTAAACTTCTTTGGACTACAATTTAATTTAGCTAAGTTAGTTTCGTTTGACATTATTTTTGAAATTAAATTTGCTAGCAAATTAAGTTTAATTTAAGAATTTTGTAGTAACTTTAATTTATATTTCAATATAGTAAAGTAGTTTAAACAAGACTTGGAAATGAAATTATATACAGCAATGATTACTTGAAGAATTTTTCCTTGAAGTTTATCTCTATGCCTCTTTAGTTTTATTGTTTTAGCCATCAGTTAAACTGTTTCTCACAGCATTTACAATTTATATATAATCTGCATAGTCAACTATTTGGATCCCATCCCTTACTCTGTGCTCGTATTCAAATGCAAATGCTTAGCCATTGTAAAATATAAATACATATATATATAATCTTTATAATTCACATGTTTTATGGAGCACAACGAGATATGCATGTATTTTATAGGGAGAACAGCGTAAAAACATTGTATCTACAACGTCAATTTAATTATAAGCCATGCATGGGTCATCAACAAAATACAAAAATTTCTGCCATCGAAACGCATTGCAGGTGCAAATGTTGAAACAACGCGCGGATACCTTGTACTTGTGTATCCCTCGGATACATCGCTAACCCAGAGCTCATTTTCGGTTCCACATTATTATTATCCACGCTTAAGTCCGGTTCGACTTTAACTCTGACAGTGAGACTGGGCTCTGGAATTGAAGTTGGAGTCGTCATCAGTTGCCGCCGCCGCTCTACAATTCATTTGCAAAGCGTATCCAAAAATGTTGATGGGATTATTATATGTTGTTGCTCTTGAATGAGATGGAATCGATGGGAAGGAAGACCTGCTGCTGCCTGACTCCGACTGCAGGTGGAATCACTCTCAATGCCTGTTTTACCTTTTATCTTTTTTAATATCGTTTTTTGTTTTTGTTTTGTTCTTCTGTTTTTTTTTTTTTTGTTTTAAGCATTAATTTATGTATTAAAAAGTTAGAAATCCGTGTGGACAGGTGAAGTTGAAGGTAGTCCAAGGTAAAAATGTATAATTTTCAAATTCCTGATTATCAATGGGGGCAATGAGAGAGACAAAGAGAGAGAGGGGAAAAGAGAGAAGAGAGATGAACAATTTATGAGGGAATTTTTTGAGCAAAGATTCTAACAATAATTAAAAAAAAACAATTTGAAGTAAATTAAAAAATTAAAATTTGAAGTAATTCAATAACAAATTGTTACAAAAGTCAAAACAAAAAAAACTTTGCAATAAATTTGACCTGCAAATATTTTTATTTTTGGCAAACCTTATTAATCAGTTGCGAAAAAATTAAAAAATATTAAAAAAAAGAAGTTTGAATACCCTTGCAAAGGAGTCTTTTGATAATTGTATATCATTTGACAGAATCATTTGGAATCATATACAGTCGACTCTCGTTAATTCGAAATTCAAGGGACTCTTAAAATATTTCGAATTATCGAATGTTCGAAATATTAAATGGTTCGAAATTTTTGAGAGAAAATTAATAATACTTCGAATTGTCAAGTGTTTTTGTTTAACTGCTAATGTTTTACATATTGATAATGTGAATTATTTGATCTTTGAAAAGAATTAATTTATACGGGTTTGTTTTGGAGCACATTGCTGCTGCTCAGACTTTTCAATAATTTTCTTAAGTGGAAAAAGTGTCTCATATGCTGTTTTATCAGTTTTGTAGACAAAAGCTTTGTAAGTTATCGAATGTGGCTTTTGCTATCTTAACTGACACCTCTGCCAAGGGTTCAGATATATCGTCTTCATCCTGCTCCTTCCATTCGTATTTGTCGATCGGTTAGTGATCCTAAGACAGCAACATCTTTATCCACTTGAACATGGTCAAAAAAAAAAACTCACACCGCTGATGTCAACTACTGGTACCATTGATGGTTCTTCATCATCCGTAATTATTTATTTAACTGTTAAAAGCCAAAGTTCTTACTAACACACCAAAAAACTTTGAATTGTCGAGGGTTTGACCATATGAGTTCGATTTACCGCGTTGTAGGAATGATTTTTTCGTTCGAATTACCGAGTGCATGAAAATGTATGGACAAAATTCGAAATATAAAGAGATTTTGTAGGGGACTCGTGTTAACTTCGAATTACAGAGAGGTTCGAATTATCGCAGGTTTGAATTAACGAGAGTCCACTGTAAAACTAGTCGAAGCAACAAAAAAAAACAAGTTTTACGTACAAAAAACTTTGTTTTGCTCCGATTGTTCCTATGTAAGCTATAACATATAGTCCACCGATTCTGCTGAAACTCTTTAGAAATATTAATATACATACATACCTAACTTCCAAATATAGTCGACTCCGATTAATTTGAAATCCTTAAAATATTACGAATTATCGACTGTTCGAAATGTTAAATGGTTCGAAATATTTTGCATATTTATAATATGAATTAACTAGTCTTAAGTAGAAAAAGTACATTTTTCATCAGTGTCTTTTTGTGGATAAAAGTGATTGAATGAGGCTCTTGCTATTTTAACAGACACCTCTGTCAAAGGTTCTGATGTATCCTCTTCATCGTTCCTCTTTTCATTCGTATCTCGTCATCGGTTAGTGATCCTTTGATAGCTAAATTTTCATCCACCTGAACATAGTCAGAAAAACTCACATCGCTCATGTTAACAACTGGTTGAACCATTGATGATTCTTCATCATCCAAGAAACTTTGCGAATTTGAATTGTCGACGGTTGGACCATATGAGGTCGAATTACCGCGTCTTACCAAAGATTCTTTCGTTCGAATTACCGAGTGCATAAAAATGTATGGACATAATTTGAAATATAAAGAGATTCTGTAGGGGACTCGTGATAACTTTGAATAAATGAAAGAGGTTCGATTATTATGGATCGTTTCTATGATATAGTCTAATAAAACTTGTTGGATATGTTAAGAAGTATATTCCACTTAGAAACACCAAATTTTGTGATATTTAATTAGAAAAAATAACAAAATAATTAATGTTGAAACTTATTCTAGCTATATGATATGGTCCACCGATCGGGATGATTACAAGATATATGTACAATGACTGCAGCCTATTTCAAGTCTTTAGCTTCAAAGGTCTCGGAGAAGATTGGAGATCAAGAATATATATACTTTATACAGCAAATATCTTCTGACCAAAATCCATTAACCCTTTCCAAAATTGTCACAATTTAACTAACTCTAAAAAGGGAAAATACTTCAACAGACAAAACTTTTGCCCTCACATCAAGTGAAGGTAAATTTCTTAGCACAAAAACTTTTTTTTTTCTTTAATATAATAACTAAATTTATTGACAAACTTCCATGAAAATTGAAACAATGAAAAATTTGTAAAAGTTGGCAAACATTACAAAATTTATTTGCCCAGGCTGAAACAAATTTTATATATATATACATATATATTTTCTTTTTGGGGAATTTGCTTAGAGAAATAAGAAACAAAATTTTTGAGCAATTATAGCGAAAATTGTTGGCCAACTTATTTTTTGTCAATAGAAACTTTGAACTCGAATTTGGAACAGTTTTGGTAATTAAAGCCATTGCCGCCCCCGCGCCTGCACCCTCTCGCTCTCTCTGTCTCTCAGTCATTTGCAACATCTTGAATTGAGAAAATTGGCAAGTCATTTTGCCACTTATCGCCTTCGTTTGTTTTTAAATTAAAAAATAGTTTTGTCCAACAAACTTTTTATTCGCTGACATTTATTGGGTGTCTGAAAAAGTTTTTGTTGCCCATGATGTTATTTTTTCTCACCTACCATCATCATTGCCCCACTCTCTTCTCCCCTTTTGGTTTTTGTAGAAAAATTTCTATTTAATTTTCGTTTCGTTTGATATGCAAATTGTTCTGTGCGCTTTTGATGCGCTTTTAATTAGCCAACACACACACACAAACACACACACACACACACACACACAGAGAGAGAGAGAGAGAAACACACACACAGAGACAAACACTCATACATATAACGATATATTTGTAGATAGTGCCATATCTATATATATATATATATATGTATATAGGAAAAGGAAGATGAAAATCCATTGCCAATTACTTGTTTTTGTTTTCTTTTTCTATGCACTTTGATTCCGCGCACTTTTCAATCGTATGCAAATGAGCGGGTGAAAAAGGAAGCGAGTGAGCTGACAGGGGAAGTGGGGGTGCAAAGCAAATGTACATCCCCACACACCACCGGAACACCACTTTTATCCACAGGTGAGAGAGAATTGTCGTTTGTCGACGCTTTTTGAACGTTTTGCGATTTTAGTATTGCAAGGACAGACAAATTTTGAAGAGTCCTTTGCGCATATTCACGAATGCAGAAGAGGAGATGAGAAGAGCCAGGTGGAAGCAGATGAAAAAGGTTCAGTTGGTGGAGCATGCAAATGCATATTTCGTCACTCACAACAGCAATTACAGCAGCCAGAAAAAGGCAACTAATGGAAGTTAGTTGCTTTCATAATCAATGGATATGTCTATATACTCTATAATCTACAAAATTATTGTTTCCATATCATTTTATAAAATTTGAAAATTATAATGAATCTTTTCTATATCTTTTAGGATATTATGTAGGATATTTTTCAACTAATTTTCAATTAAAATGGAGAAATATCTATAACTACAATTTCAGTATTATAAATTTGGCTGATCGTCCTATATAGACTTATATACATATGTCAAGTTAAGTCGTTTCTTATGGCATGTTCTTTATATAAACCAGATTAGTCATGATTAATAGAAAATATTTTGTATAATCTGAAATCAACCTATTTTGTTTTTAATATAATCTATAATTTTTGATTTCTTTAAATTTTCTTGAAAATTTATGATTTCAAGTCATTAAGTGCCTTTTTACATTTTAGTAGAATTTTCCTAACTCGAACTTTTTCAACTTGAATTTCCTTTAGTTCGAACTAAAACGAAGGAAATATAGAACGAAAATTGCATACATTTTGATTTTTCTAACTCTGTACCAATTTTTGCTTTATTCATGGATTTCATGAGCGAATAATTAGTTTACGGCAAATCCGTTCCGCTCGCCTTTAAAATGATTGTCAGACCTAATGAGCAGACCACCAAATCCCTTAACAATGTTATCTATTACACATCGATCAAACTTCTTGGCAATTTAGTCCAGGCGCCACTAGCTGTCATATTTTTTAGATTTTTATTGACTTAAAAATTTCGACTAACCAGAACCAAACAATACGTTCTGTTTAGAGATAGCCTCGAACACGAACTTTCATAACTGGAACTTATAAGCGGGATTACGTTACATTGAATTAGATAATCTGTGAAAGTCTACATACTATATGTATACATACAACTATTTATACATTTCTTGAAACATTATAATATATTTAGCTTAAGTCAGATAGAAAATGGAACATTTTGAACTATAGACAGAAGGACAAGAACAAAGAATGTTGAGTAGACAGACCAACAGTTATTCGTTTTAAACAGAATCTTAAATATATATGTATCTGTATATAGTACAGATAAAGTAACAGTTTAAATATAAACTCTAATTAAATCAATGTTCACATTATACTTGGCACGAATGAGCTTTTTTTCGAAGTGAGCCAACTCACTCATATGGCTCACTGGCTCACTTGTAGATAGCTTATAAGTTCACTTTGCGATCGCCAGTTACCGAACCATAAGAACTAGTGTGCCAAACTGAGCTAGTGTGCCAAACTGAACTAGTGAGCCAAACTGAGCCATATTGAATGAACAAGCTCAGTGGCTCAGTTCAGTGAGCCATTCATTTTGGCTCACTCACTCATGAGCTACCCAAGTATAGTTCACATCATAAAAGATCGTATTATAAATAAATCATAATATTACCATATAAAGTTATATAACAAACTTTTCAGGAGAAAACACCATTTTCCCGATGCGCAAATATTTGTTAGGCAAATCAAAAAAAAAATATTACAACTTTTCTTTGATATTAATTTTAGAGTAATTTCAAAGTCGTTCATTTTGATGGATTTGCTAAAAGGCTTTTAGGCTTTTTGGGCCATTTTTAGGCTTTGGAAAAACTGTTACACTTGACCAACTGGCAAATGGTAAAAACTGCGAGTTATACCGTTATGCTTGATTAACTGTCAAAATGGACCAATGGATGAATGGATATGGAAAAGCAGTTGCAATATACATACATACATACATACATACATATGTACATACATATATCTTTGCTTATAAAAAATATACATATTGGAAAAATTTGTCCATATACACAAATGATTGACAGGCCAAAAAGGGAACAAAATTGAGGATTTAATTTCATTTTTTTATTTCGTTTTTGTTTTTGGTATTTATGAGTTATTTCAATGTGGGTCGTGGCATTTGCCAGGAATTGATTGATTTGCCTCTGTGATCTGCCTTTATATATTGCATACTATATACAGTTTGTCAAGTAATTCTTTGCAAAACGAAAAAAGTCATAGAAATTAATTTTTCATCTTATGTTTTATTAACTTATATTAACTTTTTTCAAGATATTTTTTTGGTGACCAATAGATTAAAGTGTTCTTTATAGATATAAGGCACAAGAACTTCAAATTTTCATCCACAAAAGTATAAAAAAACACAAAAAAGAAAATTCCGCGAAATTCACGCTGTCAAATAATTCTTTGCAAAATGCAAAGACAATACAAAAAAGAGCCGTAGCTTTGAAACGGAACTTTAAATTCTGAGAAAAACGATTATGTGCGGCATTGCCATGCAATCACCGAGTAATTTCTTCTTAAATTTGTGATCTCAACAGTCAATATCTTACCCAATTTCATTGATTTAGCAATGCCTGGAAAACTAGTTTACAACATTTTAATTCAGTTGGTTTATTTCCACCATAAAAAGGGAAAATTGGCAACGGCAGTGGCGAAAATGTTTTCAATTAACTGAGAACTATTCATAATATTATAAACCGGCCTAAAAACAAAAATTAGTTTGGAATTAAAGCATTCTGAAGGCAGGCGGTCCAAGTTAACCAGACGCGATCAGTCAATGATTGTTAAAGAAGTCGCCAATAACCCTCAAACCAGCCCAAACAGGTTGGCGACAGAGATCAAAAATGATTGCCAAAAGTCAGTTAGCCATGTATCTATTAGGAAAGTCTTAAGAATGCATAGATATTCCTCAAATATAGCTCGAAAGAAGCTATTACCGTCTGCTGTTAACAATGAGAGGCGGCTAAAGTATGCGATTGCCAATGTTTATAGTGTCCTCCAGTACTGGGATGATGTACTATGATGACCATTTTTGTGTCCAGACAAAAATAATGATGTACTATCAAAACGGACCACCCAAAATATGAAAAAAACTTAAAACAGCCCTTCATGAACAAAATATAGTTCTCACTTCCATGTTTGGTAAGTTATCTGCAATGATGTTGGATTGTATTTCATCAAAATTCGTAGGTGACCTTCGGATTTTTTCAGAAATCATGGATAAAAATTTATACTTGTATATTCTAAAAAATGAATTGGTAAAAAGTTAGAAACATTTTGGATTTATTGACCCCCAAAAACCCTCATAAACTTAATTATAAGATGGACCAAGCTTGTGACCCTAAACAGAAAAGGCACCTATGCAGGTCCTGGTTGTTGAACAATGCATGAAAGTGATTGAAATGCCTGGCCAAAGTCCTAATCTAATCCCCATCAAAAATTTGTAGACTTTTATAAAGAAACGAGTGGGTAGACAGAGCCCAACTAACAAAACGGCTCTTATAAGAGCCATTCAAGAAGAGTGGCAACCAAATCCTGGGTTTTGGGACCTCTAACACCTGATAAACTCAATGCCACGACGATTTCAGGCCGCTATAGATGTTAATGGCAGGCATTTTGAAATTACGTTTTGAAAAAGTTATATTTTACTAGTTATAGCTAAACTTCAAATAATTGTTTGCATTTTGCAAACAATTATGTGACAGCGTGAATTTCGCCGAATTTTCTTTTTTATGTTTTTTTATACTTTTGTGGATCAAAATTTGATTTTTTTGTGCCTTATATATATAAAGAATACTCAAATCTATTAGTTACTCAAAAAAAATCTTTAAAAAAGTTAATGTAAGTTAATAAAATATAAGATGAAAAATTAATTTCTATGACTTTTTTCGTTTTGCAAAGAATTACTTGACAAACTGTATATTTATGACTGTGTGTGTGTGTGCAGCTTAACTGCATAGCATTTAATTAAAAATTGTTGGTTGGCATTAAGCGAAAGAGAGGACACCTTTCAGATGCACAAAGGATAATAAGCGGAAATCACACGACTCAAACATCCCTTTTTTTTCCTTTTTTTTTCACCAACAGCCATTTAAAACATATATTTGCACACTGTATGCCTTGGAGCTGCACATGGCCGTATTTGAATATCGACCAGGTAGAGTTCCAGCTTATATCTGGGCTCTACCTGCAGAGTTTTCCATACCAGTCAGTCCAGGCACTGTGACATGACTACAACACTGTCCTATCGGGTTGAGTACGAGGTCCGTGTGCGGACCATCCTGTGTCTCTGTTTCTCTCTCTCCCTCTCTCTCTCTCTCTACCTCAGTCTCTGTCACTCTTATTGTGTGGCGAGGCGCGCATGTAAATTTGTCCAACCTGCAAAGACAAACACTTGAAACGGACGAATGGACAAAGTGACACTGGCCGACTGTTTGTGACCACCTGCGGCATATTTCTCTCATTTTTTCCCTTTACCCTGTGCACCTCCCCAACCATTTCATTTTCTTTTTTTGCATACAATTGCCGACCAAAGCGACCTCTCGGATCTGTGAATTTTGATTTATATATGAACAATGCGAATGAGAATTTTATTTTATGCATGTACAATGAGTTTTTCACTTTCCCAATGACAGGAGGGACACAATCTGGCGATCGGAGACAATAGAGATTATTAGATGTGGTTTGGAATGCCTTTACAAATGCACATTTTTGCATTTTTTTCTTTTTTGAATGGGTTAAAAGTATCCTCTCATTTGGTATCTATTGTAAGCTAGTAGTATAAAGAAAATGAAAATTTCGTCAAACAATGCAGAGATTTGAATGGGGAATTGCCCATGGAAAATCAAAGTTTTAACTATTATATACATATAATCGTTGAAATTTGTTAAAATAATTGTAGATTTATATATATTTCAAATATTCTTATTTCTTATTTCTAATAAGCCGAAATCGGAAAATAGTTTGGGTTATGAAACTAAAGTTTAGTATGAAGATATTTCATTAAGATCTTTTATAACTGTTGAAATTTTAATTGGTTTGATCAACTTTTCATAACCATAATGCAAAAACAAGACATTGAACTGAGAATCCTAGTAGGATAGATCAGATTTTAGCTGCTCAGTGTGATTTTGTGGATCATGCATTTTGGCGAAATCATTTTTAGGGCACTTATGTTATATAGATATTATATAGAGATATAATAGAGACGAACGGACAGACATTTCTACATATAATTTAGGATATTAATTACTAAATACTAAATTTAATCAATTTAGCAAATGGACAAACAGAAAAAAAAAAGACTTAAAATGTAAAACAGTTTTGAGATAAGCAAAAATATATATAGCAGAGAGACAGTGTACATACCGATCGACCGACTGTTGTGACTAGATCGATAAAGGAAAATGGCTTAATTACCTCGTCTATATATGACTCATATGAATATATTTTACTGATCCGCAAATGGTGGCTTTAGTTACTTAGTTATACAGAATCCAATTACTTATTGAAACTTTAAACTCAATTGATCATATTTACAAAAAAAAATATATGTATATATTAGTTATTATTTCCTAATAAGTCGTAAGTAAACTAGTCTATTCTTTAGGTTTGCTCGTGCTTGATGCTGCAGCAGCTGTCGCCTGACTGCCATGATGTTTGGCCACCGCCTCCTGGGCTTTACTTAGTTGAATGTAACCTTCGTGGGCACGGGAACGAAGCTCCTTTTCCACACCCTTGTTAACAGACTTGGATATGACCGATTTGATTTTTTGAGTTTCATTGAATTTTGATTTTTTTGCCTGGATCGGAGCATCTGCAATGAATATAAATAGTTTGAGCCTCGCGACATTTCTTTCAAAAATGAAAAAAAATCTATATTTACTTACTGGCTCTGCGTGTGAAAGCAAGTTTATTTTGCTGTTTCTTTTTATTTTGTATGGAGGCGGGCATCTTAGCCTTCTTGAATTTACCCTGTGGCATATTTAAAATTTATAAAATCAACGAAATATTACAAATATAAACTATTTCGCAGTTGCGGCAACACGTTGTTTTGTTTATCAGCTGATTCAGTATTACTGGTCACACAGTTTTAACAGTCGATTAATAATCGATTTATTCAAATATCGATAAATGGGCTAATATAAAATATCGTTATTTAAAAATAAATTACATAATGTGTGTGATAAAAAATTGCATTTGTTGGTTTAATGGCCCAATTGAACAACAAAAGAAATAGTTAGAATTATTACTAATATCATAGCAATTGATGCAAGTATGTACCACATGCATGAAAATCTATGACAACATTTTCTCTCCTGAATGGAGTCCTTGTATCCTTCCTCTATATGTCTGATGGTTTCAAAATTACTTTTATCAAATGTATCTAAACAGAGAGAAGTATAGATAAATTTCAATGGTCTTTTTAAAAAACTTATACATATATACACCAAGTTCAAGATATGGTTTTTATCTTGAAATACAGTAATAGGGAAAAATTCGACTTACTTAGTTTAGCTGACTCAACTAGCGATCAATTGCGAAATATTTACAATGAAATAAATACATATATTTACATATATTATGAATGACTCAAAAAAGCTTTTAAAATGAGTTGAACGTTTTGTCATATCATATGTACATATATACTTACCCCCTTGGCCACTATCATCATCAACCGATCCGCTGACTAAGTTTGTCATTCGATTTATGTCAAGGACATCGGTTTCAATTTTTTGCAGAATTGCTCGTCGCTGTAGTAGTATATCCTCCTGTTCCAGCTGCAATTGATGACGCACCTCTTCTCCAACACGATGTTCATCAGTTGTGGCCGCATCCTGCAGATTCAACTGATAAGTATGCCAAAAGTCTTCATCACTTTGCCGTGCTGCTAATACTATCCGTTGTTGTAAGGACACATACTTTTTGATCACAAAACAATATTTTTTGTTAATATTTTTCAAACTTATGTCCTGCCGACGATCACCATTTTGAAACACTGTTTGAAGGCATTCAAAATCTTCGCCTGTATTTCGAATTCGGGTATTTGTCTTCTTATAAATAAGATGGATTCGTTCACGAAATTTTGGCAAATCTTTGCCTGTGCCAATTAGTTTCAATTGTTTTTCCAATTGTTCGCAAATGTTACTAATTAAGCAAATATTCACTTCAACATCATCTAGGAAAGACATAAACTCTGTTCGACTAAAGACTAGACTGGTACTAGAGTTAGTTAATCCATTGGGAAAGGGGGCGTTAACATTTGATGATCCAGTATTCCGCTCTTTTGAGTCCATCTTTTTGTTGATGTGTTTGGATTCGTTCGTATGATGCGACTGCAAACCCTTTGGCAAAATATTAGAGAACAAAGATATTTTTATAAATAATGATTTCATCAGACCATGACAATGATTTTATACCCTTTTGATCCAAGTATTACGATTTACTATTACTACTTTGACTTCCTTTCATCCGAGAGTTTAAGTAAATCCAGAAAAGCGAAGGGTATTTAAAATATTTTGGTTCACGACAGCCCTGGTTATTCATATTTTTTTCATTTGATTGCATAAATTTAATTCATTAAATTTGCTGGAATAATCCGCTCATTATTGCTGTCCAATTTCTTAACTAGGTTGCAAATGAATTTCCTTTGTGCCATCCAATACTGCTTTTTATTTCGTATGAGAGACACCGTATTGCATTCTAGAAGTTGCTGCAACTCATCCGACAGCACTAGGCAAAATGCATATTAAATTGCAGACTTGCCAGCAAATTTGAACCCTATTTGGAGATTGCCAAAAAGTAATACCTCCATGTGGTTCCTTAAGCTTCGACAAACGACGTCTCCAACTGGTAATACTACTGACAGTTCTGGTGGGGATTCCCTTTATTTTTTATGTGCTTTTAATTGATATTCCATAACAAAGAGCTACACGAAAGTAAATCGAACTTTGCGCAATATCTGGCAGCACGGCCATACATTGCAATTATCGATATGTATGTACAACAACAATTTCCCGATAAATCAATTTAAATTGAATTTCAAATATATCTTAATTTTATTATTTTGTTTCGTTTTTGTTTCTTTAGATTGCAGGCTCACTTAATTAGTAAATTTTCAATAATTGTTAACATATATATTTTGTTGTTGCCTATTTGCTTGTGTTTGTTGTATGTTGTTTTGCTTCTCTTTTTTCTTACTTTCTTTTAACTAAATACAAAAGTAAAATTAAAACAATAAATTTCACATTCAATGCAAAACACAATAATTGTTTTTAACAAGAATAAACTGATTAACATTTAAAAGCGATGAATAATTTGTTGTTTGCTGTTTGTTATTGTTAATTTGTTGATTTTTGTTTTCTTTCTTTTGTCTTTGCTCACTTAGTGAATAAACAGAAATCGCTTTCCAACTTTTCATATATATTATATATCGATTTTTCCTTTCTGTGTTTCTTATTTTTCTTTTGTTTTGTTTTTCGTTTGTTTTTCATTTGTTTTTATAAAAACCGCTTTACAAAAAAATTATTAAATATGCTATAACGCGTATAATGCGTGTATGTATGTACGTATGTATGTGTAAATGTGTGTGTATGAGTGTGTATGTATGTAGATATATAAAACAATTAACTGTTTAATTTGGCAACAATAATGCCAGTTACAATTAAACCTATTATCACAGCAATCACTAAAAGTATTAGAATCTTGCGACGATAGCTCTGACGACTCCTAGCCGCCTTTGCCAATTCCGAACGCCCCTCTTCCACATGGCTGGCCGCCTGATCAATACTGTTCTCGATTAAATCTATAATGAAAAGTAATTAATTAATACATATATATCAATGGATAGGTGTGTAAATTCAGTTAGTTCATCAAGATATTGGGTAATAAAAAATAACCTCGTCATACCAAAGTTTAAACTTTATTTGCAACTCTCTATCTCTTTTTCTTTCATACACTTGGTGTTTTCCCTTTTACACACATTTTATTTGCCGACTCTTTGAATCTGTCTCTTTCAAGCTTTGGCATATGATCTGTCTATCTCTCTCGTTTTCTTCTCAGCTATTTATACTTCTCTCTAACTTCCTCTCTCTCTCTCTCTCTCTCTCTCTCTATTTCACTACGTTTCTTATTATCTTTCTTTCTTTTTTGCTTCGACTTGTGTAAATGACAATTGAATATCCATGATAAAATTTTGAAAATGTAAAGTTAGTCCGCGTTAATATAAATATATAGAGGAAAAATTCAGATTATAATAAAAGATTTGAGAAACCTTAATTTTAAAAGGACAAAGTAAATCTCAAAAATTTTTTGAAATCGAATTTTATGATATTAATCGAATGCTTTCCAGCTGGACAAAATTATATAGTAACTTAATTTGGACAATATTAAAACCGGTAAAACAAAATCTCTATAACCAGACTTGCAAACAAGAATCTAACACTAGAATCACTAGAATCTAACATACACAATCTCTCAACGATTAACTGATACTCTGCAAGAGTATAGGAATTCATTTGATACCCACCCACTTGTTCGCCCTGCTCGTGAGCCAAACCGCTCAACTTGACCATTATTCGGTTTACATCAATGACATCGGCCTCGATTTGTTCCACTTGCCGCTGACGTTCCACAAGCATGCCATGCTCCTGCTCCATGTTAGCCTGCGCCTGCCGCTGCTCCTGTAAAAGCTCTGCTCTAGCATTGACCTCCGCCTCGGTATCCGATGTTAACAATTGCTGATAGCTTTGTCGTGCCGCAGATGAGATGCGTTTCTGTATAGCCGAGTATTTCTCAACCACATTTTGAAACTCTCGTGTCAGTTTCTCCAACTGAAGTTTTTGCTGACGATCACCATGTCTGACCACAGCCTGAAGCCGTTGCAAATCCTGGCTTGTGGTCGCAATTTTCGCATTTGTCTTTGTATTAATGCCATGGATTTTTTCACGTAATTCGGGCAAATCTTTGGGAGTGCCAACAAGTTTTAATTGTCTCTCCAACTGCTTTGAACTGGTATGCACAGAGGTGATATTGTGTCCTATATCCTCACTGAGCGACATAAACTCTGTGGGACTAAAGCCAGAAGAGCCGCCAGCACTGGTAAAACTAACATCAGGCATTACTGCTGCCGTATCAGCAGTCGCTCCATAATCCCGACGAGCCGGTGCTCCTCCAGCTCCTGTCGATGGATTCAATGCCTGCGACATATTGTGTCCTGTTGCTCTTGTCTTCTTGTTGCTGCTGTTGTTGTCGTCGCAGTCGTCGTGGTCGGGTTGGGGTCGCGTAACCGTCTGGCTATTTGAAAGCGTGGAAAGACAGAGAAGTTGCTTGAATAACAAAATGGGGGCGACTGATACCACATAAACTAAGCAGCTAAAGAGGGGTTTCGGTGGAGGAGTGTTGTGGTATGGGTAGGTACATTTGTATGCATGTATGTACGTATAGAATGGCTCATATCCATATGAGTGAGTGAAGAGCTGGTGGAGGGTGGAAAAGAGGGCGGACTTTGCATTGCGCAAACAAGCAAATCCCTACAAATGAATCACATATGTAGTATAACTTCTAAATAACACTCGTTTTCTTTCATTACTTTTGTAACCAGGGCTGGGCGCTCAATGTTTTGGCGGGCTATACTTAAGTAGACGGATCTAGGTGTTGATCAATTTCAAATCAGGAGAATGCCCGTGTTAAAATGAGCAAAAAAAAATATAAATATAAATGCGGTTAATTGCTGATACAGGATTTACAAACAGTTGCACTCATACTTATGTATATATATAAAGATGATCTCAATTCTTTCAATTAATTGACATTGCGCATTTATGTACATATATTTACACACATAAGTATATAAAGATAACATCTCGATATTTTGTACTTCATAACTACGCAGATATGAATGTTGCGAACAAGTGAGTATCAGATGCATATAGTATATAATAAAACAGTTTCAATTTCTCCACCTTTACTAAACGCATTTAATATATTTTTGCACTTATCCAGCCCTTGCAAGTACTAGAGCTAAGATAGTTTTTTTTCTCTATTTTTTTTTTTTTTTTGTTATTATTTGTACACCGAGAGTTATCAACATATGATGTAGTCATGTGTATGCGTGTGTTGGTGCATCTGTGTGTGTAATTACTTGTTTCTCTTCGCATATGATTTGTGGGCAGGAGAGTAGGTGGAGTGAATAGTCCAAAACGGGGAAGTTTAGACATGACCAAGACAAGTTTTCTATGGTTTCACAGCAATCATATTTAGTTACCTGGGGGATTTAACTGCACAGCAAATATTTCCTCGTTTCCTTTAATGCCAATGTCAATGTCTTTTTGCTTTTGCTTAATTCCAATGCCTTTCACCAGTGTTGCCAGAAGTTCAATTATGTTTTTTTTTTCGCCGATTTTGGCAACACTGCCTTTCTCTCCTCTTTGTAAATTGAAACACGGAATCGATTCAGTTCCTTGGCAGTGTGACCAAAATAATTGTTGGCCTTATCGATGAAGTTAAAGAAATCCAATCTTTTAAAATTTAAATAACAACACCGCAAATCACGCAATCGAGATTTTTGCAGCAAATTTTTAAGCTACGGCTATCGATAGGTTAAAACGATAACGTATTAGAGTTACCACTAAAACTATGTAAAACACAGTGAGAAGAGAAAATCTTTGAACCGATTTAAATAAATTGCCCCCGCTTATCATCAAACACATGTTTTTACGTTGATTTTTTTTTTTAATTTCCGTAGCTTAATGTACAGAGTTACAATAAAAGGTAAAAATCCTTCTTACTCTCTCATTCTTTCTGTCCCTACTCTTTTTCTTGACAATTTAGTGGGTCTTGGCGGCCAAACGCTTGTCACGCTCCTCCGAAATGCTCAACTTGACACCCTTGCCCTTTGGCAACGAGATGTAGGGCTTGTTACCCTTGCCAATGATAAACACGTTGGTCAAACGGGTGGCAAACACATGACCCTGCGAATCCTTGATGTGGACAATATCGAAGGACCCAGGATGACGCTCACGGTTGACAACGGTGCCAACACGTCCCAAATTCCTTCCTCCGGTGATCATGCAGAGATTGCCTATAAACCAAATAGAAAGAATCAAAAGTTGAAATTAATTAACTATAAATGAGAAAACCAACTATTTTTATTATTAATATGTAATTGCACGTAAAAGTTACTGAAACCGCTCGTTAAAGGCGTAAAGATCAGAGACCGTCGTAACAAAAATTGCTTTTGGCTATGTATTTGAACCACTGAATTTGAGAGAAATAATTTCTCCATACATTTTGTGGTCTTCGAACTAGCCAAGGTAATTAGTAATAAAATAAATCATATATATATATATTTACCGGAATCGAACTTGATGTAGTCGGTAATCTTGCCAGAGGCAATATCCACCTGCACGGTATCGTTGGCATGGATCAAAGGATCGGGATAACGGATGGTACGGCCATCATGTGTAACCAGGAATGGCACACCCTTGGCACCCAGTTGTGTCTTGCGGACCTTGCACAGCTTGTACTGAAAATGGATAAAAATTTTTAAAAATTGTTTATAAAAAATTAATATAGATTGTTATTCTTCCTATTTTAGGAACGATATAGGAGGAATATGAAAATATTACTATTGTCAGGCTTAAGCGTTTTTAAATACAGGTTTAATCAGATTTCTACTAAAGCGGCAATACTTGACAAATCAACAAGTAAAAAAAAACGTGGACTAATATATGACACCTGTCCAAGGGGTGTTCCACTGGAAATGAGTACGACAATGTGCTCCGCTTTTTAACAGAACCATTCAGTTATAAATTGGCGGGAAATTTCACTTTAACTTGGCAAAGAGATACGTTTCGAAGGCACATTGTCACATTTCTTACTCTTGTCAACATTTGCACTTGACATATAACTTCGTTTGTAATTGCACGTAAAAGTTACTGAAATGGCTGAATACGATGCCAAGATCAGAGACCGTCGTAACAAAAATTGCTTTGGGCTTCATTTTGAACCAATGTAATGCATCACATAAAAAAACATAAATCGGTCTTCGATAAAGCCAACTCAAAAAAAAAGTTAAAAAAAAAGAGAGGCAAGCAATCTTTAACACACACCTTGGCCTCTTCGGCGGAGATGCGGTGAATGGTGAAACGTCCCTTCACATCGTACACCAAACGGAAGAACTCGCCGGTCTTCTCCAGGGTGATGACATCTGTTGTAGAAATAATTAATTATAATTTATTCGGATTCGAGATTTTTTTCATTTTGTATATATTTGTTGAACACTTACCCATGTAGCCAGCTGGGTAGGTGGGATCGGTACGGACTTTGCCATCGACCTTAACCAGACGCTGCATAACAATTTTGGTGACCTCAGCTCCGTTAAGGGCATACTTGAGACGGTTTCTCAAGAAGATCAACAGGGGCAGCGATTCACGCAACTTGTGTGGACCGGTTGAGGGACGGGGAGCAAAAACACCTCCCAATTTGTCCAACATCCAGGCCTTGGGGGCGGCCAAACGCTTCAAATGTTTTTTGGGACCACGAGCCTACAGAATTTATATTCAATTTTATTATTATGTTAACAAATTAAAGTAACATCTCACTTACCATCTTGTACGATTCAATATATTGTACGGGCGGTTACTGTAAATACAAGAAGAAAAAATTCATTCATTTATGTAGAAAAATACTCTCATATTTCCGACAATTATTTTAGGGTAATAACCCAGCATATCATCATTTGTAGATAGTTTAGCATTTTGCTCAAACATTTTCATTGTTTTTATAGCACAATAACAAAAGATGTCCGAATTATTAGCGTATTATTTTTTTACACGTACCGTCCGTCTTGCAATACAACAGGAAAAGGAAGATATTTGGGTCAAGTGTGACCAGGAGCCCAACTGGCCGGCGTCACAAAAATACTAAATATCGGAACTAGCTATCGAAACACAACAGTGGGTGCTTTTTAATATAGGTATTTTCTTCGACAATTGTGCTTAGAAAAACAAGGGTTGTCTAAATCATTTTAACTTATGTTGAACCTGATACGAACATTGCCAAACAACGAATATAAAATCAAAATGAAATATAAAAATCGGAATTATTAACATAAACTACTTAGTTGTAAAACACGCTATCGATAGATTTAAGCCGCAAAAGTTTCTAGTTCTTTTTTTCGATAATGGTCAAATTTTTGGCTCAGTAAATCAGCCATCGATTGCTTCTATTGCCCGCTCAATTTTAAATTAAAATTGTTGTTATAATTTTACAATTTGTATTTATTTCTGATTTTTTTGTTTTTTTTTTATATTTTTTTTTGTTGGTTTGTTTTACTTTCACATAGTTAATGCTTGAATATTCAAACTCACTTTTGTTGAATTGAAGCATTTATATTTAATTACATTCTGTAAAACCTACTTATATATTAAACTGTGGCATCAATTCAAATTACCAAATTCTTCTGGTTTACTTTTCTTTTTAAGTATTAGTTATTTAAATGTTTCGCTTTCTTTTTTCTTGGGAGGAAAGTGTTTTCTTGCTGTTGTTGTTTCTGTTATTGTTGCTGCTGTTGTTGTTTTATAAAACCACTGGGGTCCAACTAATTTATTAATTAGTAAATACATATATATTATGTTTGGTTTTTGTACATAATACAAATTTTTGTATTCATTTAATAGAACTTAAAGGTATGAAATACATGGTATAAATAGAGGGGGCGACGGGTGGTTTTGGGTGATAAGATACACCCCAAAAGATCCACCACAACTGCCCCCGCCTACAAATATGTATGCAATTTATTGATGAATGTTTTTTACTTTATCTTCTTCCTTCCTTCCTTTTCTTTTTGTTTTTTTCTCATCTTTCTTGTTTCCTGTTTTTGCAGTTTAATTTTTTTGTTGTTTTTTCCTTTTGTTATATAAGTTTCTTGTTTATATTAATGGCTACATTATGTGTGGTCTGTGTGTTTGTGTGTGTGGGTGGTGTTTGTCTGTGTGTTTGAGTGGTGTGCGGGGTGTGTGTAGTTGTGGTGTGGTGTGTGTGTTAATCAGTGTTCTGTATTCAGTCCAACTTTTTCATGGATTTTAAAGCGCGCTCACGTAGCTGCTTTTCCAGATCCTCATTAATGCCTCCGCCTCCGGCAAGTAGGAGTGACAGTTTACCGTTACGTTTTGATGTTGCGGTTGTTGTTGTATTCTCCTCATCGCTGCTGCCCTGAGAGCTGCTATCGGCAGCAGTTGGACGACCCTTGACACTGCCCCCAACGCTGCTCTTCCTCTTGTGTTTCTTATGTTTTTTACCCTTCTTGCTATGTTTCTTATGCTTCTTATGCTTCTTTTTCTTCGATGAGGATTCACCATCCGAATCTGAACCACTGAAATCGACAGATTTCTTGGATTTTTTACGTTTCTTTTTGGGTGCAGATGCAGCAGTATCATCATCTGAATCACTATTAACGGCAGCATCACGAGATGCCTTCTTATGGCTTCGCTTTCGATTGGATTCTGTTTCGGTTGTCGCTGGTGCTGTTGTCCCTGTTCCTGCCGCTCCTCCTCCTTTCTTGGCATCCACTCGACGTTTAATATCCTTGAGAGCCTCCTTTCTCTTTTTCAGTTTCAATTTATCATCACTGCTCGAGTTGTCATCATCATCGTCGCCGCTTTGATCACTGCTGCTGGAGCTACCCGAACTGCGCTGTGATTTGGTATTCTTCGATTTATGACCACCATCTGGTCCAGATGCATTTGCTCCACCAGTTGCCCCCTTCTTTTGTACCACATTTGATGAGGCGGAAGCTGTTGATGCTACACCTGTTTGTTTGCGACGCTGTGGCTTTTGTTGTTGCTGCTCATCATCGCTATCATCGCTATCGGCACTGCTATCTGAGCTGGTCGATTGACTCGTATTACGGGCTCTCTTTGGTGCCGTTTTAGAAGATGAGGAGGATGGGGCGCCAGCGGTAGCTGCGCCGCTGGCAGATGAGGAAGCGGCAGCAGCAGCTGCGGCTGCTGCCAGTCGCTCATGCGGCTTAAGGAACGGTGAGGGAGTGCGGGACAAGCTGGCAAACTGTCGACGATTTATATTGGCGCCTCCAGATGATGTTGATGATGATGAAATAGGCTGTGGCTGCGGCTGAGTCTGCGCCGGCTGAACTTGCGTCTGCTGTTGCTGCTCGGCCACATCCAACTTAGATTTGCGCAGCTGTTGCTGTTCCTCGCGACAGAGATCAATTGTGCTCACAGGTGGACCGCTAAACTCCACCGAAGATCGTTCTAAAAGAAGGCAATTGAATCCATTTAGATATCTGTAGAATGAGAATCAGTTCACATAGTATTTTACCTGCTGGACTATCCCGTTTACGACTGGGTCTTGGGCTAGAGCGACTACGGCTGTGGCTACGACTGCGGCTACGACTACGGCTGCGGCCCCGTCTAACTGCCGGACTGGGACTTTTACGCTGCGGACGTCTGGCAGCTCCACCGCCGCCGGAACTTTCCGATGAGGAACGTCTTTGATTCCGATTACTGGCTGGAGGCGGTTGATGATGATCTCGCTCCCAGCGATTGACCATGGGTCCGCCGGGTGAACTGCGACGATCCCGGGAATTGGGTCGGCGATCACGCGAATTGCCGCGTCGCTGTTGCTGTGGTGAGAAGCGGCGTGGTGAAAATTTACGATATTGTTGCTGTCCACCACCACCTCCACCGCCCGGAATGGGTGAGGAACGGCGATCCCTGGAGAAACGACGCTGACCGGGCGATTGCCGACGATCAAAACGTCCGCCACCACCACCACGACCGCCTCCACCTCCTCCGCCGCCACCACCACCGCCATTAGGACTCTGCCTGGATTGCCAGTGTATGCGAACATTACGATTGGGTGATTGATTGCGATGTTGTTGCCACATTTGACGTTGATTGTTACCACCGCCCCCACGGCCCCCACCACGACCACCACCACGGAAATGCATCAGTGGTGAACGACGACGATTGTTAAATCTAAAATCCATAAAGAAATCCATAAATAAAAACTGATAATGGGAAACAAAATTATGATTGCTTACCTCCTTGGTGATCTGGAGTAGCGCATGGGTGAGCGTGAGAGACGGCGTGGTGAACGGGAGCGTCGTCGTGAATTTGAACGTTGAAAACGCCCGCCACCACCACCACCGCCACTATTATTATCCTGACGCATGGGACTGCGTCCACGTGGTGAGAAACGTCTGCCGCCTCCTCCTCCACCATTGTTGCCGCCACCACGGCGACCTCCACCACCAAATTGACGACCTCGATCATTGCCACCACCGCGTTCACGTTCCATTGAACTGGCCGAATCACCGCGATTATTTCGATATTGACGCTTATTTTGAACACTATTCTTATTCCGACGATGCTCAAATTGATCCTGATTACGTTCAGGTGAAATGGAAATGCTACTAGAGCGCCTACGACCGCCACCAGTTCCGCCGCCGCCTCCACGTCGACTGCGCACCGAAGAGCTACGTGAACGAGAACGTTTGGCGCTCAAGGACCTGGAACAAAATGTTGCCGTTAAACTCAATTAAATTAACTTTACAAATATTATTATTGTTATATATTGATAAGATGACTTAAAATCACTTAGCCGTTAAAATTGAATTCACAATATTAAATATTATATTAAAAATTGTTAACAGCTCGAACATTTAGACAAATCTCTTGCGTCAAAAAAAGAATCAAAAAATTAATAATTTATATAGATTTCGATTGATTTTAATCGGTCAAAACAAATGTCAAATCGTTAATGAATAATCGACAAATAATAAATCGACAAACTATAAAACTAAATTGAAATCTAGTTTGCCATAAAGTTGAAAAAAAGGAACAAATTTGTGATTAAGAAGTTTCAATGTTTCAGTGAGATAGATCTATTGCTTGAATTTAAAAATGTGTTATCTAAAAATAATTGCAAATTCAGATGAAATAGATGCAAATGCATCATTCTCTGATTGTGTTTTAGTTATTTCTATCCTATGGAATATGTCTTCAGTCATAATAATATAATCTGACTATAATTAGCTGATATGCGCTATGTAAGTTAGACATTTGTCCTTTCTGTACGCGAAATTTAGTGATAAAAATATTTTAAGTAACAATCTACGGATAGGAACTTATGGCTGCTATAGGTTAAAGTTGCCGGATCCGGCTATTGCAAGACCTTGGCCTAACTACATCGACAGAAGGCTTATATACTCAGTTTTATTCACATGGCTCAATAATTAACAGCTTAAAAGGGCATAGAAATAGACAGACAACTTGATAAAATCGGCTATAAAAATGCCGAAAGGTAACTCAATTAAGCAATGTGGCGCAAGGGGGAATTATTCAACATTCCCAACTTCAACAGGACATTGGAACTAGGTAGGTAAGTCTCACTAACTAATCCTTACTGTGAATTAAGTTATTTAATTTGTTTGAATATTAGTAGAAACATAAAATGAAACTGTGAATTTGTTTCGTATACATTTAAATTGTGTTTGTTGAATGGATAGCAATCCATTTTAACTTCATCTTTACCTAGAGCGACTGCGTCGGGGCGAACGGGAGCGTGGTGAGCGAGAACGGGAACGTGAATGAGAGCGTGAACGTGATGAGGCCTTGCCCTTTGATTTATCCATCGAATGACGTCCATTTAAAGTCTTCACGGATGCTGCGGCAGCTGCAGTGGCAACGGGCGGCTCCACCGAATGGGCCTTTTTGTGTGAAGCATGCGAGGGGGAGCGAGATTTCTGTTGACGTTGACGGGAACGGGATCGTGGACGACGCTCTCGCTCTCTCTCCCTGGATCCAGGACGATTTAGGCTAGCTGAAGATGATGCCGGAGCTGTAGTTGATGATGATGTTGTGTTGACATTATTATTTGTTGAGGAATTACCACGTTTTTTGATCCGAGCTGCAGCATTGGCTGCAGCCTCACGAGCGGCGCTGGGCACAGAGCCATTGTTTGACGATGCGGCCGATGCCTTGGGTGAGCGCGATTTGGACTTCGGTGGCAAATCTCGCAAACGTTCACGTCTGGGCAGGGAGGAACGGGAACGTGAACGGGATGCCGATAATGAGCGTTGATCTCGTTGACGTTTTTGTTGTTGCTGCTGCTGCTGATGTTGTTGTTGCTGCTGTTGTTGCTTTTGCTCCTCTTCCCTCTTGAGTATCTCATCCTTTTTTTGTTGTATAAATTCGGCTGGTATACCCGAATCACTATCCTGAGCCGATAGCAAAAGCGTCCATAGTTCACCCATAAATTGGCGGGCATTGCGACCATTCAAAAATCCAGTCATATTTATTTGCATCTTTTTGGGGCACGGATATTTCTCCTCCTCCAATTGATTGTATACAAATTCAACAACAACATCGTCCTCAATATGCAATATATCGGTAATTTTCTTACTAATCCATGGACGTAATACATCCAATTTGACCTTGGACATATCCACGCGTTTACTCAAACAATCGCCAAATTTCATTTGTTTCATTAGCCTCTTCTCCTTGTCACTGAAACGCGTATCCTGCTGCTGGTTGGTACCCTATAAAATGTATCAAAAATTTCAGCAAAGCAAAAACAACAAAAACAAAAAAAGAACCCAAACGAAAACGAAAAAAAAAGAGGAAACCTCATGTATATCGATTAATCTTCGTTGTCTCCCTCTACCCCCCCTTTCCGAAACACTTACGGTGAACATCATTTTGCTGCGCTTTTCCTTTTTCCCCCTATTGCCCCGTTCGATGGTTTTTCAAAGTTTAAGATGTCACACTTGCCGCCGCCAAAATGTTTGGGGGGCTAATCATTTGTATGTTGATAACGATAACTACACAGAAGAGAAAAAAAAGAAAACACATATATTCAATAGCATTAAAAAAAAAACCAACCCGGCAATTTCTTGTCTACACACACACACACGCACAAACATGGAGCGGGGCATTTGTATGTATGCGTATATGTTTATACGAAACTGACGCTTTGATTATGTTTCATTTAATGAAAATGTTTGATTTCTTTTATATAAATTTCTTATTTTGTAGAACATTTCACCGAAATTCACTTTGCAATAAATAGAAAATCACGTTTTTATCTAATAAATTCGTATAAACTGTCTTGTACGTGTGTGTGTGTGCGCATGTGTGTGTTTTGTGTGCATGTGTGTTATGAATGGCCGGGGCCGAGGCAGCATTTTTATTATTTCTTATATTTCTTTTTGCATTCTCCAACAACACAAAATTAACTTTAACTTATAAAAATAACCAGAGCCAATTACATTTGCAACGTTTGTTAACTTTAACTTGTATCCGTATAATTGATTTTAGGCTATTTTCTTTTTTGCAAAATTAAAAAGAAAAACTGAACTCCTAATTCTTGTGTTGGAGTGACCATATATTTTTCAGTTTCAGTTAGTCCGCTTTGCGGTTAGAAAATTTGCATGTAAACTGTATGACGAGTGGCCGCAGTTTCTGTTAACCGGTTTCACACACGTTTATCAATACCCAGTGGCGACATCTATCACTTTCAGTGCGTGAATCGGTAAGTATATTTGGCGCGCAACGCAAAGTTGGTTGAAAAAAATTACAAGATTAAATTTTGCAGTAAATTACAATGTATTTTTTGTGTTGTTTTTTTTATTAATATTATTTATTTAGCATTTTAAAACGCATCCATTTTCAGGGCTTCTAATAAATACAAACTATAAATGCATAAAGCATTAAATTAATTGTTCTTTTTTATACGTTTAAATTTAAACTTAATATTAATGAATTTGCATTATTTTTTGAGCAAAATTGCTTTTCAATTTGTTGTTGTTGGTGATGTTGTTTTTACATAGACAAAAGATAGAAGGAGTCAAAGAAGAAGAAGAAGATTAAAAAAAAAACATTAAATAACATTTTTGCAAAAATTGATTTCGCTACAAAAAATAATTTCTCATTTACGCGTTACTTGCTCCATTTGCCGACCCAAAACTCGTTCGCTCAGTTCTTTTGGTTGCTTTGTGTGTGTTTGTTTGTTAATTTGTTTGTTTATATATGTATATATCCTTGACAGGGATCTTTGAGTTTTTCCTTTCCCACATCCTGGCCATAGTTTATGGTATCATATTGGGCTCTTGAGCTGCGCCCGTTGAATATTTTGGCTTGCACACACATCCGCTCTCCACGAGTACATAATCCTGACCGGTTAGCGTCACTGGGCCCAAAGGAATGACCAGAAACAGATAGGGTACATACGTTTGTGTGCATTCACCGCGCACAACATCGCATTCAGAAGATCTGAAGAGAGAGAGAGAGAGGGAGAAACAAAACGCCAAAGGGTTAAGAGTCATCTATATACTTTGAGGATGGAATTTTTCGCCCTCTTTATACAGTGTACTTACTCGCACACCTCAAAGACCACCTGCTGCAGTAGATCGGGAAACTTTTGCACAATGGTCACTGGTTGGCCAGAGGTCAAACTAACACCATACATGGGCGCTGTGGTATTGTAACGTGTTTTACATAGACGCGCCGGTGTATCGCTTTTGCATTGATGTGCCGGCGATGAATTTTTTAGCGAACGACCTGTAAAGTCCAAGTAAAGACGAATTAATCAATCGTTCGCTCGATCAATCGATCAATCAATCAATCAATCAATTTGCGGCCACACTCCAAACCACTGCTGCACAATCATTAGCTTTGACCGACTTACCATAACGATTGCTTCCGATAGACGATGCCGCCTCATTATTCACCTCATCGTAGGCCCTCAACAATGCACTTGTGGTTATGGCGGGATCGAGCGTGTTGGGCAATTTACTCTGACGTCCACGTCGCGAATTTCCGTTCCAATTGGAGAATGTGCGAGCAACGGCCGCACTGTCGTCAATAACAGAAAATAAAAAAAGAAAAAAAATAAAATAAAATAAAAAATAAAACACAAACGAAGAGGCGTTAGAAAAGAAAGTTTTTTCTTCTACTTCTTCTTTATTTTGCAACGCTAACGGTTAACTTGTCGCGCACACACACACCTGGGATATGGCGCATTATTTGGACCCAAACAGTCGGGTGAATCTGTCAATGCATCGCCGGTTAGATATTTCAGGCCACGCCCACCGCCACATCGGCTTGGAGTCACTGAGGAGTCATCACTGCCGCTGTAGCTAGGCCATAACGCCGCATTTGCCGCTGTGAGTGCAATGCTGATGATGCAAAGTGCCGTTAAGTGCTGCAAAAAATGAAAACCAAAAAAAAAAAAAAAACGACCGCAACCAAAAACCAAATTTAGAAACATTCGTTATCGATAACGGTAACATATGGTAGAAAAACAAAAACAAATAAAACAAAAAGAAAAAAAAAACGTTAAAAAGCTGCGTCACTGTTAGCCAGTTTTGTCATACCACTTTGTTTGGTATGTGGTAACAGTGAACTTGCGACCTCCGCTTACTGGCCATGGCCGTGATGGCTTGGCTGGATGGCTTGCTTCTGGACTTGTAGACCTAGACAAGAGAGACATTTTTTGGTGTGCTTTTTTCTAATTCTACGAATTGAAAACAATTTGTGTAGTTAGTCTTACAAAAAAAAAAAAAAAAAGCCGAGCAAAGTGATCATCAAGTTTTTCCCCATTCGACTTTTCAAATTAAAAGATGGAAAAAATTTCCCATAATTTCTCATCCATGACCCCAAAAGAAAAAAAACCAAAAAAAAAAGAACATCTATAAACAAATTAATCAAAGCTCAAAAGTCGCCCCCGTACGTGAAAGTAAAAACAACAACAACAACAGAAATATTCCCAATAATTTAATGACTTTTGACTTGACCGAAATAATAATACACTCAACGAAAAAAAAAAGAAGAAGAAGAAGAGGCCACACCTTACAGCTGTTGTATCTATGCAATCTCAGAACCTCAATTTCAAATCATTATCTATAGATCATCAGATCAATGGCAGCTCCAACTCCAACTTCAAGTCTTTTGTTCATTCATCATTTTTTCGTTTAGTGTATTTGGAAACCAAAAATAATGTTAATCAAGTTGACTTCTAATATGGTTTGAACTTTTTATGACCACTTCTCAGTTCGCAGTTAGTTTTCTTTTCACTTTCTCTGTGTGTGTGTTGCAGATTTGATCGGTGAGAAAAACCAGTTTCTGTCAGAGGAATTTCGGAATTCAAATTGCAGCCACATATAAAAAAAATATATACATTTTTTTTTTTATTTTGTTACTTTTTATTTTCGCATGTCTCTGATTAGTGATAAAAATAACTCAACAACTATTTTAATTGAACAAAATAATATTATTTCTTTTATTTTTTTTGCTTAGTTCACAGAGAGAGAAAGAGAGAAAACTTTCTTTTCAAAATGGATGGCTAAAAAAAAAAATTAATTTAAGTGGTCATTGCGTGTTGGGAAATGAAAATGAAAGCGAAATTCTATTATTTAATTCTTCTTGTTTTTTTCCGTTTTTTTTTTTTGTTGCCTTTTCGTTTTTAACATTCATTACAAGAAAAAATTAATGAATGTAGCGACAACAACGAGACAGACTTTTTGTCACACGCATCTAGCCAAATAAAAAAAAAAAAAAAAAAAAAACAGAAGAAGAGCCGTCCCGTCCGTCGTTGTGCAGACCTGGCCCGCGTAGTTACTCTCACCGCCTTTAGCTTGAACTCTGTCTGTCTCTGTCTGTTGTTTGTTATCTCTTTTATGAAATTCTGGCAGTACTGGTAGTACTTGGTAGTTTGTCATTAAACGTGATTTTCTTAAGGCATTTTCGTCTGTGTGTGCAGGCCTGTCTTTTAACTTTCTGTTTTTATGGCCAGCCATTGCCATTTGAACCTGTCAACAAAACGTGGTTAATTTTTGTATTTCTGCTTCTTTCATTTTTATATATTTTACTTGGTAATTGCCATCTCGATTGGGTCTACACCTAATGAGGCGACTTTCTTAGGTGTGTGGAGTTGGAGTATTTTTTCTTTAAATAAAAAGGTTCATTGAAATTGGTGACTGTACCCCCAGCCCATTTCATTCCATCCATTCTCAAAGTAAATGTCAAATTCATGCATTAATCAAAAATCCATTGAAGTGTTGACAATTTCTCAAAAAATGGGGGAAAAAAAACGGCAACACACAGGGAAAGGGAGATGGAGCAACAAGAGAGACTTTTGCCAAGTCATTAGGCTTACATAATACTCGCATATGACAAAAGTTGGCCATAACAAAGAACTCTAAATTCAAAAGGGGGAACCCAACAACAATAATGGTGATCATAACTAACTTGTCTATGTCTGTCGACTATAATATGCCCATTAGAGGGCTTTTTTTTTCGTTAAGTGTTTAATAAAGTAATCAAATCTTAAGAGATATCTATTAGTGTTTTTGATGAGACTAAGTTTTGGATATTACGTTTGGATTAACATTTATATATAAATGAAATAAAATAGAATTTTTTTATATAATATAATAATCTTAAAGAGCAAGAAATTATCTAAAAAAAAATAGTTCTCTTTATTTTTACTCTGTTTTTAGATAAAGAAAAAGACTTTAGATTATGTCTTTATAGTATTGCTCAATATAAATTTATTCATTTAACGAAACCATCAAAGTTTGCAGAAATGTACCCTTTGAAGTTGAATGGGTGAGTGTAACGGGTATATTGTATGTACATAACGTTCTTAATGTTACCCTATTGTAGAAGAAAAGACTGAGAGAGACCCCAAGCAAAACTGTCAAGAGCCTGAGTCCGAGACTGAGCGCGCTTTACGTATGTACATACATATGTATGTATGTATGTATGTGTGAATGCGTGTGTGCGTATATATCAGGTGCCGTTATAATGAGGTTAACGACCCACATCTCTCCCTCATTCTATCTCTCACCATCTAACTAAAGACTAACACTGCCTCTATAACTCCATCTCATTCTATCACTACTCCCTTCTCCAAGTTCTTTTGGGCTTTGAAATGCTGTCACCATGGCTTTAAGCATTAACATTGGCCATTTAATAATAAACAAAATTGAATTCTAACATACTCTTGTCATAGTTTGAACTTCAAGAGTGAAAATTAGTTGGATATAATCATTAGATATATGTATATCTACACCTATACATACATACATACATCTCTACAGTCTTTTCTTTTTGTTGTTGACAGCAGCGGCAAACAAATAGCCAACGGATAGTCTGTCTGTCCATATGTCCGCCTGTCTGTCTGCTTGTGTGTCTCCTCCTCTTACATATGTGTGACCGTTGCACGCAATTTGAGTCTTAGAACTGGTTTATTGATAAGCGTAGCCTACAGCCTCGAGTTGTTGTGTCTCTCTCCTCGTTGCCCCGATACCTCCACATCTATCCACCTTGCCCGATGCCATTTCTCCGTCTTGTGTAGGCCAGGTTCCACATTCTCAATGGATGTCAGTGATAATGTCTCTCATGATTGAAATGAATTGAGAATGGCAGTGTCAGTGGCGTTTTGTCTTTGTTGGCTTGACTGACACAATTTTTTTTTTGTACCAAAAGACTTTTGTTTGCTGCATTTTGTAGAGCACACAGATGGCCAAAAGTGAGAAAGAAAGATGGTCAAAGAATGTGTGAAAAATTTGAGCGACGGAAGAGTTCTCTTTAATTCGCAATAAACAAAACAATGAATTAATGTTGGGAAAGTATTATTTTGAACTACAACTCTTAGAAGTCGGTTAAATAGATTTAAATGGCATTCCAAAATCTTTGTCTCTGTTTTCTTTATCCCTCAGGATTTTACCAAGAAATAAAAATAGATCGATTTAGATTTCACTTATATGTACTCTTAAACTTGAAAAGTCAGTTAAACTTAAGGGTTAATAACACAGAAGAGTTAACTGTTAATTAACACTGTTCCAATTTTAAAAGTTGTTCAATTGAACGGTTTATTAAATTGTAATTGCCCAACACTGTAACTCTTTCAAATAATAGCAAGGAATAGGAACAACAAGATCTTGAGCATTAACATTGACTGTTGAATTATCTACGACTCTCATCTGGCACTATAGAATTCAGCACTTGTCTAATGATTTCGCTACTTGCAACTTCTCCATGATGATTCTCAACACCGTTGGCCATTAGACCGTTTTTTTCCATTCATCTTCAACTTGAACCGTTCCGCAGTGGCAACATGGCAGCATACTTTGGCGTGATAACCCCGAAGCGACAAAACTTTCAATGGGTTCCCCCCCCATTTACCACTACTACCACCATTCCCCCATCTTCTTGACAGTCTTCTCCGCACAGCTATGCAGATCACGTTTTCCCAGACCACAAAATATACCTAAAGCTTAGAAAAGAGAAGAAGGCGAGTGTAAAAGAAATAAAGATCGAGGGGGAGAGTTAGCGGTAAGTATAGGAGGTAAAGACAAGTGCATGGACATGGACACTGCCTCAACCAAAAGCAGCTGCCCTCCCCCACACAAACACAGAGGCAACAGAAAATAAAAAACCACATAAAAAACGATGACAACGGCGCTTTCATTTTTGGCTTAGCTACTTCGCATGCGCGACCGACCGACCGACCGACGTCCAGATTGGAGCGGGTAACGTGGAAACGAGGCTAACACAGACATGCACACACACACACACATAAGTAGATAAAAAAAATTTCGCTGACCAAATGTAGAACCCTCTCTAACACTTTTACTCATTACGCTATCAATTTTTGGGCATCTATGCATAGAATAATTTCCCTCATTATGCCCCAAAGAAGATTTTTACAATTTGGCTAGAGAGAAAGAGAGAACTACGCTACATTAAATCAACAATTAACACAGAATTTTATGACAATATTCCGTAAATTACAGAGAAAAAAGAAATATTTCTTTATTATTTCTTTTGTTTTGTTTTGTTAGTTGTTTTTTTCTTCTGTTCTCCTAATAAAAATCAAAGAAACAAAGGAAATATTTTTTGACCTAGAATTCTTTTGTTTTACAGTTTTAAATGCTTCTTTTTTTTTAGTTATTTTTGCAAACGAAATTTAAATTGTCATACCCTGTAAAACAATAATAAAAAGGGTATATCTATAGAGCGAGAACTGCAAATGGCATTTTAGAAACTTGACTGTGTTCTAATAGAAACAGTTCCTTGAAGACACAAAATGTTATATCTATCGGATTAGGAAGAATGAGTGAGAATTGTGGAAAACAAGAATCTAATGCCTGATTCTATGTGAATAGAATGTAACCCGTAGAAAAAACTTCCATTTCCCACCACATTTCAGATAAGATAATAATTTTACAGGGTATCAAGCAGTCAACTTTCGGTTCTAACTATGCGTATGAAATTCTTTTTGTATAAGGTTGGGTTCTTCTCCTCATCACGCATGAATGAGAATCTTCGGTGACTGACTCTCCGTTGAAGACCGGCTCTAAACGCAGACCCATAACAAAATCAAAAAAAAAAAAAAATAAATAAAAAACGAATCAAAGTATGAATATATTTAGCCTACTTTTTATAACTTTTGCTTGCGGCTTTTAAGGGTTTCGAGTTTCGGGTTTTTTTTTGTTAAAGAATTTTGCCTTTTTGAATCATCGCAAGACTCGTGCATTTCTGTTTGCTTAATTGGGGGCAAACACGAATGAAATCTACATAAATCAAAAACCAAAGAGTCCAAATGTATAGACCAACCTGAATATCCATAGTCCCCAGTGAGTCAATGGGCGTGGGAGTTGGGTTTTTTAAGCTGTTGCTTTCTACAGGTTTTGTTTCTTTCTCAAGATTGTAAATGAGACTATGCGTTTTTTTTTCTCTTTTTTTTTGGATGGTTAATATCGGTCAAGTTCAATAGGAAAATTTTCTATATCGTTTCGCTTTTGTTTAGCTTTCATTGATATGTTTGTTTATCTTAAATCAATTAAAGATATTTACTAAACTTGCTTAGATTAAAATGATTGAATAAGTTCAAATTGTTTGTAAATTATTTGAAAACTTAAGTAAAGTATTGAAAAGGAAATTTTTTTTTGTTATCAATTACGGATACTTTGTTATTCAGAGATTTTGTAAATATTAATCATTGTATGTATAATCAGCTAAGATACATATATATATAGCTTTCTATCTCTGAACTTCTCTTTGGAATAACTATAGCAAATATAGTAGAAAATTGATTTATGCACTTCAGAAAGTGTTAAAGGATATACAATTTTGAAAATTAATTTGTTTTTTCCTTAAACTTTGGTAGTATTTATTGCTATCCAATAGAAAATTGATTAGGAAATGTATAAACCATATTCCATAAACTGAATAGATCTGTTTAACCAAATTTTCTTTGTGTCAACTTCCTGTCAGCTTTTACCGTTTCTCTTATGCCAAAAATGCCAAAGAGAAGTGGTAGATATTAGCCAAAATCCTTGTTTATCTGCTTACATGTCCTACATATTTGTTTAGCCACATTTTCTATGGCTAATTTGGCGCATACCTTTCCCACCAACCATATTCCATATGTCACCTAATCCACACGTTTTTTTTTGTCATTTTTTTTTCTTCTACCTTTTTTTTTTTTCTCCCTCTTTTTCTTTAAAGCGAGGCTTAGAGGAGACGTGCAATGACTAACAAGTACCAAAAAAAAAAAAAAAAAAAATGTTGGTAAAAATTGGCAGAAAAGATGGAAACACAGAAGACAGAAATAAAAAAAAAACGATCTACGACTAGTAAAAGTTATTTGGCTAAAGTAAATTCATTAAAAATTCGTTAAGACCAAGACCAAAGACCACCATAGCTGTTGCGGTTGCGCATCGACAACGGGCCGAAAAGAAAGTCAAAGAAAAGGTGCTAATTTCAGCAAGAGAGAAGAGATGAGAGAGAGAGAGAGAGAGAGGCAAAGAACTCTACAGAAATAGGTCGCCCATATGCTATATGGATTTGTATAGGAAATGCAAATGGAATTTCCAATAGCCCAAAATAAAAAAATACTCGAAACAAAAAGGAACCAAGCCTTAGTGGAGCATTCAGACCACACACACACACACACACCCAAAACCCAAAAGGTGCTGTGTTTGGGTTGGGCTGCAAAAAAAAAAAAAAACATACACAAACTTTAAAAAAGATGAAAAAAAACATATATATATATATATTTTACGCCATACTGGTTTAAGGAATACAGAGAACACAGAGCCGTTGGAGAGAACAACGGAATGAACAATGCCAAGTTCAATAGGCAGAGAAGCGAGGTGCATATGGGCAGAAGGAGTGTTTTTTAAGGGGGAGGGTGGAGGAGGAGGAGGAAGAGAGGGCGGAGTGAGTGTGTGTGTGTGTGCGATGGTGATGACGATGTCGACTAAGAAGAAGAAGATGAAGATGATGATCTTGCAGCTGGCTTCGGCTTTTCCTGGTCTGGTGCATGGATCTGTTTTATACCCTATAAAAAATGGGGGATATTGGATTTAGTCTGTTTAAAGGAAGTCTTTGGCGTTCAACTGAATCGTATATCGTAGGATATTAACGACCTTGGCCTACATATTTCATTATCCTTTGCACTAATTTTCCTTTAAAATTTAAGGAAAAACACCTGCATTTCCTAGTCTTAAATTTGGATAACTAACAGAGGGTATTCTCACCGTTGCCTACTTTGATTTTTAAAAGTAAAGAATTCTTTTTAATATCGGTATATATATATAATTCTTCGTTTATTTTTATTGGTGTCAGACTTACTTTGACAGAACTTCTACTTAAGCACCGGTATTCCATTGTGTGTTGGTGTTTTTGATATTGAAACAGAAAAAGAATCCAAATACTTTAATTTTCCTTATTTTTTTTGTGATTTTTCTATATTTCAATATTTGATTGATCTCTTTTTCGGAATCGGAGAAATGTGAAAAAAAAACTTTGATTTTGAATTGCAAACCAAACAAAAAAAAAAAGAACAACTGCTTCACGCACACGTTTAAAGAGACTTCTTTGGATTTTCTTTTATGGTTTTTTTTTTTTTTTTTTTTTGTAAAAATATATTTTGTCTTCTTTTTTATTGTTGTTTAGTTGAACTTGGAAGACTTTTGTTTGAGCTGCGAGGGCGGAGAATTCTATTTTTCTTTCTTTTCTTTTCTTTTTTTTGTGTGTGTTGGGATAATTTATTTTTTTTTTTTTTTTTATGTTATATTCGCGTGCGACGACACAACCGTACAACTCGAGCGCTCAACTGGAACTGGCATATCAGGGTAACGTTTACCATTCCTTAAGCACTTGATGTTGTCGTCTTTTTGGCCATCAGAAAGACGGTACCGTCGCTGCCTTAGCTCATGTTGCTGTTGCTACACGGTTGCTGCTGCTGCTGCTCGTAACCTGTTGCTGTCGTCGTTTCTTGCTGCTGCCGCACAACTGCTGTTGCTCTTGCTGTTGCTGCTGCTGTTGTAGGTGTTGTTGTTTTTGTTGTTGCTGTTGCTGCTGCTGGTGGTGTTGGTGTTGGCGGCTGCGACAGCGACAGCGGCAATGTCTGTGGCAGAAGTTGAGGTCTCGGCCAAGCCGGACGCATTTGTGCATCTCGTAAAACGCAAATGGTGCAACACAAACAAATGATGAATAGGCAGCAAAAGCATAGGGCTACAAATAACACAATTCCAACTAATGTCGCCAATAAAATGTCTAAAATTATACACATCGTTTTCAAAACACACAAACACACAGACAAATTTGATTATTTTTCTTTTTGGACAGTGTTTTCTTTCCATTTGTTTTTTTTTTTTTTGTCTTAAACGGAGAATAAAATTGTTGTTGAGAAATTTGCACAAATGAAAGTGAATTCAATTTTAGCATATTTTCAACAAAGACTTTTTCAAATATTTTACAAAATATTTGCAAGTTTTCTTTTGATATTAAATTAAAATTTAATTTATAAGAGCTGACTGGAAAAGCTAAATGCCTTTCTTTTTATATGAATTTCTTTTTTTTTTATTATTATTACTTTTTAGTTAAGGTTGATTGGAGGTGTAAAGCTTGCTTAGTTTATCCAATAAAATTCCATTGAAAGTTTATAAATTAAATGTTTTTGCAAAACAAACAAATAATAACAAGATAAAACAAAAGAAATTGTTTATTTATTTGGAAAAAAAATCTGATTCATCCATAAAATAAAATCATTTTAACTTGCAAATAAATCATTGAGGAACAAAATCTGTGAACAATTTGAAGTTAGTTATCTTAAACTAAAGATATAGTTAGCTGATCTGCATTAATGCCAAAAAATCAATCGCTCTTGAGACGATTTATTTTCATAGAAACGCATTTTAAATATTTATGAAGAAAAAATAGTTTTTATTTTATTTAGATTTATATTATATGTAAATAAGACAAAGGCTTCGTGTTAGGACTAGGATTAGGATTACGATTAGGATCACTATTTGTGCCTACTCCCAAGGAACTTTTAACTCTTATTTGTTGTCTTGAACTCAACCAATTAGTAAACAATCTTATAAATTATTTATATATTATTTGTAAATTAAAAGCAACTTTAAATTTTTTTCAAATTGTAAAAAAAAAGATTACTTTTGCTTTAGTTAGTTTATTTATGGGACATGGGAAGAAAATGAGCTGAGTCTAACTCCCGATGACTGATTCGATTTTCTGATTCGTATGATGAGTTTTCACCATCGAAACTGAAAGCATTGCGAATGGAGTCGGCAAAATAATTGATTAATATTAATTAATAATGTTATATAATAATAATAAAAAAAAAACCTGCATGTGCTCTGTATTGAAAAGAGCGCTTTTCATTTTTTCCAAAATATTTCGGATGGGATTTTTTTCTTCTTCTGTTTTTTAATATATATTGTATGTATTTTTTTTTTTGGGAAAGTTACCAATTTGTGATGGTTATTATCGAAAAGAAACAAACTTTCATAGTTACAACAACTTTTTCTCTTTACTTTTTTCCCCCCTTACCCCACTCCTCCTCCTAAAATTTCTTCTTTAATTTTGTTTTTTTGGTAAATGCAAGACATTTGAAGTCAATTGTCGTCGCGCCGCTGTGGCATGCAGAAAAATAAAATAAATTTAATAGTAACAATTGAAACAAAATGTTGTTGGCTAAAATATGAGAGCCAACGGGCCGTTACTCTTGCCAATGGCAACGGACAGCAGCAACGGCAGTGGCACTGGCAGCAACAGTGTCATCGACAGTGCCGTCAGTCGGTGTAGTCTTCGTCTCCGTCTCCGTCTCCTCCATTTATCAGCGAAAGTAACCTGAACAAGTTCCAATTGTGCATTTGCTGGACATGTTGGATGGACGGTCAAAATGCTTTTATTCAAGCTTAACAATTAACTCTCGTAATAGTTGCCAAAAAAATAAAAAAAACCAAAAGAAAAAGCCTACAGAATTTAACAGACTAGGTGAAAGTAAAACTTTGCGCTATAAAATATATAAAAATTGTCAAGTTTTCTAACTTAAAAAGTATATTTTTTTCATGAATCGCCAAATTATAGTTGGACACAAATAAAAACTAAATTAATACTTTCAAAAATGAATTCTTTATTTCGATTTACAATGAGAAGGAACATTTTAATAAATCTATTTAGAAATTATTAATATGTTACGTCAGTAAGATGATTAAACATATTTTAATATTTTAAAAGTTTTTTTTCAATATTTAAAAATTGCTTGTAATTCATCAAAATATTAAAATCAAGTTTTTTTTCACCTATTATCAATCGGTTTTTGAATGAGTCACATAAAAAGGTTCACCTAATGTTTGCCAATGCCTTTTATATATAAGCATTAATTTTTATGGAATTTTTGTAAACATTTGTTATCAAGACACCCTTGACTCTATTCACAAACTCTCTTCTGTTTTTTCAGACAACAAAATTGTTAGTATTAAAATGTTTTTAAATTCACGTAGAGTAGAAATTTCGTTGCAGTTCTAAATACGTTTTTTGGTTTGGTTCAACGTATCCCGATTCGGTTTTTGTATTTGTATTTCGCGCCAAATGCGTGCTAGTTTATCGCAATACAACCGTGTGTGTGTGTATAACAGCAAGAAAGCACACATCAAAGTTAACCAACACTGAAAGGCTGCTGCAGAGCAGGCAAAACAGCAACAACAACAGCAACGCGTTCTTGTGCGTGTGTGTGTGTGTGTGAGATTGGAAGACAATGGCTGCGGCTGCGGAAGGTGTTGTTCCTACCCTTGCAAGTAAATATCAAAACCAAATAATTCATTAAATATCATACAGAATTATAGAAAAAGTGCCAAATAATTAGCGAATAAGTATTTGCATAGTTTCAAGACCTAAAATTGCCACATTACAGTGACTAAGTCATTTTTTTTCCCACTAAGGCCACCTCGTGTGTTTTTATACCCTGTAAATGAAAGAGTGTGTAGGTGTCTCCGGGTATCTTGTGTTTGTGCTAATGCAGTGAAATGATCAAGTTAATTGTTCAATTCTCTATATTTGCACAAAGAAATATACTTTAAATATATTGCATTTTTCACGAGAAAGTGAAACGTATTTAACATGACTTGTGATAAACTAAAACCAATTAAAAAGCTGTTAGGTTTAGTTTTATAGGTTAGGTTGTTAAGGAGGAGATCGCAATGAAAATTGCGTACACAGTATCGTTAGGTCGATATATATACATATATGTTTGTATGTATAGTCTGTTACTAATCTGGCACTCTCTCTGCGTTCCAATTTACAGTTCGCTCTAGCGTGGCTGTTGAGCTGTGGTCATCGGGTGGCTCCAAGTTGCCATATGAGCACAAACCCAATTTGCCGCGAGAGGAGACGAAAAGTTCCAGATCGATTTGCTTTAGTCCCGATGGCCGTTATTTTGCGTTTTCGAATGGCCTGGTGGTCAAAGTGCTGGAGGCAAGGACGGATCAATGTGGAACATGGCCCATACAATGCCAATTGCCACGTCCCAAGGCATTTTATTTAAAGTTCTCGCCACGTGGCAATTATTTATGCACCTGGGAGCATTATACTATCACTAAGGATCGTCCGGAAGGATCACCGAATCTGCTTGTTTACGAAGTTGCCACAGGAAATGAGGTTTTCTCCATTGTGCAAAAGAATCAAACTGATTGGGAACCATCATGGTCATCGGATGAATCAATATTCGCCTTGGTCGTTGGTGGTGAAGCTTTGTTCTATGATTTAGGCCAAGATCCAACTAAGAGATTTGACGACCCATCAAGGAGAATTGGTGGTAGTCGTGGCGGTATGCTATCATTGGGTCCAGGACATTGTCCGCCATTTTTAGCCTTCTATACGCCCGGTGCCAAAGGTGCTCCCTCCATGTGCAAATTGTACAAATATCCCGCCTTGGGCCAAAATCAAACAGTGGCCTGCAAAAGTTTCTTCCAAGCGGATCGTGTGGAGATGTTATGGAATAAACGGGGCACTGGCCTCCTTCTACTCACCAGCACCGATGTGGATAAAAGTGGCGCCTCATATTATGGCAATCAGGCTGTCCATTTTATGGCCACAAAGGGCGACACTTGCTCGGTGCCATTATCCAAAGAGGGACCTGTCCATTCTGTTAAATGGAGTCCCAAGGCCAATGAATTTGTTGTCGTCTATGGTTTTATGCCCTCCAAGGCCGCCCTATATAATCTAAAGTGTGATGTTGTTTTTGATTTCGGCGAAGGTCCGCGCAATTGTGCCTATTTCAATCCATTTGGTAATCTAATTGTCTTGGCTGGATTTGGTAATTTGCCCGGAGCTGTCGAAGTCTGGGATGTGTCCAAGCGTGAAAAGTTGGCGAATTTAAAATGTGCGGATACAACGGCCTTTGAGTGGCATCCGAATGGTGAATGGTTTGTTACTGCTACCACAGCTCCAAGATTGAGGATTAGCAATGGGTAAGTACATTTTACCACAATAATGTATTATTATTAAAAGAATTAAAAAAGAGAAAATGGAAATGCAATTTTTTAACTTCAAATCCACTCTACTCTATTCTAGCTTCAAGGTCTATCATTATTCTGGAGCCTTGCTGCATGAGACGATGTGGCCGACGGGCCAGGAGCTGCTTGGCATTGAATGGCAACAATATGCTGATAATACATTTACGGAACCGAAAATCACCAAGGCGAAGCATGAGGGGATTAAATCCAGTCAACCGGAGGCTAGCAAAAAGGCCTACACACCGCCCCATCTGCGTCTGTTGAAGGAGGGCAAGAATCCGGAGAAATATTTGCCGCAGCCCAGCATTCCCGGATTATCGCTAACAGCAGCCGGCAGCGGAGCAGGTAATACGACGCGGAAATTTTGGCATAAACAATATGATTTGGACAATCCGATAATGCGACGAGGCGATCAACAGCAATTGATAACTTCCTCGGTTATGCGTGAAGGTGGTCAGCCATCGGCACAGAGCTCCTCGAGTCGACAAACTCGACGATATCGGCCCTATCAGCATAAACGCTATTAGATATATTTTCAGTTATCCCAAAGGGAAAATACAGAGAAAGAGAGAGGGAGAAAGAAAGGGAAAAGGGATATACAGACGGTCTATCTAACTCATCTCATTAGGGTTAGAATTTTAGGGATTCGCTTTGATGTATATGTATGTATATAAAAGCATAGGCGTGTTCTATATATACATATATGTATGTATATGGATTGGGGAATGAAACTGAAACTTGTATCGGTAACAGTTGCGGTATTTAAACGGTTTTCATTTAGCTTTAGTGTTTTCTTTTGTCCAAATTGTATTCTTTTTTTTTTTTGTTTGATTCGTTCAAGTTACATTTAAGACAACAAAAAAAAAATTTGATTGTATTTCGACATAAACTTAGTTTAAACACGATAACTTAAATTACATATGTAAATAAACGGTATTTAATATATATATGTATATATATACATATACGCTTATTAATGTATATATATATACATATATGTATGTTCAGCTAATGATAGTTAAAAAGGTAAAAAAAAGCAGTAAATTGATTTATATTTAAGCTACATGCAGAGCATTCTAAACGGTTTCGGTTAACGGTTTAAACAGTTTTCGATTATGGTAACGGTTTCATTCCTTAGCAAATTTTGCTAATTATTGCCTTTTCTCTCCTTTTTCTTTGCATTCCCCGCTCGCCCGGTGGCCCTGCATGCAGGTGGCGCCAACAGTAACAGCAATAAAAGCAAGAACAAGCAGCAAAAACGCAATAGAAGGGATGTTGTAAATAATGTTAATGGTGGCAATGCTCCAGATGCTTCACCGGCTACTGGGGCAGGTGAAGACCAAACGCAGCAGCAGCAACAACAACAATTGCAGCAGCAGTCTCAACAATCAGCTTCATCGAATTCGGCACCATTCAACAAGTCGAGGCAACATCATCAAGCCAGACAGCAACATCATCATCATCAAGAGAATGCAGCCGATCAGCAGCGGAATCACTATCATCAGGGGCATCAATCGCAGCATCCCCAGGCCAATGGCCAGAATATCAGCGAGAAGGATCGCAAAATTCGTACTGTGGCCAAAAAGCTATCTGACATTAAGAAGCTCAAGGCCCGACAAAGTCAGGGCGAAACCCTGGAATTAAATCAATTGAATAAAATTGAGATGGAAGCAAGGTACCTGGATGAGCTCAAGGCTCTCAAGTTGTCCGCCTAACAAACAGAAACAAAAAAAAAAAAAAAACGAAACAGATAAACATTTGAAAAACAAAAAAAAAAAACAAGCAAAATACAAGGAAGAAAGAGAAGAGAATCAATTTAAAACCGGAGAGAAGGAGAGAGTGAGAGAGATATGCGAATGGGAAACCAATGTGTGATACAAGGATTAAAAAGACGAGACGTGATGAACTACAAGTCAAGCAAATAAGAAAAAGATGAAAGGAGAACAACTCTACAATGACCTATTAATTCCTCCCTACTACCTATTACCCTCACGCAAAAAAAGTCCGTCTCATCCACCTCTCTGCCCTCTCCTGCTGTTTAACGCTCATTTCGCGATAAATCGCAAAATCAAGTTTCTAGTTAAAAACATTTTTCTACTATTGTGATTTCTTAATAGTTATATTATATTTTGGCAAACAACTGAAAGCAGACCAAACCAACAAACAAAAACATCAAACTCCAAGATAAAAAACAAATTTATGTACCAAATTGTTCTACCAAGTAAATAAAGAATGTTTCCATAAGAATTTCGTTTTATTCTATTATATCTTTAATCTTCCCATTTGGATTTCTTTTTGATAAACTGTTCCTGACCATCTTCCTTGATGGCCACATAAAAGCCCAAGCTTTCATATTTATAACGCATATAGGCTATATATCCAAAGACACCGGTTATGGCAGCCAGTCCTAATCCCATTATGACCATGTTCTAGAATTCAATCAACAAATTTATGTAATATTTTTGAATTTCGAGTTAGTAATCGGAATTTCTTACCGGTTTTGCGTACAATTCAAAGTTGATTAAGCGAAAAACGCTAGTACTACGCATAGAACGTATGCCTTCCCCCGGTTCCTGCTTTCCTTTGGGTTTGTTATCAGTCATTGTTTCGTCTCTTTAACTAATAATTTAGTTCGTAAATAATTTGTCAATCATTTGAAAGTAAATATACAACATGTGAGATGTGAGGTCTTTAAAGCAGTGTGGCCGTAACAAATCATCTACATATGAAAAAATATCGACATTTGTATTAATCGATAGGTTTTGTCCATCATCGCCACCTAGTGTTTGTTGTTAAAAATAATTTGGAGCAAACATTTTTTTTGTTGGTGGAAACGACAATTTCATTTCCGTTTTTAATTAAAAATATGAATTAATTAACACTTAGAATTAGAGCGAATTGTAACTTGAGACAGTTTAGTAACTGTTACATTGAAGAAAAGCATGGTGAGGAGCGTCAAGAAGCCGCGACAAGTGTATGAAGCATTTGACCCACTTGCCGCGGCCCGGAAAAATGAAATGCTGCCGCTCCGTAATAATGACCAAAAATAGATCATATCGGCGCAATGTCTAATCCATAAATAGATCGAATATGAATGGCTAAAATCTTTGTATGTATTTCTGTTCACAGGCTATCCTGGGAGCCCAATTGGTGATCACTCTGGTGATGGTCAGTGTCATACAAAAATTAAGTCCGCATTATTCTTTTGCCAAGTGGATCCTATGTCGTACTGGTCTTTTTCGTTATTTGCATCCCACCGACGATGAGTTGCGTACCAAAGGGGGTGTACCCAAAGAAAAGCTGGCAAAGGGAAAACACAAGCAACACCAGAATGGAGGAGTTCCGCCAAATACTGGACAATTTCATATACCACGTAGCATAGAAGTGGAACTGGAGACTGCCCCCGTGCAGGAGCGAGATGTTGTGCATTTACGTTACTTTACCGAATACCAATGGCTAGTGGATTTCAGTGTCTATGCTGGCATAGTCTATGTGTGCTCTGAGGTCAGTGGCTAGCATCTCTACAAAATTCATATCAAGCTAATTTGTTTCCCATTTCTTAGGTATTTCATTTTTACTTCCCATTGAAGCAGGAAATCAATCTGAGCATGGTATGGTGCCTGTTGGTCATATTCTTTGCCCTCAAACTGTTGTCTTCCCTCACCGTGTTGTACTTCCAAAGCGAGGAATCGATTGGAGAACGCTCCATGGTAATTGTGGCCTGTCTGGTCTATCTGCTAATTGCCATGATTGTCCTGATTATCGATGAGCGCATATTGGAAACTGGTCTAGAGGATGCCTATACCAGTTTCAATTCAAGTGCCTCTAAATTTCTCACCGAACAGGGTCTGCCTTCGTCGTAAGTGGACCATTAGTAGTTTTTGATTGTTTTAACATGAATGATTGATTGCAGTTTTATATATTTTGCAGTGGTCCAGCCTCAAAGATTGTTGTGAAATTCTTTCTAGCCTTAAGCTGCGGCTTACTTGGCTCTCTGTTTACCTTTCCAGGTCTGCGTATGGCCAAAATGCATTGGGACTCACTGAAATACTGCCGCGGCAATCGTTTGCTGCAAATCCTATTAAATCTCAGTTTTGTGTTGCCTTTCATTTTGGTCATATTGTGGATAAGGCCCATTAGTCGTGACTATTTAACGGTTCGCGTATTCCAGGGCATGCAACAGCCATTGTAAGTTTATATTAAAAAACAATATCAAATAAATTTGGTTAACGATATTTGATCTATTTCAGACTGAAACCGCATGTGTTTGAGACACTGCGTCTACTCTTGGTTGTGTTTGTGGTCATTATGCGCTTTGCCCTAATGCCTATCTATTTGCAATCGTACCTGAATCTGGCCTATGATAAAATATTGGAACTTCGCAAGGAGGCCGGCCGCATTACCAACATTGAATTTCAAAAGAAGGCATGTTTCAGAATGCGGAAACTATACATTACATGGTTATCATCATGATACTCTTTTTACAGATCTCCTCCATATTTTATTATCTTTGCGTTGTGACTTTGCAATTTGCTGCTCCACTGATTTTGTGCCTCTATCTGACTCTAATGTACAAGAGTCTTGGCGGATTTAGTTGGTCGGGCATTTTCAAAGAGAGCGTTGTGCTGCAACACGAGTGTGCAGCTACCGATAACGATTTGACTTCTGCCATAGAGGATAAGGTTGATCGGGATTTTAATTTACTGGAATCGGCCCAATCATTGCAGGCATCGTTTACGAGTCTGAAAAATGTAAGATTGACTTTGACCTATTTCCTGTTACTTTTTCGTCATATTTTTTTTTTTATCTATTTTAGGTGTTCTCCACAGAGGTGTATAAAGGATTTTTGGGATTTGCCACCTGGTGGTGTTATTTTACGCTTTTTGCCACCTCTTCATTGGGCATTGTGTATCAGTCATATTTTAACAAGACCTAATAACCAAAACGACAAAAAAAGCGCACCAAATACTAAAAACAAAAAAAAAACAAACAATAACTTAGAAAATTTTATGTTTCAAATTGTTTCGTAGTCGAGAAGCCATAGTTCAAACATTTGTATATATATTGTTTATAAATTTGTAATAAAAACGCAACTGCGAATCGGTTAGGAGCCAATACGGAAAAAAACATACCCATTTATTTCAACCTTAAAGGTTGGCTTTAACCTAACAGACCACAAACTAGTTTATATGTACGGGGATATTGAAGAGATATACAGTGTAAATATATATCGTGTAACTTTAGTAGATAAGATAGTCTTAGGGCTCCTTAGATTTTGGCAATACCAATGACACCGCAACCAATGCGAGCACCAGCATTACCAGTCGATTTGCTCAGCTCATGTCCGCCCTTGCCCAAGTCATCGGGATCGGCATGGACAACAACTGTGCGTCCAATGATGCTATCAGCACCAACTAGCGTTAACTTGGAATCAGTAATGTTCACTTTAGTTGGGCCATCTCCAGTTGCCTCAATATTGCCCAAATCGCCCAAATGACGGTTTTCATCGTCAGGAGCACCATGCTCCTTGCTATGGGGATTGAAGTGGGGACCAGATGACATGCAGCCATTGGTATTGTCGCCAAATTCATGGACATGGAAGCCATGGAGACCCTTAGCCAAACCAGTCACCTCGCCAGTAACTTTGACAGGAGCTCCGTTACCCTAGAGACAAAAAAAAAGGGGGGAAATAAAGGTAAGTTAAGAACAGATAGTGACAAGTGTAGTGCTTTTTGATAAGCCTACAAAAGTGCCTAATCATGATAAGTGTGTGTCTAAGTGTAAATGAATTTACACATTTAAATCAGTATGTATGTATGTATGTATGTTATATAACTGCAGTTAACGATGACACAGCGAAAGCGCAATAGCAATTGCTCAGCTCAATTGAAATTCCTAAAGGGGGCCGCCGAAGCCGGGTCTCGCTCCCAGTACTTTGGACTGACCTTGAAGCTGCCATATTTGTTTTCCGCATAAGAATTTCTACAATTTTCTATTGCAATTATTTCATTATAAACTTACCTCCTGTTCAAAGAAAACGGTACCCTTGGCATCGCCATTAATAACGCAAACTGCTTTTACAACCATTTTGTTTATGATGCTGCTGTTAAAACAATATTTCAAGCAATAAGATTACTACAAGTCGGCGCAGGCAGTTCAATAATAGAGCTGGGAAAACCATCGATGGCACCATGGATGGAACCGATGGAGTGCGATATATCGTAGGAAATTTTTTAGTGTCGATATATAAAATTTCTTTTGTTTAGTAAGGCAAAAGCTATTGTCATGGAACGCAAAACCAATATACCAATGATCAAAAACCAATGACTGCTTTTAAATAGCATGTGATACTGATACGAGAACCTTTTTTCAATAAGAGACTTTCATTTGTCGTAAGTTTGGAATTCGCCTTTAGTTTTCTTTTATTTTAAGAGTTCTTTGTTTTCTTTCATTGGATTTGTTTTGTTTTGTTATTTCAAGCTTAGCTTAAAATTATATATTTTGTTTCTTATATTTAAGAACATTACATTCAGAAATTACACACTTAAATCCACATTTGAACCTGTCTTTCAGATATATTTTTGGTTGTTGTTGGTAAATTTTTTAAGGGCTAACATGTAATAGAAAAATTAAAGTCTGGATTATTAGTATGGATCAGAGGAAACGATGGCATGAATTCTAATGCTTTTGGTTGTCTACTTTTGAATATTTTGAATAGTTTAAAAACGTTAAAAATATCTTCTGCAAATTTTCGATCACATCATCTATGGTATCGATGGTTTCTTCCATCGATGGAAAAAATATCGAGTGGAACAACTATCGATGGATTCCCAGCTCTTGTTTAATATATTATGAAAACGAAATGTTATCGTTAGCCAAGACTAGCGATTAATAAACAAACGGTGTTGACTCACAATAAAATCGAGTGGCGCTTTAACGATACAGTTTGAATTAAATGTTTCCCAAAATCTGTTTCTACGTTTTTGATCAAACTTGGGAGGGAATTTAATGATAGTGTGTGTACCGTAAAATTGTCATGATCTGTAAGTATAGCTGCAGTCAAAAGGAATGCATATTTTTATGGCCAAATCTTTAAAGAAATTTAAAAAAGTTAACCCAATAAAACAACAATTTGACATTTGTTTTTTGATTTTAATACACAATTTGTCCAAACACTTAAATGGGATTTTCTTCATTAATAAGAAATAAAGTGCAATCTTTTTTTTTTTTTCTTTTTTGTTTTATGTTTATACGTAGATGTTTTTTTTTTGCATTATTATTGTATTCGTAAATTTGTAGATATTTTTGTTTCTTATTAATTTTGGGTTTTTTTTTCTTTATAGTTTGTATATATTTGTTTATATATATATAGGTATATATATATATATAAGTATATATATGTATATACATATATATATTTGTATTTATATTTAAATCGATATAGGTAAAGGTATGTGGATAGGTAATAATATTCATTCGCCTGTTTGTTTGTTACTTGTTGTGTGTGTGGTTGTTGTTGGTTGCTTGATTAGTTCTTTCTTCTCCCTCTATACTCGTTCTTTCTTTCACGCTTCTTTTCTGCGTTTTTTGTATTTTTTTTAATTATTATTTTTATAGTTTAAATTTACTTTCGAATTCTCTGCGGACTCTCTGGTCTCTCACATAGCTATAACATCTTAAACATGATAATCATCAATCATTACAATAATCAATCGTATATATTTTGCTTAATATACATATATATGAACATATATGTATATATATATATATATATAGTATATATATATAAAATTTTGTTTGAGGCTTTACTTCGCTTTAAACTTAAAATTTATTATATGTACTTAGAGAGTAGCGTCATCGAGCATATTGAATTCGTCAGATTTAAGGGGCTTTATATAAATTGTAACTTTTGAGTGTTTAGATTTCTTTATCTTTTATATAAGTAATATGTGTTTGTTTTTGTTTGTGTATATAGGGTTGTGGGTGTGTGGGGTGTTTGTTTGTGTTTTTGTGTGTGTGTATTTGCATGCTGTTGCAGCCGTTGTACGGTCAACATTTAAAACACAATCTCACAGTTTCTCAATTTGTAAAAGTTTCCTTTTCCAATATTTAATGTATACAATTTGTTTTTGCTTTCGACTCTGTTTCTAGACACATATAATTATATATATTGATACATATATATATATATGTATATGGGAGAAGTTTTGAGGCTTAGATAGGGGTAAAGGGGATTGGCAAATTCAATATACAAGATGGAGATACTTTTTGTTGTTGTCGCTGTTGTTGCTGCTGCGGTTACTTGGTTGGTTGGTTGCTTGTTTGCATTCCTTCATAATCTTTCGTTTCCTTCAAATGGTATTTTTTTCCTTTCCTTTCTCATTCTTATGCTTTTGTTTTCTTTCTTTTTTGTGTTTGCTGTTTAATTTTCTTCCTTATTTTGTTTTGCTTGTGTTGTTTTTGTTAGTTTATTTTCCTCTCTGCGGGCGCCACAGCCGTTTCTCTGGCTATTATTTGCCTTTGTGTTGCTTCTGCTTTTGTATGCGCACGCATCAGAGCACTTCGGATACATATTTGGGTCTTTTGGCCGCAGCAACAGCAGCAGCAGCTCCTCCGCTACCACCACCACCATCGGCCGTAGTGACGCACTCCTCCTCACTGGCTGCTTCAATGTGGCCACTGTAATCGGTTGGCAACTCTTCGTATATAATCTCAGGATGTTGCTGCTGTTGTTGTTGCTGGTGTAGCGTAACTGTGGCCGGATGTGGTGCGGCCATTACATGATTCCGTTTAAGGGCAATTAGAGCACCCACACCACTATTACCACCACCGCCGCCTCCACCTGCTCCACTACCTTCCACATGCCCTTGCTGCACAGATACAGCAGAGTTTTGATTTGTTACATAGTAAGGACTGCCGCCGCTGTTTGTCGAAAAAAAAATTTGTGTTATTAATCAATATTAATTATTATCACATCAAATATATATTCGCTAGCTAACCTGTATTGATTGGAATTATTGACCACTGTTTGCCCCTGTTGCTGCTGTTGTTGTTGTTGTTGCTGCTGCTGCTGATGTTGCTGCTGGTGTGCATTCTGAGAGTTGTAGATGATTTCTATAAGAGAAAAAAATAACAAATGTATATTTAGCTCGATTTCAATCGAGTTTTTCAATTTTCTAAACTACAAAAATAAATTTAGGCATGCTTCTAAAGATCGAGTCTTAAAGATCAAATAAGCTTTCAGATTGACGTAGGGTATCGTAGATATAACCCAGATTGCGCACTAATCTAATAAATTGTTGTATTTGAACAAGTTTTATAATGCAATGCGACAATGCGCTATCTATCGTGAATCATTCTGTGGTTATGATATCATCAGTGTATTAATATAAATTAAGTTAAGTAAAATTTTACAAAATTTCACTACCATATAGCAATCTTCTTACCTGCATCGGCGGCACGTTGCTCCAGAGACATGCCTGGTGAGCCAGGCGCCGATTGTAGCACAATGTCTTGCAGCGGTGAGCTCTCCCGTGAGTTATCTGCAAAAAGCAATGTATGGAATATGTTATTAAAAATTTAAAGGGAAAACTTAATATTGTTTTGGTGACTTGCCCATGTGACTCGGTGAAACGGGCGCCGAACGTGGCATTCCATAGGGAGGCCGGAAACCCTGGCTGCTACGTTGCCGTCGCTTCTTGTAACTGTGATCGATCAGTTTGGCTCCGCTATCGGGATCTATGCGCCAGAAGGAGCCCTTGCCGGGCTCATCCTGCGAGCGTGCCACCTTGATGAAATACCTGCCAATTGTCATAGGAAATTTTCAGTTTAAAAAGATTTTCAACATTTTGAAGTAAATTCGGTTTTCTTTTTTTTTTTTACCTATTTAAACTGAGATTATGTCGTATGGAATTCTGCCAGCCCTTATTGGTCTCCTTGCGATAATACGGATAATGCTTGACAATGAATGAATAAATGCCCGATAGGGTCAATTGCTTGTCTGGTGCGGCGGATATGGCTTGGACAATCAACTGAGCATAGCTATACGGTGGCTTCTCATTGTGATTGTAACTGGCTGTGGAGGGTGTTTGGAACAGATCCTGCTGTAAAAAGTACAATATATAATTTGATTATGATTTATCCAGAAGTTACACATATATACTATGCAAATCTTTACTTACTGTATTGTTGTTACTGTAGTTGTTGTAATTATTGGGCTGATTTTGATGGAAACCCTGGCGTGGACTAGCCGGACAACTGTTGGCAGCGCTTATTGTACCTAAAGCAAAATGAAGAAACGAAAATAATTGAGTCAGTAACTTTTCCATTTTAAATATTCCAGTGGTGGTCAGCAAAAGTCCATCGATTAACCATTAATTTCAAGTTTAACTAGATATACTCCAATATCTTCTAACATAAAAAGGTTGTTCTTGGCATATATAAAGCTTGCTACTATTACTTGTTCCTTAAATGTTAAACGCATTTAACACAACTGCTGATTTATACTAAGTGTATCCTTAAATACAGTGTCTTGTTTATCCGATATAATTTGGGGACGACGGAGATAAAACTTAAATTAAAAAGTTCTCTTATATCAAACAGTTCTTGAATAATTTAATAATGAAATTCAGATTTATCCAAGTACTTCCACCGGATAAACGAAGCTCTACTGCATGTTAGAAACTAAGGCAAGTGTTTTTATCTTTCTTTCAACGGATTGTTTAACCGAACTCGACCGATATTTCTTATTGGACATGTAGAATGACTGTATCAGCTCTAAGAAACTCCGAGGAGATTTACTACATTTACATATTAAGCTTTGCAAACTGTTCACCAAGAACAACATAGCCTTTTGTGTAAGGGTATACAAATCTAATTTTAAGGATTTACATAATCCAATTGGAACACATTTTAAAATGGATTTTTTTTTAAATTGGACTTTAAGTTAGTTTAAGAAAAAGAGAATTCCACTTGCCAGTTGGTGACAAATAGGGGCTTTTCTGCTCCTTCTTGGGTATGGAGATTTTAAGGGGTGAATATATGCCGGCAACGGGTGCTTCACCGGCAGGCAGGAGATGAGCAGCCGCATTCCCCACTCCAAGGCCAGGCGGCGCTCCAGGCAGTCCGCCACGCTGTTGCTGTTGCGGCTGGAGTTGCTGCTGTAGAGCTGCTGCTGCTGCTGTGGTATGATGATGAAGCGGGTGCGTGGTGTGAGGAAGTGGATGATGAGATGGCTGCTGATGCTGCAGGTGATGCGCTGGCTGATGCTGCTGTTGTTGTTGTTGTGACAGCTGCTGTTGCGACTGACTGTGATGGCTAGGATGATGATGAAGATGCTGCTGTTGCTGTAAATCATCACGCGGCGGCGGTGAAATTATGACATGTCCACTACCAGCACCACTTAATCCTGTTACTGCAGCTGGTGATGTGCCAGCAGCGGCAATAGCTGCTGCATCCGTTGTGTAATTCCCAGGACCGGGTACATAGCTCTCAAATTCAATGCGAATCTCCGTGCTAGGAAAGCGGAAATAACAACTGCCAAATAGAAAGAGAAGCAAGAGTATAGAATAAGTTATATGTTATGTACACTATGGCTATAAGGAGCAGCACTTACCGTTGGGGCAGACGCAGGTTATCCGCATTGCGACGCTGAAGAAAGTCATCAACGAAAATGCCATTTTTACTGAGGCACTGGACGTAAAATGCCCTCTGCTCCAAATTGTAGAGCACCTGGAAATGTTTCCGTGAGACCAAATTGTTTTCGGCCACATTGAAGTGCACCAGCGATGTGGAGGAATTGCGTCCGATGACGGTAATGGCATCCGTAATAGGTAGCACTTCTTGATTGAAGCGTAGCTCGCCATAGGGAGGCCCCGATTCCGATGATGATACGACGGAGGAGGCGGTGTTGGTGGATGAGGTGGAAGGTGGGTGGTTTACTGAGTTATTATTATTATTATTATTATTGTTGTTGTTGTTGTTAGCGGCCAATTCAGGACTGTTGGTGTTGTTATTGTTGTTGTTATTCAACGCAGCTGCCGAACCATGATGCAACTGCAGCATATCCTTAGCTATGGCAACAGTTGCTGCGTCGACGTTCACGTTGGCAGCGGCTGCGGCTGCAATGCTGGTGGGTGTGTTTAAAACGGTGTGTACCGTTACAATGTGATTGTTGTTATTATTGTTATTGGTGTTGTTACTGCTGCTATTATTGGTGCTATTGCTATTGCCGGTGGTTGTTGCTAATGTTGTAGTTGTTGTTGTTGTAGTGGCGGCCATTGAGAGGTAATCCCACTTGTATTCTGCTTGCCTACACAGACACACGCACGCACAGAAACACAAAAAGAAGAAAAAGAAAAATCAGCAACTTTGTTTTTAGTTTTTCCATCTTTTATAGACTTGCAACAATAGATCGAGTATATTCATTATGTCGCGACGTTTGACTAATCTAGTCATTAACACACTTAACTAGTCCAACCGATTTATAATAAATATTTAACAAAATAGGTACAAATTTCGAACCCTACTTAAACTTAATCATACCCGTTTATTATTTTAAAAATGTAACCTATAAATTCGACTGAAAAATGATCGATCGATCGTTAGTTTCCTTAGGCAACTGTAAATCATTCATACACATACAAACATGTATGTATGTACATACATATATACATACGTATAAACTTTTCTTGTTAACGGTATCTATGGTAGCTGTGCCTAACAATTGTCCCATAGTTTTTAACAAGGAGAAAGAGTATACGTAATTCGGTACGCCATAAAATTGTTTTTTTTTTTTATTTACTATTCTTTCTTCAGTTTTGATTTGCCCTCAAGGTTTTTCTTTTTTGTTTTTGTTAGACATTCATACACACACACACATCCATAATATTCATATATATATAAGTAGATATTTTGCATATATACATATATATATACATCCACCCACACGGTAAACGCATTAGTTAGAGCTCTGCCACAGCTTCGGGCAGCTGCTCTGCCCTGCTGCTCACTGGCCACTAGTTTTCCTCCGTCTCCCATTTCGCATATGTACATATGTATATTCCGTTTTTGCTTTACTCTGTTTTGCTACCGCAGCCGCACAAACACACACACACATACACACGCGCGAAGACAATAAAAACAGCAACAGCAAAAACAAAAAAAAAATAATAATAACACAACTACTACTATGATTACGTGAGTAAATACACATATACATATGTGTGTACATAATCCATACTTTGCTAAGTGGTTGTGGGGAAGGGGCGCTGAAGAGAGGAAGAGAAATGCGCGCGTGCGCTCCAGCTTTATGCGGCATTTGAGTTTTCCCGGGCTCAATTTCAGCTCACTTGCCGGTGTAAAAGCAACAGCTCTCTTTCTCTCCCCCTCTCTCTGGTGGACATCAAAGTTTTACAAATCTAAAATTGCATGTAGAAGAGAGAAAAATGAAAGACCCCCCCGCCCGGTTAGCCCGACCGCAACCCTGTTAAAACAAGTGGGTGGTGTTCATGGGGAAGGGATGGGGGGTGTAACAAACGAGCTTGTTTGTGTTGTCTGGCTCAGAGTAGAGCATTGCCAGAGTTGTCACAGAATTGAGCGAAACAAAAAAAAAGGAACGTGCTTTTTGTGTATGTATCGAAATTGGAAGATATGGACAATTTCTGGTGTACCATTCATACAAGCATATATATATAAATGATGATTTCTTTGCAGCACATAAAAGTTGCACATTTTCCTATTGGTTTTTATTTATCTTAAGTCAAATGTAAATACATATGTATGTATGTATGTACATGCATACATACATATAAAGTATTTATCTTTGGCAAATTGTTGTATCTGGTGGCAACACTGTTTCTCTCACTTGGTGTATGTGCTCATTTCGGCTTTTTATTTGTTTTTTGTTTTTGTTATTTGTCTAACCCCACATGGCTCCCCCTTCCTAACGCCATTCAATCGATCGGGCGGCTTGCATGCATAAACATGCAAAATGAAACCAAAATAAAATTAACGAGAATAACAAAAGGCACACACTGCTACGGTATATATGCACATATAAATAAACATACAACTGCATACGTATTTTTCTACATCATTGCTGTCTTGTGAGCCTTTTAAATGCTAGAATTAACTTTTTCATATTGAAATAATAAAATTTATTTTTAATATTTCAATGAACCAGAAAGAAAATTGAAAGTCTTGTTTAAAAAAAAAAGGCTAAAATTACATAAACTTTTTAGTTACAATATTTTTTAACATTTTGAAAGTTATATATTTAATTTTTAAATGATTGATATTTTGATGTTGAAGTTGTTGTTGATGTTATTTTTGTGTACATGATCATTTTATTTTTAATACGAGATTTAGCGGCAGTAAATTTGATCGTTTTGCACATTAACAATTACTGCAAATATATACGTTGGAAAACAATTAAAAATTAAAGCACTTCTATAACGATGATATTAACTATAAGAAAAAAATTCTTTGCAAAGAAATATGGCAGCACTGACATACATACATATATACACAAACAAGCAAGACTACACAGCCGATCTGAGTTGAGGAGCAGCAGCGAAAGAGAAACACACAATAAATAAATAAAAACACCAAAATACACACACACACACATACATACATTTACAAAAAGCACACACACACAAGCACACACATACACTGAAAGGCAGCAGCAGCAGCGTATTGGAAATGCGTAAAAAATGCCGCTCGTTGATTTTTCAGCTAGCAACCGACAACGGCGACGACTCCACCTGCTTGCCTCGTCGTATACATACTTTTAAACATACATACATATGTATAAATGTGAGTACATATGTATGAATGTCTGTATTCCTTGTTTGTCTCTCACTCATTTGGCAAAAAGGGGGGAAACGGAACAGAGAGCTACACTTGGAGGCAAAGCGCGGAGAATGTGGGGACAGCAGACAAAAGCGTAAACACACAAAAAGCACACTTTTCACAAGGCGATTGCGTAAACTTGCCGCCCGCTTTTTTCCACCTAACATCAAAATATGTACACACACTTAAGGGGTACACATACACACACACACTGGCACACGCACACACATATTTATAAAAAAAAAAATTAAATAAATTTATACATATATTAAAAGATTCCAAAATAACAATCGAGTTTTCTCTCCTCTTCTTTTCTTTTTTATTTATATTTTGCTTCTTCTTTCTTTCTTGCCTCTTCTTTTCTATTTTTATTTATTATGAATTTTTCGCCTTTGCTGTTTTTATTTTTGCTTTTGGTTATCAAACTGAAAACTGTTTTTGTTGTTTTTTATGTTCTTTGCTTCACCTCTCCTCTCCGTCGCTCTTTACATTTCATTCGTTTCTTTTTCTTTCTTTTTTTTTTGCACACAACACGTTTTTTTCGCAGCGTGTGTGTATATTATGTTTCCTATGTTCTTTGCTTCACCTCTCCTCTCCGGGGAAAACAACTTTTTCACACACTCGCACACACACACATACACACACACTCTGGTAAATATGTTACTTTTAATTATCTTCGCGAATGATTGTTTTTTATTTAAATTTTATTAAACCATGACATACGAAAGGAACAGGCAAACTGAGAAAGAGGAAGCTGCTGCTGCTTTTCCCAGTGCTGTCAGTTTAGCCATTTGGCTGCCCTTACGTAAATTGTTACGTCGTTACTTACGATACTATTTCGTTGCTCTCACGTTGACGTTAGCCCAGAAGTTGCTGTTGAGACGACAATGTTGCCAGACTTATCAAAACTGATTCTCTGAGGCACACAAAATAATGTTAGTGATTCTAACCGATACAATTTTAAAAAAATTTTCACTTGTTCATTGCTTAGAAAAAAAAACGCTACCGAACGTTTATACTTTTTATTCCAAGAACAGAAGTGTTCATGAACTTCGCGTCTTTAGGCTTTTCTAATCAGAAATATAAATTTCTAGAAATAGACTCACGCTCTCTAAATTTTTCCAATTACATATTTAATTATGAATGGTCATATAGGAAATAGCAGTGAATATCAATGAGATACAATGACAATTTTTAATATCATTTAGTTTATTTTGTAAACTTAACTCATATTTTATTAATTTTTGCCATCTCTAAATACCAAGTGCTTGTGTCTGATCAAGTAGGGTCACATTGACAGAGAGTATATGGTTTTGTAATAGGTTAAGATTTCGAGAAGTTGCTCTCATAATTTTGCTTCTGGTTGTGTATGAAAAATGCAGAGCCTAAGCCGACTGCTTAACTATTCATTGACGTTGCAGCCGCAGCGGGTCATTGCACCAGTTGCCCTGCAACAACTGCGCACCAAAACAAAAGTTGTGGAGAAACCAAAACCCGGAGCCGGACAACAGTTTCGAAGGATTGTGCATTTCCCAGAGGAGTATACTGTAGCCCCATTAAAAACTACACATTTGGCTGGACGTGACCCGATCTCAGGTCGTATGGTAGCCAAGGGAATCGGAGGTGGAATCAAGCAACCATATCGATGGGTCAAATGGGTTCGTGATGGCCCTTTAGAGGGAGCGGCACAGGAAGAGCGCGTAGTGGAAGTCTTAAAAGATGGCTGTCGGACAGCCAAATTGGCCCTAGTGGCGGTGGGCGATGAATTAAAGTACATACTGGCCACAGAGAATATGAAAGTTGGTGACATCCTTAAAACTTCGCGGGTAATTCCTCGCATTCCAGGTGAGGTGTTTAGTAATACTTTGATTAAGACACAATGATGTGAATTTTTATGGTTTTTAGTTCGACCCAATGAGGGGGATGCGTATCCACTTGGAGCTTTGCCAGTGGGCACTCGCATTCACTGCCTGGAGAAAAATCCCGGGCAGCCGTGCCATCTCATCCATGCGGCTGGAACATTTGGCACAATTTTACGTAAATTCGACAACAAAGTAGTCGTTCAATTGCCCTCCAAGCGAGAATTTGCGTTTGATCGCACCTGCATGGCGACAGTCGGAAGGTTATCCAATATCGAGCATAACAAGGAGCATGTGGGAAGTGCGCAACGTATGCGAGAAATGGGCAATAGACCAAGGTCTGGCCTTTGGAAACGTAAAGAAGGCAAGCATGGACGTAAAATTCGACGCCTCCCGCCTATGACAACGATAGCGCCGCCGCCAGCACCCAAGGAGGAGGAGATTCGCTTAACATTGAACCTATGAGAAACAATCATTTGTATGCCTGTGCCTCTGGCTTTTAATATGCTACATCTAAATACGCTTAAAAACTAAATTGAAATTTTGTTGTTTATTTGCGCGTCTTCTTCATCGAGAATCCTGTGCCGCGGAAACTTTCCGAATCAGAAGCAGCCGCTGAACCGGCACTACCAGCTGCTCCATCTTCTTGAACACGATCACTGATGGGTTTAATGCTGCGATCGAAACGAAGCATTCCAAATTGGAAGTCACAGTCTGGTACTCCACGCGGCAGTACTTTTTTCATCACTGGCGTATCAACTTGGTTGTCCTTCTTCTTTTTGCCGTCGAGTCGGACACCTGACCCCTGGAAGGTTTCTATCACTTCTTCAAGAATACTACTAGCGCCTTGATTAGAGCCACTGGTCTCGCTTTGATTTTGATTGGCACCCTGAGCTCCGTCTCCTCCTTGACTATTAGGGCCGCTCACTGCATTTTGCTCTGTGTAGCCAACGGGAGCTTCAAATTCCACGTTCATGTCACACTCAATGATGCTAACTGCATTACCCGGTCGTGTATCCAGCACGCACAATTCATAGACCTTTTTATTGTACTTGATGGCAATTACATCGCCCTTTGTGAGGCAAGCAAAGTTTCGCAACGCATTTTCCAGCACCGCTTTTGGATTGGTGATATCTAGGAAGTCTGTGTTATGTGGTTGAAATTTAGAGAATGTAGCCACGGGAAGTGACACACTCTCAATATCTAATATATCGCCCTCCTCTAGCAGCAGATTGTCCATCATCCAATATGGTAAATAGCATTTACCTTCGTCGGCTACAAACTCCAATACGCCAGCGTGTGAGGCTCGTGATTTTTTGGTATTGTTCAGTTTGAAAAGCATTGGATACTCCACACTAAGGCGGGTCAGTGTATCCAGGGCTGATGGCGGCATAATAACTGCAACATGGGGAAAAGAGGGTCAATGCTGTTGTTGCCTATCATCTTTAATTTGTACAACTCACTCTTGCCACCCTTTTCTACATCAGTTCGTTCATTTCCCGGCAGCATAGAGACAGAAAAACATTTGTAGGTGGCCTTGAAGATGCGGCCATCGGGAAACACCATATTGAAGCCGTTAAAGTGGAACATGTCTCGCTGGGGTTCGGTTTGCGGTGGAAACTATTGAAAATTTTTATTATTTTGCAAAAACAACACACAAAAAACGAAAAGTAAATGTCATAGTTGTTCGATATCAGTAGTTAATATCGATATCGGTATTATCGATTATTTTTTAATATATATTTATATATTATACTAAAAGCTTACGGTTTGTGTCTCTCGCAGAAATGCAACAGAAATTCTTCGAAAGCTATTTTAGATTTTAATTTGAATTTTCAAAAAATACCGAAAAGTTTAAATCTTCTTAACGTCTGTCCTATAAGGAAGAAGACTTGGTTACAGTGTTCGTTTATCTAGTTGCCAAGATACCCGGTTTGTGTGTTTTTATTAAGTAATTTTAAGAAATTTTTTAATTAGTTCAACTTAGGGTAAATATCGAAATTCAAATTTTACCAAATGTTAGCATAACGGCTAATCGGGCTGCATTATACAACACTTGACAGAAAATGTACATTTTGTGTATGATCTTACCAAACACTGAAAGCACACTGCAAACCATCGTGGGTGGTTCGATAACGTTTAAGACTTATCGATATTTTACAAGTAAAGCCGGGTTGCTGGTGCGCGCGAGTTCGTCCCGCTTAAAAATAATTTCAATAAATAAATTATTGATTTGAATAGTTTTGCTATACAAGTGAGTACAGACATCAGCAGCGGTTTGGAGTGAAACAATATCTGTTCAAATGTAAATACAAACAAGTAAAGTAAATCAAGTTAGGCAATAGGAAAAGTTTGATACATTTGCTTTATCCTTGTGTATCCTGGAAGTCTGGCTGGCGCCGCGTGTTTTTTTCCATTTTTTTTTGCCAACCCGCGTGGGTGTATGGTATGTGTATATGTGTGTACAAGCGTGTGTGTAAGCAATAAAATTGCAAATCTTTTCAATTAAAGAACTTTGTTTAAAACAATATTTAAAATAAATTAACCAATTTTGTGTGCGCCTAGAAAAATCAATAAACTGTATTGGACAAATAATTTGAGGGTTTCATGAGAAAAAAAGATAAATGGGTGGGCGTGTGGTAGGGGGAGACGAAAAATAATGTTTGTTGTACAAAATTTATATATTTATTTCACAAGTTTTTTTTCCAAAGAGACTCAGCTGTATTTCTTTGGTACAGTTGGCTGCAGTTTGAGATCCACTGTGAAATCATGTGCAGCTGTTTTCAAGTTTGTTGTTGTAGTTCATTGTTGCGTCGCAGCTGGCTGCAGCATCAGACAAAGCCACAACAACAACAAAAACAGCCAGCTACTACTCTACACTCCCTGCGCACGCACCGCTTTGGGCTTATGCCCCGTTATTGTGCTCATCTCCTCTCGCACATTCCAGACAGACGTAGACATAGACCAATGTCTTGATGCCCTCTAAAAGGCACTTGCCGCAGCATGATTCACTATCTACATCTCTTTGTATTACCTCCCCCACAACCTACTAAAATCTTTGCCCAGATCCTTATAGTCCTTTATTTGTATGTGTTGGCAACTAGCGTGGCTTTTACGAATTTACAGTTGTCAAATTTTTTCATTGCATTTATCTCGTATATTTACCACTGTGCACTCACTTTGCGTGCCGTAATATTGTACAAATCAAATAAAAAGGAGAACAGCCGGCCAAAAATAAAAAGACAGATAGAAAAAGTTTGTGTAGCTTTTTTTTTATACACGTTTGTTGTACAGTTTAGCCGCCTTAAAACTAAATATAACCGAAGATTGAACATGCAAAACAATGCAAGCGAAATAATTTCGAACAGTTGTGCGAAAATCGTTTACATTCATATGTACATATGTATACATATATATATATATATATATATATATATATGTATACATATATATATATATATATATGTATGTATGTAGATGTATAGAACATTTCCATATTTCATTTCCTTACGCTTACGTCAAACAAAGGAAAACGCAAAGAAATTTATTTCCAATTGCAAAAATTGTATACTCCAAATTGGGTTGACGACTTTCAGATACTCTTGCACGATTTAGCTAACTCTTATTTTTCCTTTCCTTGTCTTACAATTACAATTTAATTGAAGTGCTTTTCCGAAAGAAGTGAAAGATACAATACTTATGTATATGTACATACATACCTATGTATGTATGTAAGTTCTTATATAAGTGCATGTGTAAGTATAAAAGAGAAGAAAAGAAAGCGTTTAATAAATTTTTTTCTTAGACCGTGTAGCTTATTATATGAATATGAAATACGAAGACATGAGCGTTAAGGAGGGGTTATTTACTATATACATATGTATGTATGTATGTATATAAAACACATATGTACATACTAATGTATGTATATGTATGCATGTGAAACAAAAACTGCATTAGATATCGCATTTTATAAGACACGACAAGAGATAGGGGAAATGTAGAATAGAGATCAGAAAAAGATAAAAAAAGGGGTCATATACAGTGGCTTACAGCTTATTTGATACAGTAACTTTTTTTTATTTCTCATCAATTTTATGTCGAAAGTATTGGGTTTATCAATAAATTTGAACTGCAGTTGTGAAGATGTATGTTTAAAGTACTAGTTCTAAGTTATGGAATTTCCAAAAAGTTATTTTTTTGGCGCAGGCTGCAAATATTACAGATAAATGGTCGATTTAGAGCTCACAGCTTATTTGATACAGCCAATTCAATGCAAGAAAAATGACCAACAACCAGGTGTTTTTATCTTGCGATTTTTTTGTTATGTTTGGATAATATAAAAGACAATATTTTAAGCAATTGCTTAAAAATTTCCAACCCTAAGTCCACCAAAAAAATAGATTTTTCGAAATGTGTCCACGCGTCACTTTCGAACAGCTTTAACCGGTCATCCAAAATTTTAATGAGGGAGGGAGTGTCCGGGAAACTACAGAACTGTTCAATTTTAGTTCCTCTACGGTCCAGCTTATAAAAGAGCCCGTTTACCACGATTACCGTGTGGAAAATAAGGCAGAAAAGCGCCAAATGAAAGTTTTACCAAGTCGGACGAGCAGTATATTGTGAGAAAAATTATAGCTAACCCCAAGTTATCTGCTCCAAAATTGGCTGCTGGGGTTAACAGTCAACTATGCAAGTCAGTAAGCACTGAAACTGTCCGGTGTATGCTGCGTGACCATGATTTTAAAGGCCAAGTAGCTTGGAAGAAACCGTTCATAAAAAAAAGGACTAGATAAGCCGACTTTCATTTGCCAAGTAACATATTTTGAAGGACTCTTCCTTCTGGAACACCGTATTATTCTCAGATAAGTCAAAATTTAATGTTTTCTGTTCCGACGGCTGGTCCTATGTATGGAGAAAGACAATTTTAGAGCCTAACAAGGACAACCTCAGAGCGACAGTCAAACAAAAATATGGCCAGGTGATGGTTTGGGCTTAAACGTCCGCATCCGGAGTGGGGAATATAGTTTTTGTCAAGGGAATAATGTACAAGATTCAATACCTTGAAATTTTGAAAGCTAACTTGGTCCAGATTTTGGAAAAAATGAGAATAAGCTAAAATAACCGGTTTTACCAAAATAATGACGCCAAGCACAAGGCCGGGATTATCCAAACGTGACTCATTTGGACCTGCCCTCACCTGATGACACGAACGGCCCAGTCTCCAGATTGCAATGTCATCGAGAATCTGTGAGAATTTTTTAAAAGTGGAATCAGGAAACACAAAATTTCCAACAAAGAGGACCTGAACAAAGCCTTGTTGGGGGAATGGTCAAAAAAAAGTCCTAGCTACACAAAAAGTTAGTAGAGTCCACGCCAAACATGCTGCAGGTAGTTGTTAAAGCTGGGGGAAGGCACACTAAATACTAAAATTAGCATTAGGCTTTACTTTAATCATTTAACATTGACTGTATCAAATAAGCTTTATTGATATTTTTTCTGTTTTGTTATTTTCTGGCTATTGAATAGCTAGTTTTGATTAAAAACCCTTTGTTTTTGAAAAGTAGTAGTTATTCCCTTTAAAATGGCATTTAAAGTTTTTTGATATTGTTTATAGTTTTTGACTTATGTGGACAGCAATTTTTGAAAAGGAACTGTATCAAATAAGCTGTGAGCCACTGTACATAGTTTTATCATCTATACATTTTTTTATGTACATACATTCATATATACATACATATGTACAATGTGTTTACAAGAATTCTTGTAAATGCATACATCCTTTTAACTTTAATATACCCCCGTTGACTTTTTGGTGTAGAGGGTATCTATACAAAATGAAGCACGAAAAATTTCTGCACGTATGATATCATTGGGGTAAACAAAATATGGACCCGTCGGTGGCTGCTGGAGTGCGGGGTGAAGCTCAAGCAACCCCGCAAGGTCGTCGGAATAGTGGTGTAAACACTTGATACAGGTACAGGCAAAACGAAGAAGCTTTCAAAGTGTCTACAAATGTACATATGTACAATGTATGTACATATATACAAATGTATACATACATACATATGTACATATGTATTTATGTATGTATATTAATATGTACATGCATAGCCATCGAATGTATATTCATAGATACAATTCTATGTATGTTCATGTACATACATATGTATATACATACATAATTGTTATAAAAATTTCGGACAATCTACTTGAAACGAATGGCTCTAAAACTGTTAAAATTTTAACGGTACAGTTTTTTGTGATGCTTGTTGTTGCTGCGTCTTTTTGATTTATTCTGCTCAGTTGGTTGAAAATATCTGGTTATGACCGGCTGAAGCCGACTTCACTTCCTAATTTTGCTTTGGATCCTTTTGATTTTACGCTTCTCTGTTGCTAGGCGGGTTGAATGGGCATAATTTTTATATGCACAAAAGATGTATGTATGTATATGTATGTATGTATGTACATATGTTTGTTTATTAATATATATATATATATATATATATATATATATATATGTAAGTATGTATGTATGTGTATGTATTTGAACCGTTTGTGTTCATAAGAAATTCAAAGCGAGAACTTTATGCGTTGTTGTTGTTGTTGTTTTTGGCGCCGCCAAATAACTCTGTTTTCTTTGTTTGCCTCACACGTTTTTTATATCAGCCGATGGACTTGTGTTTAACAATAACAAAACAACTGTTATGCAAAACCAAAAAAAGCTTTAATTTTCTCTTATCGAAGCCTTAATACCCTTTCAATACATACATATGTATGTATGTCTGTACATACATTCATATGTATGTACATATGTATGTATGTATGCTTGTACGTTCAAATGTACATATACCACAGGGTATCAAGTTATCTTAACTAACAACTGGTTTTCAGTTGCCTAATAGTCGTGGTTTAATCATATGGAAATTCTTTTAACTATTAATCAATATTAGCCAATCAATGGAAGTTTCCTTAAATTAAAACATTCGGTGTAAGCTATTTTCACTGCACTGTTCTTTTTATTCGTCGATATTGTTGGTGGTTTATTTGCGCAGTCTCCTTTAAAAGTTTTATTTAGTTAATTGGTCTATGCAGCTGTTTGTTCGTTCGTGTTCATTTCGTTTTTCTAGTGTTTGTTGCACGTGCTTGCTAATTATTTGTTCATGCAACTGTAATTGCTTCACTTCAATGGTCAAAGAGAGTAAAGGTTTCCCCCTGTTTGGAAAATAATTTGGTTTTTATGTGTTCCTTTTTTAATGTGAAAAAAAAAACAAAATCTACCCCGATGATGATGACCTTGAACTTGTCAAGGTTTGGTGTATCCAACCACCAACACTAATACCAGCAGCAGCAGAACCATTAACCACCACCCATCCTGACAACAACAAGTGGAATTGTGGAACTGTGAAATTGTAAGCCTTAGGGCAAGCTAGAAAAGTACGGACGAATGGAATGATTGGTGGGAAAAGTTTAAAATAAAACTTCGCAATGAAATTTATGTTGTTAGTACCATTTCAATCAATATTAAATGCAATTTTGCAACAAGCCAATGTCAAGGTTGCCAATGACGATAGTAAATAGAAGGTAAATCAACATTTCATTTACCTACACCAACCACCACCCCCGTGTTTATCTGCTCATCCCCATTCCCACAATCGTGTGTGTTAGTGGTGCCCGCCCATCACACTCGGTTGCACTTGAATTCAATCCATTTTCCATTCCCAACTACATATGTATGTATGTATGTATGTATGTACATGGCATGTCATGTTATAGCATGTGTAGGCTCTCTCTCTCGCTCTCTAGGAGCTTCCAGTTTTGTTAATTCCAATTATAGACCCATTTCGTAATGCAATAACTGTAATTTATTGCAGGAATAAAATATTATGAGCAACTGCTGTTTAAGAGCAGACATCCAGTGCTTCACAAACTGTTGCAATTTGCCATATGTACATACATACATATGTAGATACTACAGGGTAACTCTTAAAGTTCTATATATGTATGTATGTACATATGTATGTACACATGTTTTCTTGCGAATTTAAATTTCTAGCAATTACTATGTATGATTACTAATAGTAAATTTTACTACATACATACATATATTCCATTTATGTATGTATGTATGTATATGGATGTATGAAAGTGTGAACACATATGTACGTACATATGTACATACATATTGTACAATATATTTGTTGTTCTTTTCTTAGCTACAAAATTAGGCTAGAAAATAAAAATTAAGTTTTCCAGCAAATGTCTGTGTTGACCCTCGTTTGACACACTATGTTTTTTTCCCAGGCAAGGAGCACTTAGTACGTGAGAAATTTCAAATGTGTTTGCAAAGAAACATGAAGAAAAAGAGGCGAAAAGGATAACACGCGGCGTGGCTGATGAAAGTACCTAAAGATAGTGGTGAAATAGTCACCCAACTAGTTGGGTTGTTAGCTAACCATCACCACCCCACTCACGCAATTATGGAAATTTTTTTGTAAGTTCATACACGTCAGCTAAAGGAAACAAGAAGGCCTCGTGACCTTGTTGGCTGACTAAGACATTGCCCTGATTACAATTGCACTACTACACTAACATGCACCCCCCTGCCTTCTTTTTGTTGTTCTTCTTCTTTTGTTGTCATTTGTCTTCTGGAAAATGCTTTTATTCGTCTGCTGAGTGGGCTGGTAGGATGGTCCTTGATTTTCCTCATAAACGGCTAATTATGACTCACTTTGGAGAACTGATAGCTTAATAACTCAAATCAAAGGCTATAAAATTGATATTTTTATTCAATATCGGTCAACTTTGGTTCATTGAGGTGCAGATGCCATTCGATTCCTATATAATATAGTATGTATATAGAACAATGAATAGAGAAATAATCAAAATGCCAATAATATAAACAAATAAACAATTACCATTTCAATTGTAAAAAAATTCTTTAGAATTGGCGAGCAATTTACATACATATGTACATATATCATTTCATTTAAATTTTCAATTGGAGGAGAAATTCTTAATGACTTGATTACGGTTGGGGGGCAAAACTCTAACCGATTATAACCGGTTAATACTAGTTAACGCGCACGCAATTCAATTTGCAAAAAAAAGAAAAAAAATTGAAAACAGGGCCGTATATCGTTATAGTTTTTGCACTAGGGGATAAATGTAAATTTTGCTACCTTATCTCAACATTACCAAAACGTTTTCAGTCGCTCAACGTTCAAGTACGGCTTGATTAAAAAAAAAGTGTTTGTTTTTAGTTTGAAATTGTGAAAATGCCGACAATTTTTCTACTTGTCAGCAAGTGAAGAGCGCTGATCTAATCTCTGTTTTTTTTTTTATTTATTATTCTTTTTGGCATTTTTTCTTTTTAGACATGGTGAATAATTCTCTGTGGTGGAAACAAATCTACTGTCCTAAACGTCAGGTGAATTTCATAATCTTTTATCAAATTTCGTAAATTTATAAATTTTTCTTTTACTTTTTCATGCAGTTTACCAATAACTCGATAACTATTAACTCCTATTCAACATAACAAGAAACTTCTTAAATATAAAAGTAACAGCAACAACAAAAACCACTTATCCAGTAATACCATCAATTGAATATTGTTTTAATCCAAACAACTAAAAAGTCAGGATTAAACTATACTAAGTGGAATTGGAATAACAACGAGCTTGTAATTGCGTCTATAACAACAACAAAAATACTACCAATAAGAAGAAGGACTTGAAGCTGTTTAGATAGAGACAGATAGATAAAGAGTGAAAGAAAGACAGTTAGACAGAAAGAAAGTTAAATTTTATTTTGTATGTATGTGTGTGTGTCAATTTATGTGGTGAATTATATGAATATAGGTTTTTAAATTATTAATTATTGCATACTTTTAGGGACGTAGATCAATTCGGTTTCGAGTTGAAAGAGTATTAGCGGAAGAGAGCGGAGAGAGAGAGAAAGAGTCAGCGGAATTTAGAGAGAGGCTTCACAATCCCAGGGTATTTTAGTTACTTACATTTTGCATTTTTGGCAAGTTGTACTTCAATTTTCAATTATGAAAATAACAACAATGAAGTTTAAGCGCAAATATGGCTGTTTAGAGAATATTTGAAAAGAATTTCTCAATTTATTAACTAATTAAGATTTTGTTTTCGAATATCATTTATTATTGCGTAGTATTTGTATTTTGTATAAGTTCTCAAACTTTGTTTTGCACAAGATCCTTGAAATAACCCAATTACCATACCAATCAACAAAACACATCCCTTCTCATTAATTAATTAACGAGACAATTTTCACCCGTTTTGTGCACATTTTAATTCAGTTTTGTGTGTGAGCAAAGAAAGCGTACAATATTTAGTTAGAGCGAGATATATACCCATATATATAGATATATATAGAGAAAGATTGAGTGTGGTATAGAAAAGTTTTAGGTTTTTCGTGTGGTAGTTTCTTCGACAAGAATATGGATCCATATTCGCCAGATCTGCTATGGATGGTCGTTATCGGCTTTCTTATAGCCTTTATTCTGGCCTTTGGTATTGGAGCAAATGATGTGGCCAATTCATTTGGAACTAGTGTTGGTTCTGGTGTTTTATCCATAAGACAAGCCTGTGTTTTAGCCACCATTTGTGAGATTTCTGGCGCCGTTCTAATTGGTAAGAGTAAACTTTCATTGCTATAATGCCGTAAATTATTCTATTTAATTTGCATTGCAGGATACAAAGTATCGGATACTATGCGTAAAGGCATTCTCGAAGTGGGCATGTATGAGGGATCCGAAGATGTATTAATGCTTGGCTGTGTGGCTGCTTTGGCTAGCAGCGCAATATGGCTGTTAGTAGCGACTTTTCTCAAGTTACCCATTTCGGGCACGCACAGCATTGTCGGCTCGACAATTGGTTTTTCGTTAGTGGCTCGTGGAGTGGAGGGTCTGAAATGGTCAACACTTGGCACAATTGTCGGCTCTTGGTTTATTTCGCCGGTGCTTAGTGGTGTTGTTAGCATTCTACTTTTTCTGGCCATACGTCGCTTCATTTTGCGCTCCCAGGAGCCATTGAAGGCGGGTTTCCGTTCGTTGCCCATTTTCTATGGCGTTACATTCTTCATCAATGTGATTAGTGTTGTTTTGGATGGACCGAAATTACTATATATGGATAATATACCAACTTGGATTGCTATAAGTTCTAGCGTGGCCTTAGCCCTGGTGGTGGCCCTGCTTACACAATTGGTAGTGGTTCCATTGCAGCGTCGGAAGATTGCCAAGCGTCTGCGAGCTGAAAACCCAGTCAAGTTTAATTTCGAGGACTCTGTCGGTGAGAAAAATATATAGATAAAGTTTCAATCTCAAACTTAAAACATCATATATGCATTTGTTTTCGTATACAGAATCTTCGCCATCTGGCAGTCCCAAGAAGCAGCAACGTCGTCCTTTGTCCCTGGTTAGCGAGGGTAAACCTTTGCCTGCCATTGCCGAGATCACTGAACTTGTATCTTTAAGCGATAACTCGCCAAAGACCTTTAAGTTGGCACCTTTTGGACTCTCGGCTAAGAATAATAACGCCTCCGTTGAAGATTATAAAATTGATCCTCAGCTGATCAAAAAGGCAGAAGATCTATTGGGTAAAGCGAGCTTGGATAATACCGATTTAACCGTAACCAGTTTAAATTTCATTGATGAGCAACAACAACAACAACAACGGCAAAATGGACGCAAACTTCAGGAATGCTTCAAGCATGTTCAGTCGCCTAAGGAGGAGCACAAACAATCTCAGCAGCAGCAGCAACTACAGCAATCACCGCCACCGCAACAACAACAGCAAGAACAACAACAACAGGTTAGCGGTGGAACTGCCTCAAACAACAACCTGCAAGTGGTGGAAAGTGCTGCCAGTTTGGATCTTATGATTAGCTCCACATTGTCGCCCAACTCGAGCAAGGTGCCATTAATTGAGAGCAAGGAAGCCCTCAATGAACAGGACGATGAGTTTAAGCGAGCCGCTGGTCGTCGTGCTAGCAGTGGCGAGGAAACTCAAGAGATTTCCATGCTCTTCTCATTTCTGCAAATACTGACAGCGACATTTGGTAGCTTTGCTCATGGTGGCAACGATGTAAGCAACGCCATTGGACCCCTGATTGCCCTCTATATGATCTATTGCGAAGGTTCGGTACTGCAGCGAGCGGAAAGTCCTATTTACATACTGATTTATGGAGGCATTGGCATCTCTGTGGGACTATGGCTATGGGGTCGGCGTGTTATAGAAACTATTGGCAATGATCTGACAAAGATTACCTCATCAACGTAAGTAGATTTAATTGGATATGTGTAGTTATTTTGGAAAATAAATTCTAGGAATATTAATTTTTATATTCTTCTCTATACAGTTTGTCAACTTAACTAAAAGAGATTAGCTTTCCACTTTTCACAATTATTAATTTGTTAATAAGAATTTAACTTTGTTACTCTGCCAGTTGGTTTATCAGTTTTACAGTAGTCAATTCCAAAAAGTGTGACACAATGATCTCTTTTTTATAATTCTTGATTCTTTAGCATTTTCACATTTGGCAAAAATTGATCTGATTTTTTTTCTATTCCAGTGGCTTTACTATTGAAATTGGCGCCGCTATTACGGTTTTATTGGCTAGCAAAATTGGTTTGCCCATTTCGACAACTCATTGCAAGGTTGGTTCCGTGGTTTTTGTGGGTCATGTGAGTGCTGCTGGTCGTAAAAAGAAGCAGAAGCAGCAAGAGAAGGAGCAGCAGCAACAGCAGACTCCAGTAGAGAATGGCAAAGCAGTGGTGCAGTCAGCACCAACAGAACAAGGAGCACAACCAGCAGCAGATGAACCCTCCACAATGGTCGATGGCAGTGTCGATTGGCATTTGTTCCGAAATATTGCTTACGCCTGGATAGTGACTGTACCCGTAACTGCGCTGCTTAGCGCTGGCATTATGTATGTACTGTGCTTTATCGCCGTTGATGATATGGGTCGCACTTAGAGTCGGATCAGCAGTCAATGGCGTGCCATTCAATTATTAATTGTAGAAGCGAAACACTAAGAAAAAAAAACCAAAAGAAATGAAAAAGCAAAGCAAAGCAAAAGAAAACCGAAAACAAACTTACTCGCCTAACTAATTAAAAAAGAAAAGCAAAACGCAAAAACATAAAAAAAGAAACGTAATTAAAAAAAAAAAACAAAAAAGAATTGTACTTAGCGCATATTTGATATTTGATTTTACGTCAAGTCCCAAGCATTTCGTGATGAAATTTATGTAATTTTTTTAGTTAACAATTATTGATTTTGATTTTGTAAATGCAGAGCATTTGATTGTTACAAATACCGGAATCTCAAATTACTTATTGATCAACTGGTTGGAACTTTTCACCACTAGTTATTCAATCGCCAGATACAGAGCAAATTATTTAAATAAAATACAAAACTATGTACCAATAAACAAATTATAATTTCTAACATTTGTTTCTTTTATTTTATAAGTTTTTTTTATTGTTTTACAATTTAAATTTCTACATTCCAGAGACATTACCATACCAATACCATACCATACCATATATATACCATATAATTCTCACTAGTCGATCTTAATTTATATACTTCATTAACTGATTATATGCCATTGGAAAAGTGAGCATTAAAAATATTTGACTATTTGCATATGTGTATGGAAAATAAAAACTAAAAGTTATTGAATGTATTTAGTGCTTCTTGTATCTTATTTCTTATATTTAGATAGGGGATGCGGAATTTAAAAATTGTTTTCTTCGTTATCTCACAAGTACCTAAGTACCTAATTCGATCATTTCTAGTTTTAAGATTTACATCGTTTTTAGAGGAAATCAAATTCTCAAGCTAGTACGGTTTACAATGTTATGTATTTGAAAATAACTTAAAAAAATAACAGTATTTAATTTGAGCCATCAGGACAGTCCACATATTTTCTTTATCTTTCATATTTAATAGACAATGGTTTCAAAATTTCGCTCCTTGTGTAGTATATTATCTGCCACTACAGGAGAATGTAAATATTTATATTTCAAATATAAAAAACTTTAAAAATTAGAATATTGAAAAAAAAAACGAACAGGACACATGGAAAATAATGTCGAAAAAATTCTTTAGTTTTCCATAATTCTCAGCAGTAGGCAACACAGGTAAGCAATCAAATGTTTACTCCAGGAAGTAGTACACAAAAAGGAAGTAGTACACAAAAACATAAACAGTTTTCGATTATTTGATCAATTTTTTAGCAGAGTTAACATGTATTCAATTAGAAATTTAGAATTTTAAAATAAACTAAGAAACTTAGAAAATTTAGAACTAAATAAAAAATTTGTTATTCGTAATCTTTGTTTCATCAATCAATTTAACCAATCGAAAAATAAATTCAATCAGTATTACATACAAGGAAAAATATTGGAGAATATTTTATACATTAGAGTTTTTCACCTATATGAACTAAGTAAATTAATTCATGCTCCATATAATATCCATGGTTTATGTTTCGATGTGGTGTCCGAAAACATTGTTAAACAAGATCTGATTAACAATAAAATGGAAAGGAAACATTAGAAAAATATATATTTAGTTAATAATTTAATATTTTGACCATTTTGTTTTCAAGACAAATTCCAATCGACCGGATCGAACAGTATGTAAGAGAAAAAATATTGGTTGATGTTCACTAAAATTGGATTACATTTGCTTTAGTTTCTTATCTGTATTAAAAAAACTAGATATTTGTAAATTTGTGCGGATTCGATCACAGGTCTTTTGTGTTTGTGCGGCAGATTTCTTTGAAATTTGTTTTTGTTTCTTTGCTGCCAAAGAAAATTGCTTATTTTACTCGAGGTACCTCCACGTTTTAGTTAATAGCTCCGGTGATAATTATCCAATCCGACTAATTTTTAAACTTTACCTACACAAAGGATTGAGAAACTTAACTTTTCATGTTTCAACTATGTAGATTAAAATTTTACTATCTAAAAGTTGATATAAACAGACAGACGGACATGTCTCAATCGGCACGGCTGTTGATGCTGATCAAGAATATATGTATATACTTTATGGGGTCGGAAACGTATATTTCTATGCGTTACAAATATCTAACCAATTTTATAATACCCTCTGCAAGGGTACACAATATTTATACTAATTTCTTTTTCGAAGCGATGCGAATCGAACCTGGATCTTTGGGTTTGTACGGCTTATTTCTTAGAATTTGTTTTTGTTTCCTTGCTGCCAAAGAAAATTGCTTATTTTACTCGAGGTACCTTTTGTTTCAATTTGTGTGAAGGCGATTTGGGTCATTGCAGGTATTAATAATTTGCTTCTGAAAAATTGACTTTTCATATTTTGGAGCATATCTCCCTTCACAGCGTTTGTCAACCTATAAGATGGCCAACACCGATCGTCGCTAACTTTTTCCGAATTTGTCGGCATATGTACGGTAGTGGTAGTGCATTAGACTAAGCATAATTTTTTATTTGTTCTGTTAAGTTTTCATCAAAATCTACCTCAGAAAATTTGAGAAAACCTTGATTGAAAATCGATTCAATATGCTGGCATGGAGTATAGGGGGCAAATATTTAATGTTGCCCAACACCGATCGTCGCTAACTTTTTCCAAATTTTGTCGGCATATGCATGGTAAAGGTAGTGCATTAGATTAAGCATAATTTTCTATGTCTTCTGTAAAGTTTTCATCAAAATCTAACTCAGAAAATTTGAGAAAACCATAATTGAAAATCGATTCAATATGCTGGCATGGAGTATAGGGGGCAAATATTTAATGTTGCCCAACACTGATCGTCGCTAACTTTTTCCAAATTTTGTCGGCATATGCACGGTAGTGGTAGTGCATTAGGTGAAGCATAATTTTCTATGTATTCTGTTAAGTTTTCATCAAAATCTACCTCAGAAAATTTGAGAAAACCTTAATTGAAAATCGATTCAATATGCCGGCATGGAGTATAGAGGGCAAATATTTAATGTTGCCCAACACCGATCGTCGCTAACTTTTTCCAAATTTTGTCGGCATATGCATGGTAAAGGTAGTGCATTAGATTAAGCATAATTTTCTATGTATTCTGTTAAGTTTTCATCAAAATCTACCTCAGAAAATTTTAAGAAAACCTTAATTGAAAATCGATTCAATATACTGGCATGGAGTATAGGGGGCAAATATTTAATGTTGCCCAACACCGATCGTCGCTAACTTTGTCGGCATATGCATGCATTAGATTAAGCATAATTTTCTATGTATTCTGTGAAGTTTTCATCAAAATCTAACTCAGAAAATTTGAGAAAACCTTAATTGAAAATCGATTCAATATGCTGGCATGGAGTATAGGGGGCAAATATTTAATGTTGTCCAACACCGATCGTCGCTAACTTTTTCCAAATTTTGTCGGCATATGTACGGTAGTGGTAGTGCATTAGGTGAAGCATAATTTTCTATGTATTCTGTTAAGTTTTCATCAAAATCTACCTCAGAAAATTTGAGAAAACCTTAATTGAAAATCGATTCAATATGCTGGCATGGAGTATAGAGGGCAAATATTTAATGTTGCCCAACACCGATCGTCGCTAACTTTTTCCAAATTTTGTCGGCATATGCATGGTAAAGGTAGTGCATTAGATTAAGCATAATTTTCTATGTATTCTGTTAAGTTTTCATCAAAATCTACCTCAGAAAATTTGAGAAAACCTTAATTGAAAATCGATTCAATATGCTGGCATGGAGTATAGAGGGCAAATATTTAATGTTGCCCAACACCGATCGTCGCTAACTTTGTCGGCATATGCATGGTAAAGGTAGTGCATTAGATTAAGCATAATTTTCTATGTATTCTGTTAAGTTTTCATCAAAATCTACCTCAGGAATTTTGAGAAAACCTTAATTGAAAATCGATTCAATATGCTGGCATGGAGTATAGGGGGCAAATATTTAATGTTGCCCAACACCGATCGTCGCTAACTTTTTCCAAATTTTGTCGGCATATGCATGGTAAAGGTAGTGCATTAGATTAAGCATAATTTTCTATGTATTCTGTTAAGTTTTCATCAAAATCTACCTCAGGAATTTTGAGGAAACATTAATTGAAAATCGATTCAATATGCTGGCATGGAGTATAGGGGGCAAATATTTAATGTTGCCCAACACCGATCGTCGCTAACTTTTTCCAAATTTTGTCGGCATATGCACGGTAGTGGTAGTGCATTAGATTAAGCATAATTTTCTGTGTATTCTGTTAAGTTTTCATCAAAATCTACCTCAGAAAATTTGAGAAAACCTTAATCGAAAATCGATTCAATATGCTGGCATGGAGTATAGGGGGCAAATATTTAATGTTGCCCAACACCGATCGTCGCTAACTTTTTCCAAATTTTGTCGGCATATGCACGGTAGTGGTAGTGCATTAGATTAAGCATAATTTTCTATGTATTCTGTTAAGTTTTCATCAAAATCTACCTCAGGAATTTTGAGAAAACCTTAATTGAAAATTGATTCAATATGCTGGCATGGAGTATGGGGGGCAAATATTTAATGTTGCCCAACAACGTTCGTTTTTAGCTTTTTCCGAGATTGTCGGTAGTGGTAGTGCATTAGATTAAGCATAATTTTCTATGTATTCTGTTAAGTTTTTTTTGTTAAGTTAAATTTTGTCGGCATATGCATGGTAAAGGTAGTGCATTGGATTAAGCATAATTTTCTATGTATTCTGTTAAGTTTTCATCAAAATCTACCTCAGGAATTTTGAGAAAACCTTAATTTAAAATCGATTCAATATGCTGGCATGGAGTATAGGGGGCAAATATTTAATGTTGCCCAACACCGATCGTCGCTAACTTTTTCCAAATTTTGTCGGCATATGCACGGTAGTGGTAGTGCATTAGATTAAGCATAATTTTCTATGTATTCTGTTAAGTTTTCATCAAAATCTACCTCAGAAAATTTGAGAAAATCTTAATTGAAAATCGATTCAATATGCTGGCATGGAGTATAGGGGGCAAATATTTAATGTTGCCCAACACCGATCGTCGTTAATTTTTCCAAATTTTGTCGGCATATGCACGGTAGTGGTAGTGCATTAGATTAAGCATAATTTTCTATGTATTCTGTTAAGTTTCCATCGAAATCTACCTCAGAAAATTTGAGAAAACCTTAATTGAAAATCGATTCAATATGCTGGCATGGAGTATAGGGGGCAAATATTTAATGTTGCCCAACACCGATCGTCGCTAACTTTTCCAAATTTTGTCGGCATATGCATGGTAAAGGTAGTGTATTAGATTAAGCATAATTTTCTATGTATTCTGTTAAGTTTTCATCAAAATCTACCTCAGGAATTTTGAGAAAACCTTAATTGAAAATCGATTCAATATGCTGGCATGGAGTATAGGGGGCAAATATTTAATGTTGCCCAACACCGATTGTCGCTAACTTTTTCCAAATTTTGTCGGCATATGCACTGTAGTGGTAGTGCATTAGGTGAAGCATAATTTTCTATGTATTCTGTTAAGTTTTCATCAAAATCTACCTCAGAAAATTTGAGAAAACCTTAATTGAAAATCGATTCAATATGCTGGCATGGAGTATAGGGGGCAAATATTTAATGTTGCCCAACACCGATCGTCGTTAATTTTTCCAAATTTTGTCGGCATATGCACGGTAGTGGTAGTGCATTAGGTGAAGCATAATTTTCTATGTATTCTGTTAAGTTTTCATCGAAATCTACCTCCAGAATTTTGAGAAAACCTTAATTGAAAATCGATTCAATATGCTGGCATGGAGTATGGGGGGCAAATATTTAATGTTGCCCAACACCGACCGTCGCTAACTTTTTCCAAATTTTGTCGGCATATGCACGGTAGTGGTAGTGCATTAGATTAAGCATAATTTTCTATGTATTCTGTTAAGTTTTCATCAAAATCTACCTCAGAAAATTTGAGAAAACCTTAATTGAAAATCGATTCAATATGCTGGCATGGAGTATAGGGGGCAAATATTTAATGTTGCCCAACACCGATCGTCGCTAACTTTGTCGGCATATGCATGGTAAAGGTAGTGCATTAGATTAAGCATAATTTTCTATGTATTCTGTTAAGTTTTCATCAAAATCTACCTCAGGAATTTTGAGAAAACATTAATTGAAAATGGATTCAATATGCTGGCATGGAGTATAGGGGGCAAATATTTGATGTTGCCCAACACCGATCGTCGCTAACTTTGTCGGCATATGCATGGTAAAGGTAGTGCATTAGATTAAGCATAATTTTCTATGTATTCTGTTAAGTTTTCATCAAAATCTACCTCAGGAATTTTGAGAAAACATTAATTGAAAATCGATTCAATATGCTGGCATGGAGTATAGGGGGCAAATATTTAATGTTGCCCAACACCGTTCGTTTTTAGCTTTTTCCGAGATTGTCGGTAGTGGTAGTGCATTAGATTAAGCATAATTTTCTATGTATTCTGTTAAGTTTTCATCAAAATCTACCTCAGGAATTTTGAGAAAACCTTAATTGAAAATCGATTCAATATGCTGGCATGGAGTATAGGGGGCAAATATTTAATGTTGCCCAACACCGTTCGTTTTCAGCTTTTTCCGAGATTGTCGGAAGTGGTAGTGCATTAGATTAAGCATAATTTTCTATGTATTCTGTTAAGTTTTCATCGAAATCTACCTCAGGAATTTTGAGAAAACCTTAATTGAAAATCGATTCAATATGCTGGCATGGAGTATAGGGGGCAAATATTTAATGTTGCCCAACACCGTTCGTTTTCAGCTTTTTCCGAGATTGTCGGAAGTGGTAGTGCATTAGATTAAGCATAATTTTCTATGTATTCTGTTAAGTTTTCATCGAAATCTACCTCAGGAATTTTGAGAAAACCTTAATTGAAAATCGATTCAATATGCTGGCATGGAGTATGGGGGGCAAATATTTAATGTTGCCCAACACCGTTCGTTTTCAGCTTTTTCCGAGATTGTCGGAAGTGGTAGTGCATTAGATTAAGCATAATTTTCTATGTATTCTGTTAAGTTTTCATCGAAATCTACCTCAGGAATTTTGAGAAAACCTTAATTGAAAATCGATTCAATATGCTGGCATGGAGTATAGGGGGCAAATATTTAATGTTGCCCAACACCGATCGTCGCTAACTTTTTCCAAATTTTGTCGGCATATGCACGGTAGTGGTAGTGCATTAGATTAAGCATAATTTTCTATGTATTCTGTTAAGTTTTCATCAAAATCTACCTCAGAAAATTTGAGAAAATCTTAATTGAAAATCGATTCAATATGCTGGCATGGAGTATAGGGGGCAAATATTTAATGTTGTCCAACACCGATCGTCGTTAATTTTTCCAAATTTTGTCGGCATATGCACGGTAGTGGTAGTGCATTAGATTAAGCATAATTTTCTATGTATTCTGTTAAGTTTCCATCGAAATCTACCTCAGAAAATTTGAGAAAACCTTAATTGAAAATCGATTCAATATGCTGGCATGGAGTATAGGGGGCAAATATTTAATGTTGCCCAACACCGATCGTCGCTAACTTTTCCAAATTTTGTCGACATATGCATGGTAAAGGTAGTGTATTAGATTAAGCATAATTTTCTATGTATTCTGTTAAGTTTTCATCAAAATCTACCTCAGGAATTTTGAGAAAACCTTAATTGAAAATCGATTCAATATGCTGGCATGGAGTATAGGGGGCAAATATTTAATGTTGCCCAACACCGATTGTCGCTAACTTTTTCCAAATTTTGTCGGCATATGCACTGTAGTGGTAGTGCATTAGGTGAAGCATAATTTTCTATGTATTCTGTTAAGTTTTCATCAAAATCTACCTCAGAAAATTTGAGAAAACCTTAATTGAAAATCGATTCAATATGCTGGCATGGAGTATAGGGGGCAAATATTTAATGTTGCCCAACACCGATCGTCGCTAACTTTGTCGGCATATGCATGGTAAAGGTAGTGCATTAGATTAAGCATAATTTTCTATGTATTCTGTTAAGTTTTCATCAAAATCTACCTCAGAAAATTTGAGAAAACCTTAATTGAAAATCGATTCAATATGCTGGCATGGAGTATAGGGGGCAAATATTTAATGTTGCCCAACACTGATCGTCGCTAACTTTTTCCAAATTTTGTCGGCATTTGCATGGTAAAGGTAGTGCATTAGATTAAGCATAATTTTCGATGTATTCTGTTAAGTTTTCAACAAAATCTATCTCAGAAAATTTGAGAAAACCTTAATTGAAAATCGATTCAATATGCTGGCATGGAGTATAGGGGGCAAATATTTAATGTTGCCCAACACCGATCGTCGCTAACTTTTTCCAAATTTTGTCGGCATATGCATGGTAAAGGTAGTGCCTTAGATTAAGCATAATTTTCTATGTATTCTGTTAAGTTTTTATCGAAATCTACCTCAGAAAATTTGAGAAAACCTTAATTGAAAATCGATTCAATATGCTGGCATGGAGTATAGGGGGCAAATATTTAATGTTGCCCAACACTGATCGTCGCTAACTTTTTCCAAATTTTGTCGGCATTTGCATGGTAAAGGTAGTGCATTAGATTAAGCATAATTTTCTATGTATTCTGTTAAGTTTTCAACAAAATCTATCTCAGAAAATTTGAGAAAACCTTAATTGAAAATCGATTCAATATGCTGGCATGGAGTATAGGGGGCAAATATTTAATGTTGCCCAACACCGATCGTCGTTAACTTTTTCCAAATTTTGTCGGCATATGCATGGTAAAGGTAGTGCATTAGATTAAGCATAATTTTCTATGTATTCTGTTAAGTTTTTATCAAAATCTACCTTAGAAAATTTGAGAAACCCTAAATTGAAAACCGATTCAATATGCTGGCATGGAGTATAGGGGGCAAATATTTAATGTTGCCCAACACCGATCGTCGCTAACTTTTTCCAAATTTTGTCGGCATATGCACAGTAGTGGTAGTGCATTAGATTAAGCATAATTTTCTATGTATTCTGTTAAGTTTTTATCGAAATCTACCTCAGAAAATTTGAGAAAACCTTAATTGAAAATCGATTCAATATGCTGGCATGGAGTATGGGGGGCAAATATTTAATGTTGCCCAACACCGATCGTCGCTAACTTTTTCCAAATTTTGTCGGCATATGCACGGTAGTGGTAGTGCATTAGATTAAGCATAATTTTCTATGTATTCTGTTAAGTTTTCATCAAAATCTACCTCAGAAAATTTGAGAAACCCTAAATTGAAAACCGATTCAATATGCTGGCATGGAGTATAGGGGGCAAATATTTAATGTTGCCCAACACCGTTCGTTTTTAGCTTTTTCCGAGATTGTCGGTAGTGGTAGTGCATTAGATTAAGCATAATTTTCTATGTATTCTGTTAAGTTTTCATCGAAATCTACCTCCAGAATTTTGAGAAAACCTTAATTGAAAATCGATTCAATATGCTGGCATGGAGTATGGGGGGCAAATATTTAATGTTGCCCAACACCGATCGTCGCTAACTTTTTCCAAATTTTGTCGGCATATGCACGGTAGTGGTAGTGCATTAGATTAAGCATAATTTTCTATGTATTCTGTTAAGTTTTCATCAAAATCTACCTCAGAAAATTTGAGAAAACCTTAATTGAAAATCGATTCAATATGCTGGCATGGAGTATAGGGGGCAAATATTTAATGTTGCCCAACACCGATCGTCGCTAACTTTGTCGGCATATGCATGGTAAAGGTAGTGCATTAGATTAAGCATAATTTTCTATGTATTCTGTTAAGTTTTCATCAAAATCTACCTCAGGAATTTTGAGAAAACATTAATTGAAAATCGATTCAATATGCTGGCATGGAGTATAGGGGGCAAATATTTGATGTTGCCCAACACCGATCGTCGCTAACTTTGTCGGCATATGCATGGTAAAGGTAGTGCATTAGATTAAGCATAATTTTCTATGTATTCTGTTAAGTTTTCATCAAAATCTACCTCAGGAATTTTGAGAAAACATTAATTGAAAATCGATTCAATATGCTGGCATGGAGTATAGGGGGCAAATATTTAATGTTGCCCAACACCGTTCGTTTTTAGCTTTTTCCGAGATTGTCGGTAGTGGTAGTGCATTAGATTAAGCATAATTTTCTATGTATTCTGTTAAGTTTTCATCAAAATCTACCTCAGGAATTTTGAGAAAACCTTAATTGAAAATCGATTCAATATGCTGGCATGGAGTATAGGGGGCAAATATTTAATGTTGCCCAACACCGTTCGTTTTCAGCTTTTTCCGAGATTGTCGGAAGTGGTAGTGCATTAGATTAAGCATAATTTTCTATGTATTCTGTTAAGTTTTCATCAAAATCTACCTCAGGAATTTTGAGAAAACCTTAATTGAAAATCGATTCAATATGCTGGCATGGAGTATAGGGGGCAAATATTTAATGTTGCCCAACACCGTTCGTTTTCAGCTTTTTCCGAGATTGTCGGAAGTGGTAGTGCATTAGATTAAGCATAATTTTCTATGTATTCTGTTAAGTTTTCATCGAAATCTACCTCAGGAATTTTGAGAAAACCTTAATTGAAAATCGATTCAATATGCTGGCATGGAGTATGGGGGGCAAATATTTAATGTTGCCCAACACCGTTCGTTTTCAGCTTTTTCCGAGATTGTCGGAAGTGGTAGTGCATTAGATTAAGCATAATTTTCTATGTATTCTGTTAAGTTTTCATCGAAATCTACCTCAGGAATTTTGAGAAAACCTTAATTGAAAATCGATTCAATATGCTGGCATGGAGTATAGGGGGCAAATATTTAATGTTGCCCAACACCGATCGTCGCTAACTTTTTCCAAATTTTGTCGGCATATGCACGGTAGTGGTAGTGCATTAGATTAAGCATAATTTTCTATGTATTCTGTTAAGTTTTCATCAAAATCTACCTCAGAAAATTTGAGAAAATCTTAATTGAAAATCGATTCAATATGCTGGCATGGAGTATAGGGGGCAAATATTTAATGTTGCCCAACACCGATCGTCGATAATTTTTCCAAATTTTGTCGGCATATGCACGGTAGTGGTAGTGCATTAGATTAAGCATAATTTTCTATGTATTCTGTTAAGTTTCCATCGAAATCTACCTCAGAAAATTTGAGAAAACCTTAATTGAAAATCGATTCAATATGCTGGCATGGAGTATAGGGGGCAAATATTTAATGTTGCCCAACACCGATCGTCGCTAACTTTTCCAAATTTTGTCGGCATATGCATGGTAAAGGTAGTGTATTAGATTAAGCATAATTTTCTATGTATTCTGTTAAGTTTTCATCAAAATCTACCTCAGGAATTTTGAGAAAACCTTAATTGAAAATCGATTCAATATGCTGGCATGGAGTATAGGGGGCAAATATTTAATGTTGCCCAACACCGATTGTCGCTAACTTTTTCCAAATTTTGTCGGCATATGCACTGTAGTGGTAGTGCATTAGGTGAAGCATAATTTTCTATGTATTCTGTTAAGTTTTCATCAAAATCTACCTCAGAAAATTTGAGAAAACCTTAATTGAAAATCGATTCAATATGCTGGCATGGAGTATAGGGGGCAAATATTTAATGTTGCCCAACACCGATCGTCGCTAACTTTTTCCAAATTTTGTCGGCATATGCATGGTAAAGGTAGTGCATTAGATTAAGCATAATTTTCTATGTATTCTGTTAAGTTTTCATCAAAATCTACCTCAGAAAATTTGAGAAAACCTTAATTGAAAATCGATTCAATATGCTGGCATGGAGTATAGGGGGCAAATATTTAATGTTGCCCAACACTGATCGTCGCTAACTTTTTCCAAATTTTGTCGGCATTTGCATGGTAAAGGTAGTGCATTAGATTAAGCATAATTTTCGATGTATTCTGTTAAGTTTTCAACAAAATCTATCTCAGAAAATTTGAGAAAACCTTAATTGAAAATCGATTCAATATGCTGGCATGGAGTATAGGGGGCAAATATTTAATGTTGCCCAACACCGATCGTCGCTAACTTTTTCCAAATTTTGTCGGCATATGCATGGTAAAGGTAGTGCCTTAGATTAAGCATAATTTTCTATGTATTCTGTTAAGTTTTTATCGAAATCTACCTCAGAAAATTTGAGAAAACCTTAATTGAAAATCGATTCAATATGCTGGCATGGAGTATAGGGGGCAAATATTTAATGTTGCCCAACACTGATCGTCGCTAACTTTTTCCAAATTTTGTCGGCATTTGCATGGTAAAGGTAGTGCATTAGATTAAGCATAATTTTCTATGTATTCTGTTAAGTTTTCAACAAAATCTATCTCAGAAAATTTGAGAAAACCTTAATTGAAAATCGATTCAATATGCTGGCATGGAGTATAGGGGGCAAATATTTAATGTTGCCCAACACCGATCGTCGCTAACTTTTTCCAAATTTTGTCGGCATATGCATGGTAAAGGTAGTGCCTTAGATTAAGCATAATTTTCTATGTATTCTGTTAAGTTTTTATCGAAATCTACCTCAGAAAATTTGAGAAAACCTTAATTGAAAACCGATTCAATATGCTGGCATGGAGTATAGGGGGCAAATATTTAATGTTGCCCAACACCGATCGTCGCTAACTTTTTCCAAATTTTGTCGGCATATGCACGGTAGTGGTAGTGCATTAGATTAAGCATAATTTTCTATGTATTCTGTTAAGTTTTTATCGAAATCTACCTCAGAAAATTTGAGAAAACCTTAATTGAAAATCGATTCAATATGCTGGCATGGAGTATGGGGGGCAAATATTTAATGTTGCCCAACACCGATCGTCGCTAACTTTTTCCAAATTTTGTCGGCATATGCACGGTAGTGGTAGTGCATTAGATTAAGCATAATTTTCGATGTATTCTGTTAAGTTTTCATCAAAATCTACCTCAGAAAATTTGAGAAACCCTAAATTGAAAACCGATTCAATATGCTGGCATGGAGTATAGGGGGCAAATATTTAATGTTGCCCAACACCGTTCGTTTTTAGCTTTTTCCGAGATTGTCGGTAGTGGTAGTGCATTAGATTAAGCATAATTTTCTATGTATTCTGTTAAGTTTTCATCGAAATCTACCTCCAGAATTTTGAGAAAACCTTAATTGAAAATCGATTCAATATGCTGGCATGGAGTATGGGGGGCAAATATTTAATGTTGCCCAACACCGATCGTCGCTAACTTTTTCCAAATTTTGTCGGCATATGCACGGTAGTGGTAGTGCATTAGATTAAGCATAATTTTCTATGTATTCTGTTAAGTTTTCCTCAGAAAATTTGAGAAAACCTTAATTGAAAATCGATTCAATATGCTGGCATGGAGTATAGGGGGCAAATATTTAATGTTGCCCAACACCGATCGTCGCTAACTTTGTCGGCATATGCATGGTAAAGGTAGTGCATTAGATTAAGCATAATTTTCTATGTATTCTGTTAAGTTTTCATCAAAATCTACCTCAGGAATTTTGAGAAAACCTTAATTGAAAATCGATTCAATATGCTGGCATGGAGTATAGGGGGCAAATATTTAATGTTGCCCAACACCGATCGTCGCTAACTTTTTCCAAATTTTGTCGGCATATGCATGGTAAAGGTAGTGCATTAGATTAAGCATAATTTTCTATGTATTCTGATAAGTTTTCATCAAAATCTACCTCAGGAATTTTGAGAAAACATTAATTGAAAATCGATTCAATATGCTGGCATGGAGTATAGGGGGCAAATATTTAATGTTGCCCAACACCGATCGTCGCTAACTTTTTCCGAGATTGTCGGTAGTGGTAGTGCATTAGATTAAGCATAATTTTCTATGTATTCTGTTAAGTTTTCATCAAAATCTACCTCAGAAAATTTGAGAAAATCTTAATTGAAAATCGATTCAATATGCTGGCATGGAGTATAGGGGGCAAATATTTAATGTTGCCCAACACCGATCGTTGCTAACTTTTTCCGAGATTGTCGGTAGTGGTAGTGCATTAGATTAAGAATAATTTTCTATGTATTCTGTTAAGTTTTCATCGAAATCTACCTCAGAAAATTTGAGAAAATCTTAATTGAAAATCGATTCAATATGCTGGCATGGAGTATAGGGGGCAAATATTTAATGTTGCCCAACACCGATCGTCGCTAACTTTGTCGGCATATGCATGGTAAAGGTAGTGCATTAGATTAAGCATAATTTTCTATGTATTCTGTTAAGTTTTCATCAAAATCTACCTCAGGAATTTTGAGAAAACATTAATTGAAAATCGATTCAATATGCTGGCATGGAGTATAGGCGCAAATATTTAATGTTGCCCAACACCGATCGTCGCTAACTTTTCCAAATTTTGTCGGCATATGCATGGTAAAGGTAGTGCATTAGATTAAGCATAATTTTCTATGTATTCTGTTAAGTTTTCATCAAAATCTACCTCAGGAATTTTGAGAACACATTAATTGAAAATCGATTCAATATGCTGGCATGGAGTATAGGGGGCAAATATTTAATGTTGCCCAACACCGATCGTCGCTAACTTTGTCGGCATATGCATGGTAAAGGTAGTGCATTAGATTAAGCATAATTTTCTATGTATTCTGTTAAGTTTTCATCAAAATCTACCTCAGGAATTTTGAGAAAACATTAATTGAAAATCGATTCAATATGCTGGCATGGAGTATAGGGGGCAAATATTTGATGTTGCCCAACACCGATCGCCGCTAACTTTGTCGGCATATGCATGGTAAAGGTAGTGCATTAGATTAAGCATAATTTTCTATGTATTCTGTTAAGTTTTCATCAAAATCTACCTCAGGAATTTTGAGAAAACATTAATTGAAAATCGATTCAATATGCTGGCATGGAGTATAGGGGGCAAATATTTAATGTTGCCCAACACCGTTCGTTTTTAGCTTTTTCCGAGATTGTCGGTAGTGGTAGTGCATTAGATTAAGCACAATTTTCTATGTATTCTGTTAAGTTTTCATCAAAATCTACCTCAGGAATTTTGAGAAAACCTTAATTGAAAATCGATTCAATATGCTGGCATGGAGTATAGGGGGCAAATATTTAATGTTGCCCAACACCGTTCGTTTTCAGCTTTTTCCGAGATTGTCGGAAGTGGTAGTGCATTAGATTAAGCATAATTTTCTATGTATTCTGTTAAGTTTTCATCGAAATCTACCTCAGGAATTTTGAGAAAACCTTAATTGAAAATCGATTCAATATGCTGGCATGGAGTATGGGGGGCAAATATTTAATAGTGCCCACCACCGATCGTCGCTAACTTTTTCCAAATTTTATCGGCATATGCACGGTAGTGGTAGTGCATTAGATTAAGCATAATTTTCTATGTATTCTGTTAAGTTTTCATCAAAATCTACCTCAGAAAATTTGAGAAAACCTTGATTGAAAATCGATTCAATATGCTGGCATGGAGTATAGGGGGCAAATATTTAATGTTGCCCAACACCGATCGTCGCTAACTTTTTCCAAATTTTGTCGGCATATGCATGGTAAAGGTAGTGCATTAGATTATGCATAATTTTCTATGTATTCTGTTAAGTTTTCATCAAAATCTACCTCAGAAAATTTGAGAAAACCTTGATTGAAAATCGATTCAATATGCTGGCATGGAGTATAGGGGGCAAATATTTAATGTTGCCCAACACCGATCGTCGCTAACTTTTTCCAAATTTTGTCGGCATATGCATGGTAAAGGTAGTGCATTAGATTAAGCATAATTTTCTATGTATTCTGTTAAGTTTTCATCAAAATCTACCTCAGAAAATTTGAGAAAACCTTAATTGAAAATCGATTCAATATGCTGGCATGGAGTATAGGGGGCAAATATTTAATGTTGCCCAACACTGATCGTCGCTAACTTTTTCCAAATTTTGTCGGCATTTGCATGGTAAAGGTAGTGCATTAGATTAAGCATAATTTTCGATGTATTCTGTTAAGTTTTCAACAAAATCTATCTCAGAAAATTTGAGAAAACCTTAATTGAAAATCGATTCAATATGCTGGCATGGAGTATAGGGGGCAAATATTTAATGTTGCCCAACACCGATCGTCGCTAACTTTTTCCAAATTTTGTCGGCATATGCATGGTAAAGGTAGTGCCTTAGATTAAGCATAATTTTCTATGTATTCTGTTAAGTTTTTATCGAAATCTACCTCAGAAAATTTGAGAAAACCTTAATTGAAAATCGATTCAATATGCTGGCATGGAGTATAGGGGGCAAATATTTAATGTTGCCCAACACTGATCGTCGCTAACTTTTTCCAAATTTTGTCGGCATTTGCATGGTAAAGGTAGTGCATTAGATTAAGCATAATTTTCTATGTATTCTGTTAAGTTTTCAACAAAATCTATCTCAGAAAATTTGAGAAAACCTTAATTGAAAATCGATTCAATATGCTGGCATGGAGTATAGGGGGCAAATATTTAATGTTGCCCAACACCGATCGTCGCTAACTTTTTCCAAATTTTGTCGGCATATGCATGGTAAAGGTAGTGCCTTAGATTAAGCATAATTTTCTATGTATTCTGTTAAGTTTTTATCGAAATCTACCTCAGAAAATTTGAGAAAACCTTAATTGAAAATCGATTCAATATGCTGGCATGGAGTATAGGGGGCAAATATTTAATGTTGCCCAACACTGATCGTCGCTAACTTTTTCCAAATTTTGTCGGCATTTGCATGGTAAAGGTAGTGCATTAGATTAAGCATAATTTTCTATGTATTCTGTTAAGTTTTTATCAAAATCTACCTTAGAAAATTTGAGAAACCCTAAATTGAAAACCGATTCAATATGCTGGCATGGAGTATAGGGGGCAAATATTTAATGTTGCCCAACACCGATCGTCGCTAACTTTTTCCAAATTTTGTCGGCATATGCACGGTAGTGGTAGTGCATTAGATTAAGCATAATTTTCTATGTATTCTGTTAAGTTTTTATCGAAATCTACCTCAGAAAATTTGAGAAAACCTTAATTGAAAATCGATTCAATATGCTGGCATGGAGTATGGGGGGCAAATATTTAATGTTGCCCAACACCGATCGTCGCTAACTTTTTCCAAATTTTGTCGGCATATGCACGGTAGTGGTAGTGCATTAGATTAAGCATAATTTTCTATGTATTCTGTTAAGTTTTCATCAAAATCTACCTCAGAAAATTTGAGAAACCCTAAATTGAAAACCGATTCAATATGCTGGCATGGAGTATAGGGGGCAAATATTTAATGTTGCCCAACACCGTTCGTTTTTAGCTTTTTCCGAGATTGTCGGTAGTGGTAGTGCATTAGATTAAGCATAATTTTCTATGTATTCTGTTAAGTTTTCATCGAAATCTACCTCCAGAATTTTGAGAAAACCTTAATTGAAAATCGATTCAATATGCTGGCATGGAGTATGGGGGGCAAATATTTAATGTTGCCCAACACCGATCGTCGCTAACTTTTTCCAAATTTTGTCGGCATATGCACGGTAGTGGTAGTGCATTAGATTAAGCATAATTTTCTATGTATTCTGTTAAGTTTTCATCAAAATCTACCTCAGAAAATTTGAGAAAACCTTAATTGAAAATCGATTCAATATGCTGGCATGGAGTATAGGGGGCAAATATTTAATGTTGCCCAACACCGATCGTCGCTAACTTTGTCGGCATATGCATGGTAAAGGTAGTGCATTAGATTAAGCATAATTTTCTATGTATTCTGTTAAGTTTTCATCAAAATCTACCTCAGGAATTTTGAGAAAACCTTAATTGAAAATCGATTCAATATGCTGGCATGGAGTATAGGGGGCAAATATTTAATGTTGCCCAACACCGATCGTCGCTAACTTTTTCCAAATTTTGTCGGCATATGCATGGTAAAGGTAGTGCATTAGATTAAGCATAATTTTCTATGTATTCTGATAAGTTTTCATCAAAATCTACCTCAGGAATTTTGAGAAAACATTAATTGAAAATCGATTCAATATGCTGGCATGGAGTATAGGGGGCAAATATTTAATGTTGCCCAACACCGATCGTCGCTAACTTTTTCCGAGATTGTCGGTAGTGGTAGTGCATTAGATTAAGCATAATTTTCTATGTATTCTGTTAAGTTTTCATCAAAATCTACCTCAGAAAATTTGAGAAAATCTTAATTGAAAATCGATTCAATATGCTGGCATGGAGTATAGGGGGCAAATATTTAATGTTGCCCAACACCGATCGTTGCTAACTTTTTCCGAGATTGTCGGTAGTGGTAGTGCATTAGATTAAGAATAATTTTCTATGTATTCTGTTAAGTTTTCATCGAAATCTACCTCAGAAAATTTGAGAAAATCTTAATTGAAAATCGATTCAATATGCTGGCATGGAGTATAGGGGGCAAATATTTAATGTTGCCCAACACTGATCGTCGCTAACTTTTTCCAAATTTTGTCGGCATATGCACGGTAGTGGTAGTGCATTAGGTGAAGCATAATTTTCTATGTATTCTGTTAAGTTTTCATCAAAATCTACCTCAGAAAATTTGAGAAAACCTTAATTGAAAATCGATTCAATATGCCGGCATGGAGTATAGAGGGCAAATATTTAATGTTGCCCAACACCGATCGTCGCTAACTTTGTCGGCATATGCATGGTAAAGGTAGTGCATTAGATTAAGCATAATTTTCTATGTATTCTGTTAAGTTTTCATCAAAATCTACCTCAGGAATTTTGAGAAAACATTAATTGAAAATCGATTCAATATGCTGGCATGGAGTATAGGGGGCAAATATTTGATGTTGCCCAACACCGATCGTCGCTAACTTTGTCGGCATATGCATGGTAAAGGTAGTGCATTAGATTAAGCATAATTTTCTATGTATTCTGTTAAGTTTTCATCAAAATCTACCTCAGGAATTTTGAGAAAACATTAATTGAAAATCGATTCAATATGCTGGCATGGAGTATAGGGGGCAAATATTTAATGTTGCCCAACACCGTTCGTTTTTAGCTTTTTCCGAGATTGTCGGTAGTGGTAGTGCATTAGATTAAGCACAATTTTCTATGTATTCTGTTAAGTTTTCATCAAAATCTACCTCAGGAATTTTGAGAAAACCTTAATTGAAAATCGATTCAATATGCTGGCATGGAGTATAGGGGGCAAATATTTAATGTTGCCCAACACCGTTCGTTTTCAGCTTTTTCCGAGATTGTCGGAAGTGGTAGTGCATTAGATTAAGCATAATTTTCTATGTATTCTGTTAAGTTTTTATCGAAATCTACCTCAGAAAATTTGAGAAAACCTTAATTGAAAATCGATTCAATATGCTGGCATGGAGTATGGGGGGCAAATATTTAATGTTGCCCAACACCGATCGTCGCTAACTTTTTCCAAATTTTGTCGGCATATGCATGGTAAAGGTAGTGCCTTAGATTAAGCATAATTTTCTATGTATTCTGTTAAGTTTTTATCGAAATCTACCTCAGAAAATTTGAGAAAACCTTAATTGAAAATCGATTCAATATGCTGGCATGGAGTATAGGGGGCAAATATTTAATGTTGCCCAACACTGATCGTCGCTAACTTTTTCCAAATTTTGTCGGCATTTGCATGGTAAAGGTAGTGCATTAGATTAAGCATAATTTTCTATGTATTCTGTTAAGTTTTTATCAAAATCTACCTTAGAAAATTTGAGAAACCCTAAATTGAAAACCGATTCAATATGCTGGCATGGAGTATAGGGGGCAAATATTTAATGTTGCCCAACACCGATCGTCGCTAACTTTTTCCAAATTTTGTCGGCATATGCACGGTAGTGGTAGTGCATTAGATTAAGCATAATTTTCTATGTATTCTGTTAAGTTTTTATCGAAATCTACCTCAGAAAATTTGAGAAAACCTTAATTGAAAATCGATTCAATATGCTGGCATGGAGTATGGGGGGCAAATATTTAATGTTGCCCAACACCGATCGTCGCTAACTTTTTCCAAATTTTGTCGGCATATGCACGGTAGTGGTAGTGCATTAGATTAAGCATAATTTTCTATGTATTCTGTTAAGTTTTCATCAAAATCTACCTCAGAAAATTTGAGAAACCCTAAATTGAAAACCGATTCAATATGCTGGCATGGAGTATAGGGGGCAAATATTTAATGTTGCCCAACACCGTTCGTTTTTAGCTTTTTCCGAGATTGTCGGTAGTGGTAGTGCATTAGATTAAGCATAATTTTCTATGTATTCTGTTAAGTTTTCATCGAAATCTACCTCCAGAATTTTGAGAAAACCTTAATTGAAAATCGATTCAATATGCTGGCATGGAGTATGGGGGGCAAATATTTAATGTTGCCCAACACCGATCGTCGCTAACTTTTTCCAAATTTTGTCGGCATATGCACGGTAGTGGTAGTGCATTAGATTAAGCATAATTTTCTATGTATTCTGTTAAGTTTTCATCAAAATCTACCTCAGAAAATTTGAGAAAACCTTAATTGAAAATCGATTCAATATGCTGGCATGGAGTATAGGGGGCAAATATTTAATGTTGCCCAACACCGATCGTCGCTAACTTTGTCGGCATATGCATGGTAAAGGTAGTGCATTAGATTAAGCATAATTTTCTATGTATTCTGTTAAGTTTTCATCAAAATCTACCTCAGGAATTTTGAGAAAACCTTAATTGAAAATCGATTCAATATGCTGGCATGGAGTATAGGGGGCAAATATTTAATGTTGCCCAACACCGATCGTCGCTAACTTTTTCCAAATTTTGTCGGCATATGCATGGTAAAGGTAGTGCATTAGATTAAGCATAATTTTCTATGTATTCTGATAAGTTTTCATCAAAATCTACCTCAGGAATTTTGAGAAAACATTAATTGAAAATCGATTCAATATGCTGGCATGGAGTATAGGGGGCAAATATTTAATGTTGCCCAACACCGATCGTCGCTAACTTTTTCCGAGATTGTCGGTAGTGGTAGTGCATTAGATTAAGCATAATTTTCTATGTATTCTGTTAAGTTTTCATCAAAATCTACCTCAGAAAATTTGAGAAAATCTTAATTGAAAATCGATTCAATATGCTGGCATGGAGTATAGGGGGCAAATATTTAATGTTGCCCAACACCGATCGTTGCTAACTTTTTCCGAGATTGTCGGTAGTGGTAGTGCATTAGATTAAGCATAATTTTCTATGTATTCTGTTAAGTTTTCATCAAAATCTACCTCAGGAATTTTGAGAAAACCTTAATTGAAAATCGATTCAATATGCTGGCATGGAGTATAGGGGGCAAATATTTAATGTTGCCCAACACCGATCGTCGCTAACTTTTTCCAAATTTTGTCGGCATATGCATGGTAAAGGTAGTGCATTAGATTAAGCATAATTTTCTATGTATTCTGATAAGTTTTCATCAAAATCTACCTCAGGAATTTTGAGAAAACATTAATTGAAAATCGATTCAATATGCTGGCATGGAGTATAGGGGGCAAATATTTAATGTTGCCCAACACCGATCGTCGCTAACTTTTTCCGAGATTGTCGGTAGTGGTAGTGCATTAGATTAAGCATAATTTTCTATGTATTCTGTTAAGTTTTCATCAAAATCTACCTCAGAAAATTTGAGAAAATCTTAATTGAAAATCGATTCAATATGCTGGCATGGAGTATAGGGGGCAAATATTTAATGTTGCCCAACACCGATCGTCGCTAACTTTGTCGGCATATGCATGGTAAAGGTAGTGCATTAGATTAAGCATAATTTTCTATGTATTCTGTTAAGTTTTCATCAAAATCTACCTCAGGAATTTTGAGAAAACATTAATTGAAAATCGATTCAATATGCTGGCATGGAGTATAGGGGGCAAATATTTAATGTTGCCCAACACCGATCGTCGCTAACTTTGTCGGCATATGCATGGTAAAGGTAGTGCATTAGATTAAGCATAATTTTCTATGTATTCTGTTAAGTTTTCATCAAAATCTACCTCAGGAATTTTGAGAACACATTAATTGAAAATCGATTCAATATGCTGGCATGGAGTATAGGGGGCAAATATTTAATGTTGCCCAACACCGATCGTCGCTAACTTTGTCGGCATATGCATGGTAAAGGTAGTGCATTAGATTAAGCATAATTTTCTATGTATTCTGTTAAGTTTTCATCAAAATCTACCTCAGGAATTTTGAGAAAACATTAATTGAAAATCGATTCAATATGCTGGCATGGAGTATAGGGGGCAAATATTTGATGTTGCCCAACACCGATCGTCGCTAACTTTGTCGGCATATGCATGGTAAAGGTAGTGCATTAGATTAAGCATAATTTTCTATGTATTCTGTTAAGTTTTCATCAAAATCTACCTCAGGAATTTTGAGAAAACATTAATTGAAAATCGATTCAATATGCTGGCATGGAGTATAGGGGGCAAATATTTAATGTTGCCCAACACCGTTCGTTTTCAGCTTTTTCCGAGATTGTCGGAAGTGGTAGTGCATTAGATTAAGCATAATTTTCTATGTATTCTGTTAAGTTTTCATCGAAATCTACCTCAGGAATTTTGAGAAAACCTTAATTGAAAATCGATTCAATATGCTGGCATGGAGTATGGGGGGCAAATATTTAATAGTGCCCACCACCGATCGTCGCTAACTTTTCCAAATTTTGTCGGCATATGCATGGTAAAGGTAGTGCATTAGATTAAGCATAATTTTCTATGTATTCTGTTAAGTTTTCATCAAAATCTACCTCAGGAATTTTGAGAAAACATTAATTGAAAATCGATTCAATATGCTGGCATGGAGTATAGGGGGCAAATATTTAATGTTGCCCAACACCGATCGTCGCTAACTTTTCCAAATTTTGTCGGCATATGCATGGTAAAGGTAGTGCATTAGATTAAGCATAATTTTCTATGTATTCTGTTAAGTTTTCATCAAAATCTACCTCAGGAATTTTGAGAACACATTAATTGAAAATCGATTCAATATGCTGGCATGGAGTATAGGGGGCAAATATTTAATGTTGCCCAACACCGATCGTCGCTAACTTTGTCGGCATATGCATGGTAAAGGTAGTGCATTAGATTAAGCATAATTTTCTATGTATTCTGTTAAGTTTTCATCAAAATCTACCTCAGGAATTTTGAGAAAACCTTAATTGAAAATCGATTCAATATGCTGGCATGGAGTATAGGGGGCAAATATTTGATGTTGCCCAACACCGATCGTCGCTAACTTTGTCGGCATATGCATGGTAAAGGTAGTGCATTAGATTAAGCACAATTTTCTATGTATTCTGTTAAGTTTTCATCAAAATCTACCTCAGGAATTTTGAGAAAACCTTAATTGAAAATCGATTCAATATGCTGGCATGGAGTATAGGGGGCAAATATTTAATGTTGCCCAACACCGTTCGTTTTCAGCTTTTTCCGAGATTGTCGGAAGTGGTAGTGCATTAGATTAAGCACAATTTTCTATGTATTCTGTTAAGTTTTCATCGAAATCTACCTCAGGAATTTTGAGAAAACCTTAATTGAAAATCGATTCAATATGCTGGCATGGAGTATGGGGGGCAAATATTTAATAGTGCCCACCACCGATCGTCGCTAACTTTTTCCAAATTTTATCGGCATATGCACGGTAGTGGTAGTGCATTAGATTAAGCATAATTTTCTATGTATTCTGTTAAGTTTTCATCAAAATCTACCTCAGAAAATTTGAGAAAACCTTAATTGAAAATCGATTCAATATGCTGGCATGGAGTATAGGGGGCAAATATTTAATGTTGCCCAACACCGATCGTCGCTAACTTTTTCCAAATTTTGTCGGCATATGCACGGTAGTGGTAGTGCATTAGATTGAGCATAATTTTCTATGTATTCTGTTAAGTTTTTATCGAAATCTACCTCAGAAAATTTGAGAAAACCTTGATTGAAAATCGATTCAATATGCTGGCATGGAGTATAGGGGGCAAATATTTAATGTTGCCCAACACCGATCGTCGCTAACTTTTTCCAAATTTTGTCGGCATATGCACGGTAGTGGTAGTGCATTAGATTAAGCATAATTTTCTATGTATTCTGTTAAGTTTTCATCAAAATCTACCTCAGGAATTTTGAGAAAACCTTAATTGAAAATCGATTCAATATGCTGGCATGGAGTATAGGTGGCAAATATTTAATGTTGCCCAACACCGATCGTTGCTAACTTTTTCCAAATTTTGTCGGCATATGCACGGTAGTGGTAGTGCATTAGATTAAGAATAATTTTCTATGTATTCTGTTAAGTTTTCATCAAAATCTACCTCAGAAAATTTGAGAAAATCTTAATTGAAAATCGATTCAATATGCTGGCATGGAGTATAGGGGGCAAATATTTAATGTTGCACAACACCGATCGTCGCTAACTTTGTCGGCATATGCATGGTAAAGGTAGTGCATTAGATTAAGCATAATTTTCTATGTATTCTGTTAAGTTTTCATCAAAATCTACCTCAGGAATTTTGAGAAAACATTAATTGAAAATCGATTCAATATGCTGGCATGGAGTATAGGGGGCAAATATTTAATGTTGCCCAACACCGATCGTCGCTAACTTTGTCGGCATATGCATGGTAAAGGTAGTGCATTAGATTAAGCATAATTTTCTATGTATTCTGTTAAGTTTTCATCAAAATCTACCTCAGGAATTTTGAGAACACATTAATTGAAAATCGATTCAATATGCTGGCATGGAGTATAGGGGGCAAATATTTAATGTTGCCCAACACCGATCGTCGCTAACTTTGTCGGCATATGCATGGTAAAGGTAGTGCATTAGATTAAGCATAATTTTCTATGTATTCTGTTAAGTTTTCATCAAAATCTACCTCAGGAATTTTGAGAAAACATTAATTGAAAATCGATTCAATATGCTGGCATGGAGTATAGGGGGCAAATATTTGATGTTGCCCAACACCGATCGTCGCTAACTTTGCCGGCATATGCATGGTAAAGGTAGTGCATTAGATTAAGCATAATTTTCTATGTATTCTGTTAAGTTTTCATCAAAATCTACCTCAGGAATTTTGAGAAAACATTAATTGAAAATCGATTCAATATGCTGGCATGGAGTATAGGGGGCAAATATTTAATGTTGCCCAACACCGATCGTCGCTAACTTTTTCCAAATTTTGTCGGCATATGCACGGTAGTGGTAGTGCATTAGATTAAGCATAATTTTCTATGTATTCTGTTAAGTTTTCATCAAAATCTACCTCAGAAAATTTGAGAAAACCTTAATTGAAAATCGATTCAATATGCTGGCATGGAGTATAGGGGGCAAATATTTAATGTTGCCCAACACCGTTCGTTTTTAGCTTTTTCCGAGATTGTCGGTAGTGGTAGTGCATTAGATTAAGCACAATTTTCTATGTATTCTGTTAAGTTTTCATCAAAATCTACCTCAGGAATTTTGAGAAAACCTTAATTGAAAATCGATTCAATATGCTGGCATGGAGTATAGGGGGCAAATATTTAATGTTGCCCAACACCGTTCGTTTTCAGCTTTTTCCGAGATTGTCGGAAGTGGTAGTGCATTAGATTAAGCATAATTTTCTATGTATTCTGTTAAGTTTTCATCGAAATCTACCTCAGGAATTTTGAGAAAACCTTAATTGAAAATCGATTCAATATGCTGGCATGGAGTATGGGGGGCAAGGGCAAATATTTAATGTTGCTCAACACCGATCGTTGCTAACTTTTTCCAAATTTTGTCGGCATATGCATGGTAAATGTAGTGCATTAGATTAAGCATAATTTTCTATGTATTCTGTTAAGTTTTCATCAAAATCTACCACAGGAATTTTGAGAAAACATTAATTGAAAATCGATTCAATATGCTGGCATGGAGTATAGGGGGCAAATATTTAATGTTGCCCAACACCGATCGTCGCTAACTTTTCCAAATTTTGTCGGCATATGCATGGTAAAGGTAGTGCATTAGATTAAGCATAATTTTCTATGTATTCTGTTAAGTTTTCATCAAAATCTACCTCAGGAATTTTGAGAACACATTAATTGAAAATCGATTCAATATGCTGGCATGGAGTATAGGTGGCAAATATTTAATGTTGCCCAACACCGATCGTTGCTAACTTTGTCGGCATATGCATGGTAAAGGTAGTGCATTAGATTAAGCATAATTTTCTTTGTATTCTGTTAAGTTTTCATCAAAATCTACCTCAGGAATTTTGAGAAAACATTAATTGAAAATCGATTCAATATGCTGGCATGGAGTATAGGGGGCAAATATTTAATGTTGCCCAACACCGATCGTCGCTAACTTTGTCGGCATATGCATGGTAAAGGTAGTGCATTAGATTAAGCATAATTTTCTATGTATTCTGTTAAGTTTTCATCAAAATCTACCTCAGGAATTTTGAGAAAACATTAATTGAAAATCGATTCAATATGCTGGCATGGAGTATAGGGGGCAAATATTTAATGTTGCCCAACACCGATCGTCGCTAACTTTGTCGGCATATGCATGGTAAAGGTAGTGCATTAGATTAAGCATAATTTTCTATGTATTCTGTTAAGTTTTCATCAAAATCTACCTCAGGAATTTTGAGAAAACATTAATTGAAAATCGATTCAATATGCTGGCATGGAGTATAGGGGGCAAATATTTAATGTTACCCAACACCGATCGTCGCTAACTTTTTCCAAATTTTGTCGGCATATGCACGGTAGTGGTAGTGCATTAGATTAAGCATAATTTTCTATGTATTCTGTTAAGTTTTCATCAAAATCTACCTCAGAAAATTTGAGAAAACCTTAATTGAAAATCGATTCAATATGCTGGCATGGAGTATAGGGGGCAAATATTTAATGTTGCCCAACACCGTTCGTTTTTAGCTTTTTCCGAGATTGTCGGTAGTGGTAGTGCATTAGATTAAGCACAATTTTCTATGTATTCTGTTAAGTTTTCATCAAAATCTACCTCAGGAATTTTGAGAAAACCTTAATTGAAAATCGATTCAATATGCTGGCATGGAGTATAGGGGGCAAATATTTAATGTTGCCCAACACCGATCGTCGCTAACTTTGTCGGCATATGCATGGTAAAGGTAGTGCATTAGATTAAGCATAATTTTCTATGTATTCTGTTAAGTTTTCATCAAAATCTACCTCAGGAATTTTGAGAAAACATTAATTGAAAATCGATTCAATATGCTGGCATGGAGTATAGGGGGCAAATATTTAATGTTGCCCAACACCGATCGTCGCTAACTTTTCCAAATTTTGTCGGCATATGCATGGTAAAGGTAGTGCATTAGATTAAGCATAATTTTCTATGTATTCTGTTAAGTTTTCATCAAAATCTACCTCAGGAATTTTGAGAACACATTAATTGAAAATCGATTCAATATGCTGGCATGGAGTATAGGGGGCAAATATTTAATGTTGCCCAACACCGATCGTCGCTAACTTTGTCGGCATATGCATGGTAAAGGTAGTGCATTAGATTAAGCATAATTTTCTATGTATTCTGTTAAGTTTTCATCAAAATCTACCTCAGGAATTTTGAGAAAACATTAATTGAAAATCGATTCAATATGCTGGCATGGAGTATAGGGGGCAAATATTTAATGTTGCCCAACACCGATCGTCGCTAACTTTTTCCAAATTTTGTCGGCATATGCACGGTAGTGGTAGTGCATTAGATTAAGCATAATTTTCTATGTATTCTGTTAAGTTTTCATCAAAATCTACCTCAGAAAATTTGAGAAAACCTTAATTGAAAATCGATTCAATATGCTGGCATGGAGTATAGGGGGCAAATATTTAATGTTGCCCAACACCGTTCGTGTTTAGCTTTTTCCGAGATTGTCGGTAGTGGTAGTGCATTAGATTAAGCACAATTTTCTATGTATTCTGTTAAGTTTTCATCAAAATCTACCTCAGGAATTTTGAGAAAACCTTAATTGAAAATCGATTCAATATGCTGGCATGGAGTATAGGGGGCAAATATTTAATGTTGCCCAACACCGTTCGTTTTCAGCTTTTTCCGAGATTGTCGGAAGTGGTAGTGCATTAGATTAAGCATAATTTTCTATGTATTCTGTTAAGTTTTCATCGAAATCTACCTCAGGAATTTTGAGAAAACCTTAATTGAAAATCGATTCAATATGCTGGCATGGAGTATGGGGGGCAAGGGCAAATATTTAATGTTGCTCAACACCGATCGTTGCTAACTTTTTCCAAATTTTGTCGGCATATGCATGGTAAATGTAGTGCATTAGATTAAGCATAATTTTCTATGTATTCTGTTAAGTTTTCATCAAAATCTACCACAGGAATTTTGAGAAAACATTAATTGAAAATCGATTCAATATGCTGGCATGGAGTATAGGGGGCAAATATTTAATGTTGCCCAACACCGATCGTCGCTAACTTTTCCAAATTTTGTCGGCATATGCATGGTAAAGGTAGTGCATTAGATTAAGCATAATTTTCTATGTATTCTGTTAAGTTTTCATCAAAATCTACCTCAGGAATTTTGAGAAAACCTTAATTGAAAATCGATTCAATATGCTGGCATGGAGTATAGGGGGCAAATATTTAATGTTGCCCAACACCGATCGTCGCTAACTTTTTCCAAATTTTGTCGGCATATGCACGGTAGTGGTAGTGCATTAGATTAAGCATAATTTTCTATGTAATTTGTTAAGTTTTCATCAAAATCTACCTCAGAAAATTTGAGAAAATCTTAATTGAAAATCGATTCAATATGCTGGCATGGAGTATAGGGGGCAAATATTTAATGTTGCCCAACACCGATCGTCGTTAATTTTTTCAAATTTTATCGGCATATGCACGGTAGTGGTAGTGCATTAGATTAAGCATAATTTTCTATGAATTCTGTTAAGTTTCCATCAAAATCTACGTCAGAAAATTTGAGAAAATCTTAATTGAAAATCGATTCAATATGCTGGCATGGAGTATAGGGGGCAAATATTTAATGTTGCCCAACACCGATCGTCGCTAACTTTGTCGGCATATGCATGGTAAAGGTAGTGCATTAGATTAAGCATAATTTTCTATGTATTCTGTTAAGTTTTCATCAAAATCTACCTCAGGAATTTTGAGAAAACATTAATTGAAAATCGATTCAATATGCTGGCATGGAGTATGGGGGGCAAATATTTAATAGTGCCCACCACCGATCGTCGCTAACTTTTTCCAAATTTTATCGGCATATGCACGGTAGTGGTAGTGCATTAGATTAAGCATAATTTTCTATGTATTCTGTTAAGTTTTCATCGAAATCTATCTCAGGAATTTTGAGAAAACCTTAATTGAAAATCGATTCAATATGCTGGCATGGAGTATAGGGGGCAAATATTTAATGTTGCCCAACACCGATCGTCGCTAACTTTTTCCAAATTTTGTCGGCATATCCACGGTAGTGGTAGTGCATTAGATTGAGCATAATTTTCTATGTATTCTGTTAAGTTTTTATCGAAATCTACCTCAGGAATTTTGAGAAAACCTTAATTGAAAATCGATTCAATATGCTGGCATGGAGTATAGGGGGCAAATATTTAATGTTGCCCAACACCGATCGTCGCTAACTTTTTCCAAATTTTGTCGGCATATCCACGGTAGTGGTAGTGCATTAGATTGAGCATAATTTTCTATGTATTCTGTTAAGTTTTTATCGAAATCTACCTCAGAAAATTTGAGAAAACCTTGATTGAAAATCGATTCAATATGCTGGCATGGAGTATAGGGGGCAAATATTTAATGTTGCCCAACACCGATCGTCGCTAACTTTTTCCAAATTTTGTCGGCATATGCACGGTAGTGGTAGTGCAGTAGATTAAGCATAATTTTCTATGTATTCTGTTAAGTTTTCATCAAAATCTACCTCAGGAATTTTGAGAAAACCTTAATTGAAAATCGATTCAATATGCTGGCATGGAGTATAGGGGGCAAATATTTAATGTTGCCCAACACCGATCGTCGCTAACTTTTTCCAAATTTTGTCGGCATATGCACGGTAGTGGTAGTGCAGTAGATTAAGCATAATTTTCTATGTATTCTGTTAAGTTTTCATCGAAATCTATCTCAGGAATTTTGAGAAAACCTTAATTGAAAATCGATTCAATATGCTGGCATGGAGTATAGGTGGCAAATATTTAATGTTGCCCAACACCGATCGTTGCTAACTTTGTCGGCATATGCATGGTAAAGGTAGTGCATTAGATTAAGCATAATTTTCTATGTATTCTGTTAAGTTTTCATCAAAATCTACCACAGGAATTTTGAGAAAACATTAATTGAAAATCGATTCAATATGCTGGCATGGAGTATAGGGGGCAAATATTTAATGTTGCCCAACACCGATCGTCGCTAACTTTTCCAAATTTTGTCGGCATATGCATGGTAAAGGTAGTGCATTAGATTAAGCATAATTTTCTATGTATTCTGTTAAGTTTTTTTTCAGCTTTTTCCGAGATTGTCGGAAGTGGTAGTGCATTAGATTAAGCATAATTTTCTATGTATTCTGTTAAGTTTTCATCGAAATCTACCTCAGGAATTTTGAGAAAACCTTAATTGAAAATCGATTCAATATGCTGGCATGGAGTATGGGGGGCAAATATTTAATAGTGCCCACCACCGATCGTCGCTAACTTTTTCCAAATTTTATCGGCATATGCACGGTAGTGGTAGTGCATTAGATTAAGCATAATTTTCTATGTATTCTGTTAAGTTTTCATCGAAATCTATCTCAGGAATTTTGAGAAAACCTTAATTGAAAATCGATTCAATATGCTGGCATGGAGTATAGGGGGCAAATATTTAATGTTGCCCAACACCGATCGTCGCTAACTTTTTCCAAATTTTGTCGGCATATCCACGGTAGTGGTAGTGCATTAGATTGAGCATAATTTTCTATGTATTCTGTTAAGTTTTTATCGAAATCTACCTCAGAAAATTTGAGAAAACCTTGATTGAAAATCGATTCAATATGCTGGCATGGAGTATAGGGGGCAAATATTTAATGTTGCCCAACACCGATCGTCGCTAACTTTTTCCAAATTTTGTCGGCATATGCACGGTAGTGGTAGTGCAGTAGATTAAGCATAATTTTCTATGTATTCTGTTAAGTTTTCATCAAAATCTACCTCAGGAATTTTGAGAAAACCTTAATTGAAAATCGATTCAATATGCTGGCATGGAGTATAGGTGGCAAATATTTAATGTTGCCCAACACCGATCGTTGCTAACTTTGTCGGCATATGCATGGTAAAGGTAGTGCATTAGATTAAGCATAATTTTCTATGTATTCTGTTAAGTTTTCATCAAAATCTACCACAGGAATTTTGAGAAAACATTAATTGAAAATCGATTCAATATGCTGGCATGGAGTATAGGGGGCAAATATTTAATGTTGCCCAACACCGATCGTCGCTAACTTTGTCGGCATATGCATGGTAAAGGTAGTGCATTAGATTAAGCATAATTTTCTATGTATTCTGTTAAGTTTTCATCAAAATCTACCTCAGGAATTTTGAGAACACATTAATTGAAAATCGATTCAATATGCTGGCATGGAGTATAGGGGGCAAATATTTAATGTTGCCCAACACCGATCGTCGCTAACTTTGTCGGCATATGCATGGTAAAGGTAGTGCATTAGATTAAGCATAATTTTCTATGTATTCTGTTAAGTTTTCATCAAAATCTACCTCAGGAATTTTGAGAAAACATTAATTGAAAATCGATTCAATATGCTGGCATGGAGTATAGGGGGCAAATATTTGATGTTGCCCAACACCGATCGTCGCTAACTTTGTCGGCATATGCATGGTAAAGGTAGTGCATTAGATTAAGCATAATTTTCTATGTATTCTGTTAAGTTTTCATCAAAATCTACCTCAGGAATTTTGAGAAAACATTAATTGAAAATCGATTCAATATGCTGGCATGGAGTATAGGGGGCAAATATTTAATGTTGCCCAACACCGATCGTCGCTAACTTTTTCCAAATTTTGTCGGCATATGCACGGTAGTGGTAGTGCATTAGATTAAGCATAATTTTCTATGTATTCTGTTAAGTTTTCATCAAAATCTACCTCAGAAAATTTGAGAAAACCTTAATTGAAAATCGATTCAATATGCTGGCATGGAGTATAGGGGGCAAATATTTAATGTTGCCCAACACCGTTCGTTTTTAGCTTTTTCCGAGATTGTCGGTAGTGGTAGTGCATTAGATTAAGCACAATTTTCTATGTATTCTGTTAAGTTTTCATCAAAATCTACCTCAGGAATTTTGAGAAAACCTTAATTGAAAATCGATTCAATATGCTGGCATGGAGTATAGGGGGCAAATATTTAATGTTGCCCAACACCGTTCGTTTTCAGCTTTTTCCGAGATTGTCGGAAGTGGTAGTGCATTAGATTAAGCATAATTTTCTATGTATTCTGTTAAGTTTTCATCGAAATCTACCTCAGGAATTTTGAGAAAACCTTAATTGAAAATCGATTCAATATGCTGGCATGGAGTATGGGGGGCAAATATTTAATAGTGCCCACCACCGATCGTCGCTAACTTTTTCCAAATTTTATCGGCATATGCACGGTAGTGGTAGTGCATTAGATTAAGCATAATTTTCTATGTATTCTGTTAAGTTTTCATCAAAATCTACCTCAGAAAATTTGAGAAAATCTTAATTGAAAATCGATTCAATATGCTGGCATGGAGTATAGGGGGCAAATATTTAATGTTGCCCAACACCGATCGTCGCTAACTTTTTCCAAATTTTGTCGGCATATGCACGGTAGTGGTAGTGCATTAGATTGAGCATAATTTTCTATGTATTCTGTTAAGTTTTTATCGAAATCTACCTCAGAAAATTTGAGAAAACCTTGATTGAAAATCGATTCAATATGCTGGCATGGAGTATAGGGGGCAAATATTTAATGTTGCCCAACACCGATCGTCGCTAACTTTTTCCAAATTTTGTCGGCATATGCACGGTAGTGGTAGTGCATTAGATTAAGCATAATTTTCTATGTATTCTGTTAAGTTTTCATCAAAATCTACCTCAGGAATTTTGAGAAAACCTTAATTGAAAATCGATTCAATATGCTGGCATGGAGTATAGGTGGCAAATATTTAATGTTGCCCAACACCGATCGTTGCTAACTTTTTCCAAATTTTGTCGGCATATGCACGGTAGTGGTAGTGCATTAGATTAAGAATAATTTTCTATGTATTCTGTTAAGTTTTCATCGAAATCTACCTCAGAAAATTTGAGAAAATCTTAATTGAAAATCGATTCAATATGCTGGCATGGAGTATAGGGGGCAAATATTTAATGTTGCCCAACACCGATCGTCGCTAACTTTGTCGGCATATGCATGGTAAAGGTAGTGCATTAGATTAAGCATAATTTTCTATGTATTCTGTTAAGTTTTCATCAAAATCTACCTCAGGAATTTTGAGAAAACATTAATTGAAAATCGATTCAATATGCTGGCATGGAGTATAGGGGGCAAATATTTAATGTTGCCCAACACCGATCGTCGCTAACTTTGTCGGCATATGCATGGTAAAGGTAGTGCATTAGATTAAGCATAATTTTCTATGTATTCTGTTAAGTTTTCATCAAAATCTACCTCAGGAATTTTGAGAACACATTAATTGAAAATCGATTCAATATGCTGGCATGGAGTATAGGGGGCAAATATTTAATGTTGCCCAACACCGATCGTCGCTAACTTTGTCGGCATATGCATGGTAAAGGTAGTGCATTAGATTAAGCATAATTTTCTATGTATTCTGTTAAGTTTTCATCAAAATCTACCTCAGGAATTTTGAGAAAACATTAATTGAAAATCGATTCAATATGCTGGCATGGAGTATAGGGGGCAAATATTTAATGTTGCCCAACACCGATCGTCGCTAACTTTTCCAAATTTTGTCGGCATATGCATGGTAAAGGTAGTGCATTAGATTAAGCATAATTTTCTATGTATTCTGTTAAGTTTTCATCAAAATCTACCTCAGGAATTTTGAGAACACATTAATTGAAAATCGATTCAATATGCTGGCATGGAGTATAGGGGGCAAATATTTAATGTTGCCCAACACCGATCGTCGCTAACTTTGTCGGCATATGCATGGTAAAGGTAGTGCATTAGATTAAGCATAATTTTCTATGTATTCTGTTAAGTTTTCATCAAAATCTACCTCAGGAATTTTGAGAAAACATTAATTGAAAATCGATTCAATATGCTGGCATGGAGTATAGGGGGCAAATATTTGATGTTGCCCAACACCGATCGTCGCTAACTTTTTCCAAATTTTGTCGGCATATGCACGGTAGTGGTAGTGCATTAGATTAAGCATAATTTTCTATGTATTCTGTTAAGTTTTCATCAAAATCTACCTCAGGAATTTTGAGAAAACCTTAATTGAAAATCGATTCAATATGCTGGCATGGAGTATAGGTGGCAAATATTTAATGTTGCCCAACACCGATCGTCGCTAACTTTTTCCAAATTTTGTCGGCATATGCACGGTAGTGGTAGTGCATTAGATTGAGCATAATTTTCTATGTATTCTGTTAAGTTTTTATCGAAATCTACCTCAGAAAATTTGAGAAAACCTTGATTGAAAATCGATTCAATATGCTGGCATGGAGTATAGGGGGCAAATATTTAATGTTGCCCAACACCGATCGTCGCTAACTTTTTCCAAATTTTGTCGGCATATGCACGGTAGTGGTAGTGCATTAGATTAAGCATAATTTTCTATGTATTCTGTTAAGTTTTCATCAAAATCTACCTCAGGAATTTTGAGAAAACCTTAATTGAAAATCGATTCAATATGCTGGCATGGAGTATAGGTGGCAAATATTTAATGTTGCCCAACACCGATCGTTGCTAACTTTTTCCAAATTTTGTCGGCATATGCACGGTAGTGGTAGTGCATTAGATTAAGAATAATTTTCTATGTATTCTGTTAAGTTTTCATCGAAATCTACCTCAGAAAATTTGAGAAAATCTTAATTGAAAATCGATTCAATATGCTGGCATGGAGTATAGGGGGCAAATATTTAATGTTGCCCAACACCGATCGTCGCTAACTTTGTCGGCATATGCATGGTAAAGGTAGTGCATTAGATTAAGCATAATTTTCTATGTATTCTGTTAAGTTTTCATCAAAATCTACCTCAGGAATTTTGAGAAAACATTAATTGAAAATCGATTCAATATGCTGGCATGGAGTATAGGGGGCAAATATTTAATGTTGCCCAACACCGATCGTCGCTAACTTTTCCAAATTTTGTCGGCATATGCATGGTAAAGGTAGTGCATTAGATTAAGCATAATTTTCTATGTATTCTGTTAAGTTTTCATCAAAATCTACCTCAGGAATTTTGAGAACACATTAATTGAAAATCGATTCAATATGCTGGCATGGAGTATAGGGGGCAAATATTTAATGTTGCCCAACACCGATCGTCGCTAACTTTGTCGGCATATGCATGGTAAAGGTAGTGCATTAGATTAAGCATAATTTTCTATGTATTCTGTTAAGTTTTCATCAAAATCTACCTCAGGAATTTTGAGGAAACATTAATTGAAAATCGATTCAATATGCTGGCATGGAGTATAGGGGGCAAATATTTAATGTTGCCCAACACCGATCGTCGCTAACTTTTCCAAATTTTGTCGGCATATGCATGGTAAAGGTAGTGCATTAGATTAAGCATAATTTTCTATGTATTCTGTTAAGTTTTCATCAAAATCTACCTCAGGAATTTTGAGAACACATTAATTGAAAATCGATTCAATATGCTGGCATGGAGTATAGGGGGCAAATATTTAATGTTGCCCAACACCGATCGTCGCTAACTTTGTCGGCATATGCATGGTAAAGGTAGTGCATTAGATTAAGCATAATTTTCTATGTATTCTGTTAAGTTTTCATCAAAATCTACCTCAGGAATTTTGAGAAAACATTAATTGAAAATCGATTCAATATGCTGGCATGGAGTATAGGGGGCAAATATTTGATGTTGCCCAACACCGATCGTCGCTAACTTTGTCGGCATATGCATGGTAAAGGTAGTGCATTAGATTAAGCATAATTTTCTATGTATTCTGTTAAGTTTTCATCAAAATCTACCTCAGGAATTTTGAGAAAACATTAATTGAAAATCGATTCAATATGCTGGCATGGAGTATAGGGGGCAAATATTTGATGTTGCCCAACACCGATCGTCGCTAACTTTGTCGGCATATGCATGGTAAAGGTAGTGCATTAGATTAAGCATAATTTTCTATGTATTCTGTTAAGTTTTCATCAAAATCTACCTCAGGAATTTTGAGAAAACATTAATTGAAAATCGATTCAATATGCTGGCATGGAGTATAGGGGGCAAATATTTAATGTTGCCCAACACCGATCGTCGCTAACTTTTTCCAAATTTTGTCGGCATATGCACGGTAGTGGTAGTGCATTAGATTAAGCATAATTTTCTATGTATTCTGTTAAGTTTTCATCAAAATCTACCTCAGAAAATTTGAGAAAACCTTAATTGAAAATCGATTCAATATGCTGGCATGGAGTATAGGGGGCAAATATTTAATGTTGCCCAACACCGTTCGTTTTTAGCTTTTTCCGAGATTGTCGGTAGTGGTAGTGCATTAGATTAAGCACAATTTTCTATGTATTCTGTTAAGTTTTCATCAAAATCTACCTCAGGAATTTTGAGAAAACCTTAATTGAAAATCGATTCAATATGCTGGCATGGAGTATAGGGGGCAAATATTTAATGTTGCCCAACACCGTTCGTTTTCAGCTTTTTCCGAGATTGTCGGAAGTGGTAGTGCATTAGATTAAGCATAATTTTCTATGTATTCTGTTAAGTTTTCATCGAAATCTACCTCAGGAATTTTGAGAAAACCTTAATTGAAAATCGATTCAATATGCTGGCATGGAGTATGGGGGGCAAGGGCAAATATTTAATGTTGCTCAACACCGATCGTTGCTAACTTTTTCCAAATTTTGTCGGCATATGCATGGTAAATGTAGTGCATTAGATTAAGCATAATTTTCTATGTATTCTGTTAAGTTTTCATCAAAATCTACCACAGGAATTTTGAGAAAACATTAATTGAAAATCGATTCAATATGCTGGCATGGAGTATAGGGGGCAAATATTTAATGTTGCCCAACACCGATCGTCGCTAACTTTTCCAAATTTTGTCGGCATATGCATGGTAAAGGTAGTGCATTAGATTAAGCATAATTTTCTATGTATTCTGTTAAGTTTTCATCAAAATCTACCTCAGGAATTTTGAGAAAACCTTAATTGAAAATCGATTCAATATGCTGGCATGGAGTATAGGGGGCAAATATTTAATGCTGCCCAACACCGATCGTCGCTAACTTTTTCCAAATTTTGTCGGCATATGCACGGTAGTGGTAGTGCATTAGATTAAGCATAATTTTCTATGTATTCTGTTAAGTTTTCATCAAAATCTACCTCAGAAAATTTGAGAAAATCTTAATTGAAAATCGATTCAATATGCTGGCATGGAGTATAGGGGGCAAATATTTAATGTTGCCCAACACCGATCGTCGTTAATTTTTTCAAATTTTATCGGCATATGCACGGTAGTGGTAGTGCATTAGATTAAGCATAATTTTCTATGAATTCTGTTAAGTTTCCATCAAAATCTACCTCAGAAAATTTGAGAAAATCTTAATTGAAAATCGATTCAATATGCTGGCATGGAGTATAGGGGGCAAATATTTAATGTTGCCCAACACCGATCGTCGCTAACTTTTTCCAAATTTTGTCGGCATATGCATGGTAAAGGTAGTGCATTAGATTAAGCATAATTGAAACGAAGTTTCTTATCGCGCGGTGGGGCTAAACCGAAAAAATTAAGACTAAAAAGTGTAACGACACTTTTACCGTTACCAAATGTTTTGTCTTTTTCTTTCGCATTGAACAGTGTCTGAGTATGTAGACAGAGAGGGACGCACAAGCAGCGATCGCGAGCTCGAATTTGTGGGCAGAGGGACGCACAAGCAAATGCGGAAGAGGAAAGAGGTAGCGGACTCGAGTTTTTAGGCAGAGGGACGCACACGCAAATGCGGAAGAGGAAAGAGGTAGCGGACTCGAGTTTTTAGGCAGAGGGACGCACAAGCAAATTCGGAAGGGAAAAGAGGTAGCGGACTCGAGTTTGTGGGCAGAGGGACGCACAAATAAATGCGGGACGAACAAGTAAATACGGGACGCACAAGCAAAGATTCTGAGATTGAGAAAGCGTCATAAATGTGTGAGGCAGAGGTAAAAAGAAAAAGGTCGCGATCGCGGCTCGTTGCCCACAAACTCACACATGCATATACGTACATACATATGTACATATGTATGTATTCGCGGTAAATATTGCACATATGTATATGCTCGGATTCGCGATTCCGATCCCTTTTTCTCTGCCCGGATGCTTGTTTGTTGCAAATATTGTCGTCGGGCGAAATTTGGCAGCCCACCTTGCATTAAATTATTATTGCTTCTTACCCATAGAATGTCTAAAATACCTGACAAAAGATTTTTTCAAAATCTAAAGACGTTTAGAAGTAATAGCCGTAAACCAGAGTAGGTGTATATAGAGCCTGGTTGCGGGCAACAACATTCAAATATGTTTTACTAGACTCGGTTCCTTAAAACTGCTGGCAAGATATGTATATCAAAAACTCCCTAACCGATTTTGCTCAAATTTTCAAATTATTTTTATTATAATAAACCCATTTTTTTATAAACCTATTTGAACTATGTAATATAATTGTGATCGCTTTGTTTTTTTTTTTTAGCTAAATAGTCTCCCAAAGTGGGTCGAAAAAGTGACTTTTATCAAATCTGTAAAAAATTAATTTTTTTGGAATTTTGAATTTTTTATAGTTTTTCGTATGGGCTGAAGTCTTACAATTTAAATAATGTTTGGTTTTTGCAATTCGGATAAACGTAACCGTTGGCATTTTGGTAGCATTTGAGCTACGTTTTTTTATATGGTTTCCTGTTGGGCGGAGTATTTCGAAATATGTACATTCATCCATATGTATAAAGTTTTTAAAAAAATATTTAAAAAAAAATTTTTAAAGTATTAATTAAAATAAATTTATTTTTTTCAAAATTGCATGAATAAAGCAGCTATCACCCCCTTAATCGAAAGAAACTTCGTTTCATCTGGGTGTCCTATGACACCTCTCTTCTTTTTTTCTATGTATTCTGTTAAGTTTTCATCAAAATCTACCTCAGAAAATTTGAGAAAATCTTAATTAAAAATCGATTCAATATGCTGGCATGGAGTATAGGGGGCAAATATTTAATGTTGCCCAACACCGATCGTCGTTAATTTTTTCAAATTTTATCGGCATATGCACGGTAGTGGTAGTGCATTAGATTAAGCATAATTTTCTATGAATTCTGTTAAGTTTCCATCAAAATCTACCTCAGAAAATTTGAGAAAATCTTAATTGAAAATCGATTCAATATGCTGGCATGGAGTATAGGGGGCAAATATTTAATGTTGCCCAACACCGATCGTCGCTAACTTTTTCCAAATTTTGTCGGCATATGCATGGTAAAGGTAGTGCATTAGATTAAGCATAATTTTCTATGTATTCTGTTAAGTTTTCATCAAAATCTACCTCAGAAAATTTGAGAAAATCTTAATTGAAAATCGATTCAATATGCTGGCATGGAGTATGGGGGGCAAATATTTAATGTTGCCCAACACCGTTCGTTTTTAGCTTTTTCCGAGATTGTCGGTAGTGGTAGTACATTAGATTAAGCATAATTTTCTATGTATTCTGTTAAGTTTTCATCAAAATCTACCTCAGGAATTTTGAGAAAACCTTAATTGAAAATCGATTCAATATGCTGGCATGGAGTATAGGGGGCAAATATTTAATGTTGCCCAACACCGATCGTCGCTAACTTTTTCCAAATTTTGTCGGCATATGCATGGTAAAGGTAGTGCATTAGATTAAGAATAATTTTCTATATATTCTGTTAAGTTTTAATCGAAATCTACCTCCAGAATTTTGAGAAAACCTTAATTGAAAATCGATTCAATATGCTGGCATGGAGTATGGGGGGCAAATATTTAATGTTGCTCAACACCGATCGTTGCTAACTTTTCCAAATTTTGTCGGCATATGCATGGTAAAGGTAGTGCATTAGATTAAGAATAATTTTCTATATATTCTGTTAAGTTTTAATCGAAATCTACCTCCAGAATTTTGAGAAAACCTTAATTGAAAATCGATTCAATATGCTGGCATGGAGTATAGGGGGCAAATATTTAATGTTGCCCAACACCGATCGTCGTTAATTTTTTCAAATTTTATCGGCATATGCACGGTAAAGGTAGTGCATTAGATTAAGCATAATTTTCTATGTATTCTGTTAAGTTTTCATCAAAATCTACCTCAGAAAATTTGAGAAAATCTTAATTGAAAATCGATTCAATATGCTGGCATGGAGTATAGGGGGCAAATATTTAATGTTGCCCAACACCGATCGTCGCTAACTTTTTCCAAATTTTATCGGCATATGCACGGTAGTGGTAGTGCATTAGATTAAGCATAATTTCCTATGTATTCTGTTAAGTTTTCATCAAAATCTACCTCAGGAATTTTGAGAAAACCTTAATTGAAAATCGATTCAATATGCTGGCATGGAGTATGGGGGGCAAATATTTAATGTTGCCCAACGCCGATCGTCGCTAACTTTTTCCAAATTTTGTCGGCATATGCACGGTAGTGGTAGTGCATTAGACTAAGCATAATTTTCTATGTATTCTGTTAAGTTTTCATCAAAATCTACCTCAAAATTTTGAGAAAACATTAATTGAAAATCGATTCAATATGCTGGCATGGAGTATAGGGGGCAAATATTTAATGTTGCCCAACACCGATCGTCGCTAACTTTTCCAAATTTTGTCGGCATATGCATGGTAAAGGTAGTGCATTAGATTAAGCATAATTTTCTATGTATTCTGTTAAGTTTTCATCAAAATCTACCTCAGGAATTTTGAGAACACATTAATTGAAAATCGATTCAATATGCTGGCATGGAGTATAGGGGGCAAATATTTAATGTTGCCCAACACCGATCGTCGCTAACTTTGTCGGCATATGCATGGTAAAGGTAGTGCATTAGATTAAGCATAATTTTCTATGTATTCTGTTAAGTTTTCATCAAAATCTACCTCAGGAATTTTGAGAAAACATTAATTGAAAATCGATTCAATATGCTGGCATGGAGTATAGGGGGCAAATATTTGATGTTGCCCAACACCGATCGTCGCTAACTTTGTCGGCATATGCATGGTAAAGGTAGTGCATTAGATTAAGCATAATTTTCTATGTATTCTGTTAAGTTTTCATCAAAATCTACCTCAGGAATTTTGAGAAAACATTAATTGAAAATCGATTCAATATGCTGGCATGGAGTATAGGGGGCAAATATTTAATGTTGCCCAACACCGATCGTCGCTAACTTTTTCCAAATTTTGTCGGCATATGCACGGTAGTGGTAGTGCATTAGATTAAGCATAATTTTCTATGTATTCTGTTAAGTTTTCATCAAAATCTACCTCAGAAAATTTGAGAAAACCTTAATTGAAAATCGATTCAATATGCTGGCATGGAGTATAGGGGGCAAATATTTAATGTTGCCCAACACCGTTCGTTTTTAGCTTTTTCCGAGATTGTCGGTAGTGGTAGTGCATTAGATTAAGCACAATTTTCTATGTATTCTGTTAAGTTTTCATCAAAATCTACCTCAGGAATTTTGAGAAAACCTTAATTGAAAATCGATTCAATATGCTGGCATGGAGTATAGGGGGCAAATATTTAATGTTGCCCAACACCGATCGTCGCTAACTTTTTCCAAATTTTGTCGGCATATGCACGGTAGTGGTAGTGCATTAGATTAAGCATAATTATCTATGTATTCTGTTAAGTTTTCATCAAAATCTACCTCAGAAAATTTGAGAAAATCTTAATTGAAAATCGATTCAATATGCTGGCATGGAGTATAGGGGGCAAATATTTAATGTTGCCCAACACCGATCGTCGTTAATTTTTTCAAATTTTGTCGGCATATGCACGGTAGTGGTAGTGCATTAGATTAAGCATAATTTTCTATGTATTCTGTTAAGTTTTCATCAAAATCTACCTCAGAAAATTTGAGAAAACCTTAATTGAAAATCGATTCAATATGCTGGCATGGAGTATAGGGGGCAAATATTTAATGTTGCCCAACACCGTTCGTTTTTAGCTTTTTCCGAGATTGTCGGTAGTGGTAGTGCATTAGATTAAGCACAATTTTCTATGTATTCTGTTAAGTTTTCATCAAAATCTACCTCAGGAATTTTGAGAAAACCTTAATTGAAAATCGATTCAATATGCTGGCATGGAGTATAGGGGGCAAATATTTAATGTTGCCCAACACCGTTCGTTTTCAGCTTTTTCCGAGATTGTCGGAAGTGGTAGTGGCATTAGATTAAGCATAATTTTCTATGTATTCTGTTAAGTTTTCATCAAAATCTACCTCAGGAATTTTGAGAAAACCTTAATTGAAAATCGATTCAATATGCTGGCATGGAGTATAGGTGGCAAATATTTAATGTTGCCCAACACCGATCGTCGCTAACTTTTTCCAAATTTTGTCGGCATATGCACGGTAGTGGTAGTGCATTAGATTAAGCATAATTTTCTATGTATTCTGTTAAGTTTTCATCAAAATCTACCTCAGAAAATTTGAGAAAATCTTAATTGAAAATCGATTCAATATGCTGGCATGGAGTATGGGGGGCAAATATTTAATGTTGCCCAACGCCGATCGTCGCTAACTTTTTCCAAATTTTGTCGGCATATGCACGGTAGTGGTAGTGCATTAGACTAAGCATAATTTTCTATGTATTCTGTTAAGTTTTCATCAAAATCTACCTCAAAATTTTGAGAAAACATTAATTGAAAATCGATTCAATATGCTGGCATGGAGTATAGGGGGCAAATATTTAATGTTGCCCAACACCGATCGTCGCTAACTTTTTCCAAATTTTGTCGGCATATGCATGGTAAAGGTAGTGCATTAGATTAAGCATAATTTTCTATGTATTCTGTTAAGTTTTCATCAAAATCTACCTCAGAAAATTTGAGAAAATCTTAATTGAAAATCGATTCAATATGCTGGCATGGAGTATAGGGGGCAAATATTTAATGTTGCCCAACACCGATCGTCGCTAACTTTTTCCAAATTTTATCGGCATATGCACGGTAGTGGTAGTGCATTAGATTAAGCATAATTTTCTATGTATTCTGTTAAGTTTTCATCAAAATCTACCTCAGGAATTTTGAGAAAACCTTAATTGAAAATCGATTCAATATGCTGGCATGGAGTATAGGGGGCAAATATTTAATGTTGCCCAACACCGATCGTCGCTAACTTTTCCAAATTTTGTCGGCATATGCATGGTAAAGGTAGTGCATTAGATTAAGCATAATTTTCTATGTATTCTGTTAAGTTTTCATCAAAATCTACCTCAGAAAATTTGAGAAAATCTTAATTGAAAATCGATTCAATATGCTGGCATGGAGTATAGGGGGCAAATATTTAATGTTGCCCAACACCGATCGTCGCTAACTTTTTCCAAATTTTATCGGCATATGCACGGTAGTGGTAGTGCATTAGATTAAGCATAATTTTCTATGTATTCTGTTAAGTTTTCATCAAAATCTACCTCAGGAATTTTGAGAAAACCTTAATTGAAAATCGATTCAATATGCTGGCATGGAGTATAGGGGGCAAATATTTAATGTTGCCCAACACCGATCGTCGCTAACTTTGTCGGCATATGCATGGTAAAGGTAGTGCATTAGATTAAGCATAATTTTCTATGTATTCTGTTAAGTTTTCATCAAAATCTACCTCAGGAATTTTGAGAAAACATTAATTGAAAATCGATTCAATATGCTGGCATGGAGTATAGGGGGCAAATATTTGATGTTGCCCAACACCGATCGTCGCTAACTTTGTCGGCATATGCATGGTAAAGGTAGTGCATTAGATTAAGCATAATTTTCTATGTATTCTGTTAAGTTTTCATCAAAATCTACCTCAGGAATTTTGAGAAAACATTAATTGAAAATCGATTCAATATGCTGGCATGGAGTATAGGGGGCAAATATTTAATGTTGCCCAACACCGATCGTCGCTAACTTTTTCCAAATTTTGTCGGCATATGCACGGTAGTGGTAGTGCATTAGATTAAGCATAATTTTCTATGTATTCTGTTAAGTTTTCATCAAAATCTACCTCAGAAAATTTGAGAAAACCTTAATTGAAAATCGATTCAATATGCTGGCATGGAGTATAGGGGGCAAATATTTAATGTTGCCCAACACCGTTCGTTTTTAGCTTTTTCCGAGATTGTCGGTAGTGGTAGTGCATTAGATTAAGCACAATTTTCTATGTATTCTGTTAAGTTTTCATCAAAATCTACCTCAGGAATTTTGAGAAAACCTTAATTGAAAATCGATTCAATATGCTGGCATGGAGTATAGGGGGCAAATATTTAATGTTGCCCAACACCGTTCGTTTTCAGCTTTTTCCGAGATTGTCGGAAGTGGTAGTGGCATTAGATTAAGCATAATTTTCTATGTATTCTGTTAAGTTTTCATCAAAATATACCTCAGGAATTTTGAGAAAACCTTAATTGAAAATCGATTCAATATGCTGGCATGGAGTATAGGGGGCAAATATTTAATGTTGCCCAACACCGATCGTCGCTAACTTTTTCCAAATTTTGTCGGCATATGCACGGTAGTGGTAGTGCATTAGATTAAGCATAATTTTCTATGTATTCTGTTAAGTTTTCATCAAAATCTACCTCAGAAAATTTGAGAAAATCTTAATTGAAAATCGATTCAATATGCTGGCATGGAGTATAGGGGGCAAATATTTAATGTTGCCCAACACCGATCGTCGTTAATTTTTTCAAATTTTATCGGCATATGCACGGTAGTGGTAGTGCATTAGATTAAGCATAATTTTCTATGAATTCTGTTAAGTTTCCATCAAAATCTACCTCAGAAAATTTGAGAAAATCTTAATTGAAAATCGATTCAATATGCTGGCATGGAGTATAGGGGGCAAATATTTAATGTTGCCCAACACCGATCGTCGCTAACTTTTTCCAAATTTTGTCGGCATATGCATGGTAAAGGTAGTGCATTAGATTAAGCATAATTTTCTATGTATTCTGTTAAGTTTTCATCAAAATCTACCTCAGAAAATTTGAGAAAATCTTAATTAAAAATCGATTCAATATGCTGGCATGGAGTATAGGGGGCAAATATTTAATGTTGCCCAACACCGATCGTCGTTAATTTTTTCAAATTTTATCGGCATATGCACGGTAGTGGTAGTGCATTAGATTAAGCATAATTTTCTATGAATTCTGTTAAGTTTCCATCAAAATCTACCTCAGAAAATTTGAGAAAATCTTAATTGAAAATCGATTCAATATGCTGGCATGGAGTATAGGGGGCAAATATTTAATGTTGCCCAACACCGATCGTCGCTAACTTTTTCCAAATTTTGTCGGCATATGCATGGTAAAGGTAGTGCATTAGATTAAGCATAATTTTCTATGTATTCTGTTAAGTTTTCATCAAAATCTACCTCAGAAAATTTGAGAAAATCTTAATTGAAAATCGATTCAATATGCTGGCATGGAGTATGGGGGGCAAATATTTAATGTTGCCCAACACCGTTCGTTTTTAGCTTTTTCCGAGATTGTCGGTAGTGGTAGTACATTAGATTAAGCATAATTTTCTATGTATTCTGTTAAGTTTTCATCAAAATCTACCTCAGAAAATTTGAGAAAATCTTAATTGAAAATCGATTCAATATGCTGGCATGGAGTATGGGGGGCAAATATTTAATGTTGCCCAACACCGTTCGTTTTTAGCTTTTTCCGAGATTGTCGGTAGTGGTAGTACATTAGATTAAGCATAATTTTCTATGTATTCTGTTAAGTTTTCATCAAAATCTACCTCAGGAATTTTGAGAAAACCTTAATTGAAAATCGATTCAATATGCTGGCATGGAGTATAGGGGGCAAATATTTAATGTTGCCCAACACCGATCGTCGCTAACTTTTTCCAAATTTTGTCGGCATATGCATGGTAAAGGTAGTGCATTAGATTAAGAATAATTTTCTATATATTCTGTTAAGTTTTAATCGAAATCTACCTCCAGAATTTTGAGAAAACCTTAATTGAAAATCGATTCAATATGCTGGCATGGAGTATGGGGGGCAAATATTTAATGTTGCTCAACACCGATCGTTGCTAACTTTTCCAAATTTTGTCGGCATATGCATGGTAAAGGTAGTGCATTAGATTAAGCATAATTTCCTATGTATTCTGTTAAGTTTTCATCAAAATCTACCTCAGGAATTTTGAGAAAACCTTAATTGAAAATCGATTCAATATGCTGGCATGGAGTATGGGGGGCAAATATTTAATGTTGCCCAACGCCGATCGTCGCTAACTTTTTCCAAATTTTGTCGGCATATGCACGGTAGTGGTAGTGCATTAGACTAAGCATAATTTTCTATGTATTCTGTTAAGTTTTCATCAAAATCTACCTCAAAATTTTGAGAAAACATTAATTGAAAATCGATTCAATATGCTGGCATGGAGTATAGGGGGCAAATATTTAATGTTGCCCAACACCGATCGTCGCTAACTTTTTCCAAATTTTGTCGGCATATGCATGGTAAAGGTAGTGCATTAGATTAAGCATAATTTTCTATGTATTCTGTTAAGTTTTCATAAAAATCTACCTCAGAAAATTTGAGAAAATCTTAATTGAAAATCGATTCAATATGCTGGCATGGAGTATAGGGGGCAAATATTTAATGTTGCCCAACACCGATCGTCGCTAACTTTTTCCAAATTTTATCGGCATATGCACGGTAGTGGTAGTGCATTAGATTAAGCATAATTTTCTATGTATTCTGTTAAGTTTTCATCAAAATCTACCTCAGGAATTTTGAGAAAACCTTAATTGAAAATCGATTCAATATGCTGGCATGGAGTATAGGGGGCAAATATTTAATGTTGCCCAACACCGATCGTCGCTAACTTTTTCCAAATTTTGTCGGCATATGCACGGTAGTGGTAGTGCATTAGATTAAGCATAATTTTCTATGTATTCTGTTAAGTTTTCATCGAAATCTACCTCAGAAAATTTGAGAAAATCTTAATTGAAAATCGATTCAATATGCTGGCATGGAGTATAGGGGGCAAATATTTAATGTTGCCCAACACCGATCGTCGTTAATTTTTTCAAATTTTATCGGCATATGCACGGTAAAGGTAGTGCATTAGATTAAGCATAATTTTCTATGTATTCTGTTAAGTTTCCATCAAAATCTACCTCAGAAAATTTGAGAAAATCTTAATTGAAAATCGATTCAATATGCTGGCATGGAGTATAGGGGGCAAATATTTAATGTTGCCCAACACCGATCGTCGCTAACTTTTTCCAAATTTTGTCGGCATATGCATGGTAAAGGTAGTGCATTAGATTAAGCATAATTTTCTATGTATTCTGTTAAGTTTTCATCGAAATCTACCTCAGAAAATTTGAGAAAATCTTAATTGAAAATCGATTCAATATGCTGGCATGGAGTATAGGGGGCAAATATTTAATGTTGCCCAACACCGTTCGTTTTTAGCTTTTTCCGAGATTGTCGGTAGTGGTAGTACATTAGATTAAGCATAATTTTCTATGTATTCTGTTAAGTTTTCATCAAAATCTACCTCAGAAAATTTGAGAAAATCTTAATTGAAAATCGATTCAATATGCTGGCATGGAGTATAGGGGGCAAATATTTAATGTTGCCCAACACCGATCGTCGCTAACTTTTTCCAAATTTTGTCGGCATATGCATGGTAAAGGTAGTGCATTAGATTAAGAATAATTTTCTATGTATTCTGTTAAGTTTTCATCAAAATCTACCTCAGGAATTTTGAGAACACATTAATTGAAAATCGATTCAATATGCTGGCATGGAGTATAGGGGCATGGAGTATAGGGGGCAAATATTTAATGTTGCCCAACACCGATCGTCGCTAACTTTGTCGGCATATGCATGGTAAAGGTAGTGCATTAGATTAAGCATAATTTTCTATGTATTCTGTTAAGTTTTCATCAAAATCTACCTCAGGAATTTTGAGAAAACATTAATTGAAAATCGATTCAATATGCTGGCATGGAGTATAGGGGGCAAATATTTGATGTTGCCCAACACCGATCGTCGCTAACTTTGTCGGCATATGCATGGTAAAGGTAGTGCATTAGATTAAGCATAATTTTCTATGTATTCTGTTAAGTTTTCATCAAAATCTACCTCAGGAATTTTGAGAAAACATTAATTGAAAATCGATTCAATATGCTGGCATGGAGTATAGGGGGCAAATATTTAATGTTGCCCAACACCGATCGTCGCTAACCTTTTCCAAATTTTGTCGGCATATGCACGGTAGTGGTAGTGCATTAGATTAAGCATAATTTTCTATGTATTCTGTTAAGTTTTCATCAAAATCTACCTCAGAAAATTTGAGAAAACCTTAATTGAAAATCGATTCAATATGCTGGCATGGAGTATAGGGGGCAAATATTTAATGTTGCCCAACACCGTTCGTTTTTAGCTTTTTCCGAGATTGTCGGTAGTGGTAGTGCATTAGATTAAGCACAATTTTCTATGTATTCTGTTAAGTTTTCATCAAAATCTACCTCAGGAATTTTGAGAAAACATTAATTGAAAATCGATTCAATATGCTGGCATGGAGTATAGGGGGCAAATATTTAATGTTGCCCAACACCGATCGTCGCTAACTTTTTCCAAATTTTGTCGGCATATGCACGGTAGTGGTAGTGCATTAGATTAAGCATAATTTTCTATGTATTCTGTTAAGTTTTCATCAAAATCTACCTCAGGAATTTTGAGAAAACCTTAATTGAAAATCGATTCAATATGCTGGCATGGAGTATAGGGGGCAAATATTTAATGTTGCCCAACACCGTTCGTTTTCAGCTTTTTCCGAGATTGTCGGAAGTGGTAGTGCATTAGATTAAGCATAATTTTCTATGTATTCTGTTAAGTTTTCATCGAAATCTACCTCAGGAATTTTGAGAAAACCTTAATTGAAAATCGATTCAATATGCTGGCATGGAGTATGGGGGGCAAGGGCAAATATTTAATGTTGCTCAACACCGATCGTTGCTAACTTTTTCCAAATTTTGTCGGCATATGCATGGTAAAGGTAGTGCATTAGATTAAGCATAATTTTCTATGTATTCTGTTAAGTTTTCATCAAAATCTACCACAGGAATTTTGAGAAAACATTAATTGAAAATCGATTCAATATGCTGGCATGGAGTATAGGGGGCAAATATTTAATGTTGCCCAACACCGATCGTCGCTAACTTTTTCCAAATTTTGTCGGCATATGCACGGTAGTGGTAGTGCATTAGATTAAGCATAATTTTCTATGTATTCTGTTAAGTTTTCATCAAAATCTACCTCAGAAAATTTGAGAAAATCTTAATTGAAAATCGATTCAATATGCTGGCATGGAGTATGGGGGGCAAGGGCAAATATTTAATGTTGCTCAACACCGATCGTTGCTAACTTTTTCCAAATTTTGTCGGCATATGCATGGTAAAGGTAGTGCATTAGATTAAGCATAATTTTCTATGTATTCTGTTAAGTTTTCATCAAAATCTACCACAGGAATTTTGAGAAAACATTAATTGAAAATCGATTCAATATGCTGGCATGGAGTATAGGGGGCAAATATTTAATGTTGCCCAACACCGATCGTCGCTAACTTTTCCAAATTTTGTCGGCATATGCATGGTAAAGGTAGTGCATTAGATTAAGCATAATTTTCTATGTATTCTGTTAAGTTTTCATCAAAATCTACCTCAGGAATTTTGAGAAAACCTTAATTGAAAATCGATTCAATATGCTGGCATGGAGTATAGGGGGCAAATATTTAATGTTGCCCAACACCGATCGTCGCTAACTTTTTCCAAATTTTGTCGGCATATGCACGGTAGTGGTAGTGCATTAGATTAAGCATAATTTTCTATGTATTCTGTTAAGTTTTCATCAAAAATCTACCTCAGAAAATTTGAGAAAATCTTAATTGAAAATCGATTCAATATGCTGGCATGGAGTATAGGGGGCAAATATTTAATGTTGCCCAACACCGATCGTCGTTAATTTTTTCAAATTTTATCGGCATATGCACGGTAGTGGTAGTGCATTAGATTAAGCATAATTTTCTATGAATTCTGTTAAGTTTCCATCAAAATCTACCTCAGAAAATTTGAGAAAATCTTAATTGAAAATCGATTCAATATGCTGGCATGGAGTATAGGGGGCAAATATTTAATGTTGCCCAACACCGTTCGTTTTTAGCTTTTTCCGAGATTGTCGGTAGTGGTAGTGCATTAGATTAAGCACAATTTTCTATGTATTCTGTTAAGTTTTCATCAAAATCTACCTCAGGAATTTTGAGAAAACATTAATTGAAAATCGATTCAATATGCTGGCATGGAGTATAGGGGGCAAATATTTAATGTTGCCCAACACCGATCGTCGCTAACTTTTTCCAAATTTTATCGGCATATGCACGGTAGTGGTAGTGCATTAGATTAAGCATAATTTTCTATGAATTCTGTTAAGTTTCCATCAAAATCTACCTCAGAAAATTTGAGAAAATCTTAATTGAAAATCGATTCAATATGCTGGCATGGAGTATAGGGGGCAAATATTTAATGTTGCCCAACACCGTTCGTTTTCAGCTTTTTCCGAGATTGTCGGAAGTGGTAGTGCATTAGATTAAGCATAATTTTCTATGTATTCTGTTAAGTTTTCATCGAAATCTACCTCAGGAATTTTGAGAAAACCTTAATTGAAAATCGATTCAATATGCTGGCATGGAGTATGGGGGGCAAGGGCAAATATTTAATGTTGCTCAACACCGATCGTTGCTAACTTTTTCCAAATTTTGTCGGCATATGCATGGTAAAGGTAGTGCATTAGATTAAGCATAATTTTCTATGTATTCTGTTAAGTTTTCATCAAAATCTACCACAGGAATTTTGAGAAAACATTAATTGAAAATCGATTCAATATGCTGGCATGGAGTATAGGGGGCAAATATTTAATGTTGCCCAACACCGATCGTCGCTAACTTTTCCAAATTTTGTCGGCATATGCATGGTAAAGGTAGTGCATTAGATTAAGCATAATTTTCTATGTATTCTGTTAAGTTTTCATCAAAATCTACCTCAGGAATTTTGAGAAAACATTAATTGAAAATCGATTCAATATGCTGGCATGGAGTATAGGGGGCAAATATTTAATGTTGCCCAACACCGATCGTCGCTAACCTTTTCCAAATTTTGTCGGCATATGCACGGTAGTGGTAGTGCATTAGATTAAGCATAATTTTCTATGTATTCTGTTAAGTTTTCATCAAAATCTACCTCAGAAAATTTGAGAAAACCTTAATTGAAAATCGATTCAATATGCTGGCATGGAGTATAGGGGGCAAATATTTAATGTTGCCCAACACCGTTCGTTTTTAGCTTTTTCCGAGATTGTCGGTAGTGGTAGTGCATTAGATTAAGCACAATTTTCTATGTATTCTGTTAAGTTTTCATCAAAATCTACCTCAGGAATTTTGAGAAAACATTAATTGAAAATCGATTCAATATGCTGGCATGGAGTATAGGGGGCAAATATTTAATGTTGCCCAACACCGATCGTCGCTAACTTTTTCCAAATTTTGTCGGCATATGCACGGTAGTGGTAGTGCATTAGATTAAGCATAATTTTCTATGTATTCTGTTAAGTTTTCATCAAAATCTACCTCAGGAATTTTGAGAAAACCTTAATTGAAAATCGATTCAATATGCTGGCATGGAGTATAGGGGGCAAATATTTAATGTTGCCCAACACCGTTCGTTTTCAGCTTTTTCCGAGATTGTCGGAAGTGGTAGTGCATTAGATTAAGCATAATTTTCTATGTATTCTGTTAAGTTTTCATCGAAATCTACCTCAGGAATTTTGAGAAAACCTTAATTGAAAATCGATTCAATATGCTGGCATGGAGTATGGGGGGCAAGGGCAAATATTTAATGTTGCTCAACACCGATCGTTGCTAACTTTTTCCAAATTTTGTCGGCATATGCATGGTAAAGGTAGTGCATTAGATTAAGCATAATTTTCTATGTATTCTGTTAAGTTTTCATCAAAATCTACCACAGGAATTTTGAGAAAACATTAATTGAAAATCGATTCAATATGCTGGCATGGAGTATAGGGGGCAAATATTTAATGTTGCCCAACACCGATCGTCGCTAACTTTTTCCAAATTTTGTCGGCATATGCACGGTAGTGGTAGTGCATTAGATTAAGCATAATTTTCTATGTATTCTGTTAAGTTTTCATCAAAATCTACCTCAGAAAATTTGAGAAAATCTTAATTGAAAATCGATTCAATATGCTGGCATGGAGTATGGGGGGCAAGGGCAAATATTTAATGTTGCTCAACACCGATCGTTGCTAACTTTTTCCAAATTTTGTCGGCATATGCATGGTAAAGGTAGTGCATTAGATTAAGCATAATTTTCTATGTATTCTGTTAAGTTTTCATCAAAATCTACCACAGGAATTTTGAGAAAACATTAATTGAAAATCGATTCAATATGCTGGCATGGAGTATAGGGGGCAAATATTTAATGTTGCCCAACACCGATCGTCGCTAACTTTTCCAAATTTTGTCGGCATATGCATGGTAAAGGTAGTGCATTAGATTAAGCATAATTTTCTATGTATTCTGTTAAGTTTTCATCAAAATCTACCTCAGGAATTTTGAGAAAACCTTAATTGAAAATCGATTCAATATGCTGGCATGGAGTATAGGGGGCAAATATTTAATGTTGCCCAACACCGATCGTCGCTAACTTTTTCCAAATTTTGTCGGCATATGCACGGTAGTGGTAGTGCATTAGATTAAGCATAATTTTCTATGTATTCTGTTAAGTTTTCATCAAAATCTACCTCAGAAAATTTGAGAAAATCTTAATTGAAAATCGATTCAATATGCTGGCATGGAGTATAGGGGGCAAATATTTAATGTTGCCCAACACCGATCGTCGTTAATTTTTTCAAATTTTATCGGCATATGCACGGTAGTGGTAGTGCATTAGATTAAGCATAATTTTCTATGAATTCTGTTAAGTTTCCATCAAAATCTACCTCAGAAAATTTGAGAAAATCTTAATTGAAAATCGATTCAATATGCTGGCATGGAGTATAGGGGGCAAATATTTAATGTTGCCCAACACCGATCGTCGCTAACTTTTTCCAAATTTTGTCGGCATATGCATGGTAAAGGTAGTGCATTAGATTAAGCATAATTTTCTATGTATTCTGTTAAGTTTTCATCAAAATCTACCTCAGAAAATTTGAGAAAATCTTAATTAAAAATCGATTCAATATGCTGGCATGGAGTATAGGGGGCAAATATTTAATGTTGCCCAACACCGATCGTCGTTAATTTTTTCAAATTTTATCGGCATATGCACGGTAGTGGTAGTGCATTAGATTAAGCATAATTTTCTATGAATTCTGTTAAGTTTCCATCAAAATCTACCTCAGAAAATTTGAGAAAATCTTAATTGAAAATCGATTCAATATGCTGGCATGGAGTATAGGGGGCAAATATTTAATGTTGCCCAACACCGATCGTCGCTAACTTTTTCCAAATTTTGTCGGCATATGCATGGTAAAGGTAGTGCATTAGATTAAGCATAATTTTCTATGTATTCTGTTAAGTTTTCATCAAAATCTACCTCAGAAAATTTGAGAAAATCTTAATTGAAAATCGATTCAATATGCTGGCATGGAGTATGGGGGGCAAATATTTAATGTTGCCCAACACCGTTCGTTTTTAGCTTTTTCCGAGATTGTCGGTAGTGGTAGTACATTAGATTAAGCATAATTTTCTATGTATTCTGTTAAGTTTTCATCAAAATCTACCTCAGGAATTTTGAGAAAACCTTAATTGAAAATCGATTCAATATGCTGGCATGGAGTATAGGGGGCAAATATTTAATGTTGCCCAACACCGATCGTCGCTAACTTTTTCCAAATTTTGTCGGCATATGCATGGTAAAGGTAGTGCATTAGATTAAGAATAATTTTCTATATATTCTGTTAAGTTTTAATCGAAATCTACCTCCAGAATTTTGAGAAAACCTTAATTGAAAATCGATTCAATATGCTGGCATGGAGTATAGGGGGCAAATATTTAATGTTGCCCAACACCGATCGTCGCTAACTTTTTCCAAATTTTGTCGGCATATGCATGGTAAAGGTAGTGCATTAGATTAAGAATAATTTTCTATATATTCTGTTAAGTTTTAATCGAAATCTACCTCCAGAATTTTGAGAAAACCTTAATTGAAAATCGATTCAATATGCTGGCATGGAGTATGGGGGGCAAATATTTAATGTTGCCCAACGCCGATCGTCGCTAACTTTTTCCAAATTTTGTCGGCATATGCACGGTAGTGGTAGTGCATTAGACTAAGCATAATTTTCTATGTATTCTGTTAAGTTTTCATCAAAATCTACCTCAAAATTTTGAGAAAACATTAATTGAAAATCGATTCAATATGCTGGCATGGAGTATAGGGGGCAAATATTTAATGTTGCCCAACACCGATCGTCGCTAACTTTTTCCAAATTTTGTCGGCATATGCATGGTAAAGGTAGTGCATTAGATTAAGCATAATTTTCTATGTATTCTGTTAAGTTTTCATCAAAATCTACCTCAGAAAATTTGAGAAAATCTTAATTGAAAATCGATTCAATATGCTGGCATGGAGTATAGGGGGCAAATATTTAATGTTGCCCAACACCGATCGTCGCTAACTTTTTCCAAATTTTATCGGCATATGCACGGTAGTGGTAGTGCATTAGATTAAGCATAATTTTCTATGTATTCTGTTAAGTTTTCATCAAAATCTACCTCAGGAATTTTGAGAAAACCTTAATTGAAAATCGATTCAATATGCTGGCATGGAGTATAGGGGGCAAATATTTAATGTTGCCCAACACCGATCGTCGCTAACTTTTTCCAAATTTTGTCGGCATATGCACGGTAGTGGTAGTGCATTAGATTAAGCATAATTTTCTATGTATTCTGTTAAGTTTTCATCAAAATCTACCTCAGAAAATTTGAGAAAATCTTAATTGAAAATCGATTCAATATGCTGGCATGGAGTATAGGGGGCAAATATTTAATGTTGCCCAACACCGATCGTCGTTAATTTTTTCAAATTTTATCGGCATATGCACGGTAAAGGTAGTGCATTAGATTAAGCATAATTTTCTATGTATTCTGTTAAGTTTCCATCAAAATCTACCTCAGAAAATTTGAGAAAATCTTAATTGAAAATCGATTCAATATGCTGGCATGGAGTATAGGGGGCAAATATTTAATGTTGCCCAACACCGATCGTCGCTAACTTTTTCCAAATTTTGTCGGCATATGCATGGTAAAGGTAGTGCATTAGATTAAGCATAATTTTCTATGTATTCTGTTAAGTTTTCATCAAAATCTACCTCAGAAAATTTGAGAAAATCTTTTTAATGTTGCCCAACACCGATCGTCGCTAACTTTTTCCAAATTTTATCGGCATATGCACGGTAGTGGTAGTGCATTAGATTAAGCATAATTTTCTATGTATTCTGTTAAGTTTTCATCGAAATCTACCTCAGAAAATTTGAGAAAATCTTAATTGAAAATCGATTCAATATGCTGGCATGGAGTATAGGGGGCAAATATTTAATGTTGCCCAACACCGTTCGTTTTTAGCTTTTTCCGAGATTGTCGGTAGTGGTAGTACATTAGATTAAGCATAATTTTCTATGTATTCTGTTAAGTTTTCATCAAAATCTACATGGTAAAGGTAGTGCATTAGATTAAGCATAATTTCCTATGTATTCTGTTAAGTTTTCATCAAAATCTACCTCAGGAATTTTGAGAAAACCTTAATTGAAAATCGATTCAATATGCTGGCATGGAGTATAGGGGGCAAATATTTAATGTTGCCCAACACCGATCGTCGCTAACTTTTTCCAAATTTTGTCGGCATATGCATGGTAAAGGTAGTGCATTAGATTAAGCATAATTTTCTATGTATTCTGTTAAGTTTTCATCAAAATCTACCTCAGAAAATTTGAGAAAATCTTAATTGAAAATCGATTCAATATGCTGGCATGGAGTATAGGGGGCAAATATTTAATGTTGCCCAACACCGATCGTCGTTAATTTTTTCAAATTTTATCGGCATATGCACGGTAGTGGTAGTGCATTAGATTAAGCATAATTTTCTATGTATTCTGTTAAGTTTCCATCAAAATCTACCTCAGAAAATTTGAGAAAATCTTAATTGAAAATCGATTCAATATGCTGGCATGGAGTATAGGGGGCAAATATTTAATGTTGCCCAACACCGTTCGTTTTTAGCTTTTTCCGAGATTGTCGGTAGTGGTAGTACATTAGATTAAGCATAATTTTCTATGTATTCTGTTAAGTTTTCATCAAAATCTACCTCAGAAAATTTGAGAAAATCTTAATTGAAAATCGATTCAATATGCTGGCATGGAGTATAGGGGGCAAATATTCAATGTTGCCCAACACCGATCGTCGCTAACTTTTTCCAAATTTTATCGGCATATGCACGGTAGTGGTAGTGCATTAGATTAAGCATAATTTTCTATGTATTCTGTTAAGTTTTCATCAAAATCTACCTCAGAAAATTTGAGAAAATCTTTTTAATGTTGCCCAACACCGATCGTCGCTAACTTTTCCAAATTTTGTCGGCATATGCATGGTAAAGGTAGTGCATTAGATTAAGCATAATTTTCTATGTATTCTGTTAAGTTTTCATCAAAATCTACCTCAGAAAATTTGAGAAAATCTTAATTGAAAATCGATTCAATATGCTGGCATGGAGTATAGGGGGCAAATATTTAATGTTGCCCAACACCGTTCGTTTTTAGCTTTTTCCGAGATTGTCGGTAGTGGTAGTACATTAGATTAAGCATCATTTTCTATGTATTCTGTTAAGTTTTCATCAAAATCTACCTCAGGAATTTTGAGAAAACCTTAATTGAAAATCGATTCAATATGCTGGCATGGAGTATGGGGGGCAAATATTTAATAGTGCCCACCACCGATCGTCGCTAACTTTTTCCAAATTTTATCGGCATATGCACGGTAGTGGTAGTGCATTAGATTAAGCATAATTTTCTATGTATTCTGTTAAGTTTTCATCAAAATCTACCTCAGAAAACCTTAATTGAAAATCGATTCAATATGCTGGCATGGAGTATAGGGGGCAAATATTTAATGTTGCCCAACACCGATCGTCGCTAACTTTTTCCAAATTTTGTCGGCATATGCACGGTAGTGGTAGTGCATTAGATTAAGCATAATTTTCTGTGTATTTTGTTAAGTTTTCATCAAAATCTACCTCAGAAAATTTGAGAAAACCTTAATTGAAAATCGATTCAATATGCTGGAATGGAGTATAGGGGGCAAATATTTAATGTTGCCCAACACCGATCGTCGCTAACTTTTTCCAAATTTTGTCGGCATATGCATGGTAAAGGTAGTGCATTAGATTAAGCATAATTTTCTATGTAGTCTGTTAAGTTTTCATCAAAATCTACCTCAGAAAATTTGAGAAAATCTTAATTGAAAATCGATTCAATATGCTGGCATGGAGTATAGGGGGCAAATATTTAATGTTGCCCAACACCGATCGTCGTTAATTTTTTCAAATTTTATCGGCATATGCACGGTAGTGGTAGTGCATTAGATTAAGCATAATTTTCTATGTATTCTGTTAAGTTTCCATCAAAATCTACCTCAGAAAATTTGAGAAAATCTTAATTGAAAATCGATTCAATATGCTGGCATGGAGTATAGGGGGCAAATATTTAATGTTGCCCAACACCGTTCGTTTTTAGCTTTTTCCGAGATTGTCGGTAGTGGTAGTACATTAGATTAAGCATAATTTTCTATGTATTCTGTTAAGTTTTCATCAAAATCTACCTCAGGAATTTTGAGAAAACCTTAATTGAAAATCGATTCAATATGCTGGCATGGAGTATGGGGGGCAAATATTTAATAGTGCCCACCACCGATCGTCGCTAACTTTTTCCAAATTTTATCGGCATATGCACGGTAGTGGTAGTGCATTAGATTAAGCATAATTTTCTATGTATTCTGTTAAGTTTTCATCAAAATCTACCTCAGAAAATTTGAGAAAATCTTAATTGAAAATCGATTCAATATGCTGGCATGGAGTATAGGGGGCAAATATTTAATGTTGCCCAACACCGATCGTCGCTAACTTTTTCCAAATTTTGTCGGCATATGCATGGTAAAGGTAGTGCATTAGATTAAGCATAATTTTCTATGTATTCTGTTAAGTTTTCATCAAAATCTACCTCAGAAAATTTGAGAAAATCTTTTTAATGTTGCCCAACACCGATCGTCGCTAACTTTTCCAAATTTTGTCGGCATATGCATGGTAAAGGTAGTGCATTAGATTAAGCATAATTTTCTATGTATTCTGTTAAGTTTTCATCAAAATCTACCTCAGAAAATTTGAGAAAATCTTAATTGAAAATCGATTCAATATGCTGGCATGGAGTATAGGGGGCAAATATTTAATGTTGCCCAACACCGATCGTCGTTAATTTTTTCAAATTTTATCGGCATATGCACGGTAGTGGTAGTGCATTAGATTAAGCATAATTTTCTATGTATTCTGTTAAGTTTCCATCAAAATCTACCTCAGAAAATTTGAGAAAATCTTAATTGAAAATCGATTCAATATGCTGGCATGGAGTATAGGGGGCAAATATTTAATGTTGCCCAACACCGTTCGTTTTTAGCTTTTTCCGAGATTGTCGGTAGTGGTAGTACATTAGATTAAGCATAATTTTCTATGTATTCTGTTAAGTTTTCATCAAAATCTACCTCAGGAATTTTGAGAAAACCTTAATTGAAAATCGATTCAATATGCTGGCATGGAGTATGGGGGGCAAATATTTAATAGTGCCCACCACCGATCGTCGCTAACTTTTTCCAAATTTTATCGGCATATGCACGGTAGTGGTAGTGCATTAGATTAAGCATAATTTTCTATGTATTCTGTTAAGTTTTCATCAAAATCTACCTCAGAAAATTTGAGAAAATCTTAATTGAAAATCGATTCAATATGCTGGCATGGAGTATAGGGGGCAAATATTCAATGTTGCCCAACACCGATCGTCGCTAACTTTTTCCAAATTTTATCGGCATATGCACGGTAGTGGTAGTGCATTAGATTAAGCATAATTTTCTATGTATTCTGTTAAGTTTTCATCAAAATCTACCTCAGAAAATTTGAGAAAATCTTTATTGAAAATCGATTCAATATGCTGGCATGGAGTATAGGGGGCAAATATTTAATGTTGCCCAACACCGATCGTCGCTAACTTTTTCCAAATTTTATCGGCATATGCACGGTAGTGGTAGTGCATTAGATTAAGCATAATTTTCTATGTATTCTGTTAAGTTTTCATCAAAATCTACCTCAGAAAATTTGAGAAAATCTTAATTGAAAATCGATTCAATATGCTGGCATGGAGTATAGGGGGCAAATATTCAATGTTGCCCAACACCGATCGTCGCTAACTTTTTCCAAATTTTATCGGCATATGCACGGTAGTGGTAGTGCATTAGATTAAGCATAATTTTCTATGTATTCTGTTAAGTTTTCATCAAAATCTACCTCAGAAAATTTGAGAAAATCTTTATTGAAAATCGATTCAATATGCTGGCATGGAGTATAGGGGGCAAATATTTAATGTTGCCCAACACCGATCGTCGCTAACTTTTTCCAAATTTTGTCGGCATATGCATGGTAAAGGTAGTGCATTAGATTAAGCATAATTTTCTATGTATTCTGTTAAGTTTTCATCAAAATCTACCTCAGAAAATTTGAGAAAATCTTTTTAATGTTGCCCAACACCGATCGTCGCTAACTTTTCCAAATTTTGTCGGCATATGCATGGTAAAGGTAGTGCATTAGATTAAGCATAATTTTCTATGTATTCTGTTAAGTTTTCATCAAAATCTACCTCAGAAAATTTGAGAAAATCTTAATTGAAAATCGATTCAATATGCTGGCATGGAGTATAGGGGGCAAATATTTAATGTTGCCCAACACCGTTCGTTTTTAGCTTTTTCCGAGATTGTCGGTAGTGGTAGTACATTAGATTAAGCATAATTTTCTATGTATTCTGTTAAGTTTTCATCAAAATCTACCTCAGGAATTTTGAGAAAACCTTAATTGAAAATCGATTCAATATGCTGGCATGGAGTATGGGGGGCAAATATTTAATAGTGCCCACCACCGATCGTCGCTAACTTTTTCCAAATTTTATCGGCATATGCACGGTAGTGGTAGTGCATTAGATTAAGCATAATTTTCTATGTATTCTGTTAAGTTTTCATCAAAATCTACCTCAGAAAACCTTAATTGAAAATCGATTCAATATGCTGGCATGGAGTATAGGGGGCAAATATTTAATGTTGCCCAACACCGATCGTCGCTAACTTTTTCCAAATTTTGTCGGCATATGCACGGTAGTGGTAGTGCATTAGATTAAGCATAATTTTCTGTGTATTTTGTTAAGTTTTCATCAAAATCTACCTCAGAAAATTTGAGAAAACCTTAATTGAAAATCGATTCAATATGCTGGCATGGAGTATAGGGGGCAAATATTTAATGTTGCCCAACACCGTTCGTTTTTAGCTTTTTCCGAGATTGTCGGTAGTGGTAGTACATTAGATTAAGCATAATTTTCTATGTATTCTGTTAAGTTTTCATCAAAATCTACCTCAGGAATTTTGAGAAAACCTTAATTGAAAATCGATTCAATATGCTGGCATGGAGTATGGGGGGCAAATATTTAATAGTGCCCACCACCGATCGTCGCTAACTTTTTCCAAATTTTATCGGCATATGCACGGTAGTGGTAGTGCATTAGATTAAGCATAATTTTCTATGTATTCTGTTAAGTTTTCATCAAAATCTACCTCAGGAATTTTGAGAAAACCTTAATTGAAAATCGATTCAATATGCTGGCATGGAGTATAGGGGGCAAATATTTAATGTTGCCCAACACCGATCGTCGCTAACTTTTTCCAAATTTTGTCGGCATATGCATGGTAAAGGTATGCATTAGATTAAGAATAATTTTCTATGTATTCTGTTAAGTTTTCATCGAAATCGCTAACTTTTTCCAAATTTTATCGGCATATGCACTGTAGTGGTAGTGCATTAGATTAAGCATAATTTTCTGTGTATTTTGTTAAGTTTTCATCAAAATCTACCTCAGAAAATTTGAGAAAACCTTAATTGAAAATCGATTCAATATGCTGGCATGGAGTATAGGGGGCAAATATTTAATGTTGCCCAACACCGTTCGTTTTTAGCTTTTTCCGAGATTGTCGGTAGTGGTAGTACATTAGATTAAGCATAATTTTCTATGTATTCTGTTAAGTTTTCATCAAAATCTACCTCAGAAAATTTGAGAAAATCTTAATTGAAAATCGATTCAATATGCTGGCATGGAGTATAGGGGGCAAATATTTAATGTTGCCCAACACCGATCGTCGCTAACTTTTTCCAAATTTTATCGGCATATGCACGGTAGTGGTAGTGCATTAGATTAAGCATAATTTTCTATGTATTCTGTTAAGTTTTCATCAAAATCTACCTCAGGAATTTTGAGAAAACCTTAATTGAAAATCGATTCAATATGCTGGCATGGAGTATAGGGGGCAAATATTTAATGTTGCCCAACACCGATCGTCGCTAACTTTTCCAAATTTTGTCGGCATATGCATGGTAAAGGTAGTGCATTAGATTAAGCATAATTTTCTATGTATTCTGTTAAGTTTTCATCAAAATCTACCTCAGGAATTTTGAGAAAACCTTAATTGAAAATCGATTCAATATGCTGGCATGGAGTATAGGGGGCAAATATTTAATGTTGCCCAACACCGATCGTCGCTAACTTTTTCCAAATTTTGTCGGCATATGCACGGTAGTGGTAGTGCATTAGATTAAGCATAATTTTCTGTGTATTTTGTTAAGTTTTCATCAAAATCTACCTCAGAAAATTTGAGAAAACCTTAATTGAAAATCGATTCAATATGCTGGCATGGAGTATAGGGGGCAAATATTTAATGTTGCCCAACACCGTTCGTTTTTAGCTTTTTCCGACATTGTCGGTAGTGGTAGTACATTAGATTAAGCATAATTTTCTATGTATTCTGTTAAGTTTTCATCAAAATCTACCTCAGGAATTTTGAGAAAACCTTAATTGAAAATCGATTCAATATGCTGGCATGGAGTATGGGGGGCAAATATTTAATAGTGCCCACCACCGATCGTCGCTAACTTTTTCCAAATTTTATCGGCATATGCACGGTAGTGGTAGTGCATTAGATTAAGCATAATTTTCTATGTATTCTGTTAAGTTTTCATCAAAATCTACCTCAGGAATTTTGAGAAAACCTTAATTGAAAATCGATTCAATATGCTGGCATGGAGTATAGGGGGCAAATATTTAATGTTGCCCAACACCGATCGTCGCTAACTTTTTCCAAATTTTGTCGGCATATGCATGGTAAAGGTATGCATTAGATTAAGAATAATTTTCTATGTATTCTGTTAAGTTTTCATCGAAATCGCTAACTTTTTCCAAATTTTATCGGCATATGCACGGTAGTGGTAGTGCATTAGATTAAGCATAATTTTCTATGTATTCTGTTAAGTTTTCATCAAAATCTACCTCAGAAAATTTGAGAAAATCTTAATTGAAAATCGATTCAATATGCTGGCATGGAGTATAGGGGGCAAATATTTAATGTTGCCCAACACCGATCGTTGCTAACTTTTTCCAAATTTTGTCGGCATATGCATGGTAAATGTAGTGCATTAGATTAAGCATAATTTTCTATGTATTCTGTTAAGTTTTCATCAAAATCTACCACAGGAATTTTGAGAAAACATTAATTGAAAATCGATTCAATATGCTGGCATGGAGTATAGGGGGCAAATATTTAATGTTGCCCAACACCGATCGTCGCTAACTTTTCCAAATTTTGTCGGCATATGCATGGTAAAGGTAGTGCATTAGATTAAGCATAATTTTCTATGTATTCTGTTAAGTTTTCATCAAAATCTACCTCAGGAATTTTGAGAAAACCTTAATTGAAAATCGATTCAATATGCTGGCATGGAGTATAGGGGGCAAATATTTAATGTTGCCCAACACCGATCGTCGCTAACTTTTCCAAATTTTGTCGGCATATGCATGGTAAAGGTAGTGCATTAGATTAAGCATAATTTTCTATGTATTCTGTTAAGTTTTCATCAAAATCTACCTCAGGAATTTTGAGAAAACCTTAATTGAAAATCGATTCAATATGCTGGCATGGAGTATAGGGGGCAAATATTTAATGTTGCCCAACACCGATCGTCGCTAACTTTTTCCAAATTTTGTCGGCATATGCATGGTAAAGGTAGTGCATTAGATTAAGCATAATTTTCTATGTATTCTGTTAAGTTTTCATCAAAATCTACCTCAGGAATTTTGAGAAAACCTTAATTGAAAATCGATTCAATATGCTGGCATGGAGTATAGGGGGCAAATATTTAATGTTGCCCAACACCGATCGTCGCTAACTTTTTCCAAATTTTGTCGGCATATGCACGGTAGTGGTAGTGCATTAGATTAAGCATAATTTTCTGTGTATTTTGTTAAGTTTTCATCAAAATCTACCTCAGAAAATTTGAGAAAACCTTAATTGAAAATCGATTCAATATGCTGGCATGGAGTATAGGGGGCAAATATTTAATGTTGCCCAACACCGTTCGTTTTTAGCTTTTTCCGACATTGTCGGTAGTGGTAGTACATTAGATTAAGCATAATTTTCTATGTATTCTGTTAAGTTTTCATCAAAATCTACCTCAGGAATTTTGAGAAAACCTTAATTGAAAATCGATTCAATATGCTGGCATGGAGTATGGGGGGCAAATATTTAATAGTGCCCACCACCGATCGTCGCTAACTTTTTCCAAATTTTATCGGCATATGCACGGTAGTGGTAGTGCATTAGATTAAGCATAATTTTCTATGTATTCTGTTAAGTTTTCATCAAAATCTACCTCAGGAATTTTGAGAAAACCTTAATTGAAAATCGATTCAATATGCTGGCATGGAGTATAGGGGGCAAATATTTAATGTTGCCCAACACCGATCGTCGCTAACTTTTTCCAAATTTTGTCGGCATATGCATGGTAAAGGTATGCATTAGATTAAGAATAATTTTCTATGTATTCTGTTAAGTTTTCATCGAAATCGCTAACTTTTTCCAAATTTTATCGGCATATGCACGGTAGTGGTAGTGCATTAGATTAAGCATAATTTTCTATGTATTCTGTTAAGTTTTCATCAAAATCTACCTCAGAAAATTTGAGAAAATCTTAATTGAAAATCGATTCAATATGCTGGCATGGAGTATAGGGGGCAAATATTTAATGTTGCCCAACACCGATCGTTGCTAACTTTTTCCAAATTTTGTCGGCATATGCATGGTAAATGTAGTGCATTAGATTAAGCATAATTTTCTATGTATTCTGTTAAGTTTTCATCAAAATCTACCACAGGAATTTTGAGAAAACATTAATTGAAAATCGATTCAATATGCTGGCATGGAGTATAGGGGGCAAATATTTAATGTTGCCCAACACCGATCGTCGCTAACTTTTCCAAATTTTGTCGGCATATGCATGGTAAAGGTAGTGCATTAGATTAAGCATAATTTTCTATGTATTCTGTTAAGTTTTCATCAAAATCTACCTCAGGAATTTTGAGAAAACCTTAATTGAAAATCGATTCAATATGCTGGCATGGAGTATAGGGGGCAAATATTTAATGTTGCCCAACACCGATCGTCGCTAACTTTTCCAAATTTTGTCGGCATATACATGGTAAAGGTAGTGCATTAGATTAAGCATAATTTTCTATGTATTCTGTTAAGTTTTCATCAAAATCTACCTCAGGAATTTTGAGAAAACCTTAATTGAAAATCGATTCAATATGCTGGCATGGAGTATAGGGGGCAAATATTTAATGTTGCCCAACACCGATCGTCGCTAACTTTTTCCAAATTTTGTCGGCATATGCATGGTAAAGGTAGTGCATTAGATTAAGCATAATTTTCTATGTATTCTGTTAAGTTTTCATCAAAATCTACCTCAGGAATTTTGAGAAAACCTTAATTGAAAATCGATTCAATATGCTGGCATGGAGTATAGGGGGCAAATATTTAATGTTGCCCAACACCGATCGTCGCTAACTTTTTCCAAATTTTGTCGGCATATGCACGGTAGTGGTAGTGCATTAGATTAAGCATAATTTTCTATGTATTCTGTTAAGTTTTCATCAAAATCTACCTCAGAAAATTTGAGAAAATCTTAATTGAAAATCGATTCAATATGCTGGCATGGAGTATAGGGGGCAAATATTTAATGTTGCCCAACACCGATCGTCGTTAATTTTTTCAAATTTTATCGGCATATGCACGGTAGTGGTAGTGCATTAGATTAAGCATAATTTTCTATGTATTCTGTTAAGTTTTCATCAAAATCTACCTCAGAAAATTTGAGAAAATCTTAATTGAAAATCGATTCAATATGCTGGCATGGAGTATAGGGGGCAAATATTTAATGTTGCCCAACACCGATCGTCGCTAACTTTTTCCAAATTTTATCGGCATATGCACGGTAGTGGTAGTGCATTAGATTAAGCATAATTTTCTATGTATTCTGTTAAGTTTCCATCAAAATCTACCTCAGAAAATTTGAGAAAATCTTAATTGAAAATCGATTCAATATGCTGGCATGGAGTATAGGGGGCAAATATTTAATGTTGCCCAACACCGATCGTCGCTAACTTTTTCCAAATTTTGTCGGCATATGCATGGTAAAGGTAGTGCATTAGATTAAGCATAATTTTCTATGTATTCTGTTAAGTTTTCATCAAAATCTACCTCAGAAAATTTGAGAAAATCTTTTTAATGTTGCCCAACACCGATCGTCGCTAACTTTTTCCAAATTTTATCGGCATATGCACGGTAGTGGTAGTGCATTAGATTAAGCATAATTTTCTATGTATTCTGTTAAGTTTTCATCGAAATCTACCTCAGAAAATTTGAGAAAATCTTAATTGAAAATCGATTCAATATGCTGGCATGGAGTATAGGGGGCAAATATTTAATGTTGCCCAACACCGTTCGTTTTTAGCTTTTTCCGAGATTGTCGGTAGTGGTAGTACATTAGATTAAGCATAATTTTCTATGTATTCTGTTAAGTTTTCATCAAAATCTACCTCAGAAAACCTTAATTGAAAATCGATTCAATATGCTGGCATGGAGTATAGGGGGCAAATATTCAATGTTGCCCAACACCGATCGTCGCTAACTTTTTCCAAATTTTATCGGCATATGCACGGTAGTGGTAGTGCATTAGATTAAGCATAATTTTCTATGTATTCTGTTAAGTTTTCATCAAAATCTACCTCAGAAAATTTGAGAAAATCTTAATTGAAAATCGATTCAATATGCTGGCATGGAGTATAGGGGGCAAATATTTAATGTTGCCCAACACCGATCGTCGCTAACTTTTTCCAAATTTTATCGGCATATGCACGGTAGTGGTAGTGCATTAGATTAAGCATAATTTTCTATGTATTCTGTTAAGTTTTCATCAAAATCTACCTCAGAAAATTTGAGAAAACCTTAATTGAAAATCGATTCAATATGCTGGCATGGAGTATAGGGGGCAAATATTTAATGTTGCACAACACCGATCGTCGCTAACTTTTTCCAAATTTTGTCGGCATATGCATGGTAAAGGTAGTGCATTAGATTAAGCATAATTTTCTATGTATTCTGTTAAGTTTTCATCAAAATCTACCTCAGGAATTTTGAGAAAACATTAATTGAAAATCGATTCAATATGCTGGCATGGAGTATATATATACATCTCAAAAGATGTCCGTCAAGATAAGGACGGTCTTTTAATTCCGAGATAGCGACGGTCGCTGTTAACTGATTACTTTTTTGAGTTTTTGAAATTCAATTATTTTGTTAATAATTTACTTTTTTTTAAACCAAATAAAGATTAAATTTATTAATAATACCATTACCTATAAATATTATTAATTTTTGGGCGGTTTTAAGCATTGGAAGTATTCAAATTTTGACAATGAAAATATTTGGTCCCCACATATGTATTGGAGTATAGCTGCCCTCACAGCTCGCTTTACATTGTAGTTCAGTTTATGCTCCATATATTCATAGGTTTCTTGACAACATTTGATCAAAATCGTTAGACTAGTTTATAAGATGTATTTAAAAATGTAAGAATGCTAGAAGTATAAAAATAATTATGTTGGAAAGGAAACGACAAGTTGGGGTCACACTTTTTCGTCACTCTCTCTTACAGCTCGCGACTCGACATGCACGGTATTCCATCCGATTGGGTATGATTTGATATAAACATATCCCCTGAAAATTTCATTAAATTTGTTAGACCAGTTTTCGAGAAATTCGGATTTTTTCCTTGAATATGTCATTAATGCAATGAATATTCTATTGAATATGCATTAATTGCTTATATATTTGATTGAATCAATGCATTCAATTGTATTGCTATATAGTATTATATAGCATAGAATGTTCCATTGAAAATATCAATATTGCTTATCTATTCCATTGCATTGCTATATACTACTATTATATTAAAATAATAATAAAAATATAGTAATAATCAACGCTAATATTATCAAATTAATATAGTAATATTCCATTGAAATGCATTGCTTATATAGTATAGTAATTATATTACATAGTATGCTTTGCAATGGAATATGCATTTCATTAATGGAAAACATTTGCTTATCTAAGTTGCTGAGCCTGAGTTCTCAACACTCAAGAATTGTCCTTGATACTCTTCGTCAAATGTTGTGTGGTATTTTTATACCCTGTACCCTTAGGGTAAAATGGTATATTAAAGTCGCCAAAATGTATGTAACAGGCAGAAGAAAACATTTCTGACCCTATAAAGTATAAATATTCTTGACCAATATCAGTAGCGGAGTCGTTTGGGCCATGTCCTTCTGTCTGTCCGTCTGTCTGTCCGTCTGTCTGTCCGTCCGTCCGTCTGTCTGTAGGAACATCGAGATCTTAGAGACTATAAGAGCTAGCCCTACCAGATTTGGTTTGTAGATCCGTCTAATGTGTAAGCAGATCAAGTTTGTTTAAAATTTTTGCCACGCCCACTTCCGTCCCCGGAAATTATAAAAAGCAAATAACTAGATCACTTTTTAAGGAATCACATTCTTATTTGAGACACCTAATAATGTGTCCAAAATGCACCATCTGACCAAATTTAGTCGAAACCGGACAATAAATATCAAAGATATACGAATGTGGCAAATGTGAGCGGGATAGCATGCGTTCGCTGTTGCCGCATGTTAAAGGGAATTTTGTATATGTATGTATGTGTCGGAGCGAGTCTCATTAGCATACCCTTTGATACCCTAAGGTGGGTTGCCCTGCCCCTTTCTATTTCGTGTGCAGGCGTCAAGTTGTAACTTTGACGCTTGTAACTTTGACGTCTAGAATTTGAGTACTGTAGTGTAAGTTTGGCAGTGAGTACTGTAATGTTAGTTAGAGAGGGATTGCTGAGTCATCCAGGTGACATTGGCATTGGACGACTGGATAGTCAGTCTAAGCTAAACAGACTTTCGTAACTCACTGCTCTCGCCAGACCATGTCATTGGAAAATAAAGAAAATCATTCATCTCCGTCATACACTGCGCGTCATCAAGTTAGCGCCCCCTTTTGAGTTCTTCGTTTATGTTTAATATTTTCTAAACCAATTTATCGACAGTGCTACAATTTTTTTTCAAAGAACTTTCAGAAATTACTGATAAAATAAAATTGAATTGGATGTTATTAACTATTTATGATGCACAAAAAATTTGGTGACAGTGGTTGGCAAATTAATCGAGATCACTTAAATTTTCCTTGGGGGGTGCTATCCTGATGACCAATTGTTAGGTACATGTTTTTCGATACTTTTTCTAAAAAAATTATTTAAATTTTATCTTAAGAGTTATAACATCCTATTCAATTTTATTTTATCAGTAATTTATGAAAGTTTTTTAGAAAAAATTATAGGACTGTCATTAAATTGGTTTAGAAAATATTTAACACAAACGAAGCACGCAAAGGGGGGCTGCCTGATGACGCGCAGTGTTTGTTTATTTAATATAACTAGTTGGTACAGGGTATACTCAATGTCGGCAGGACCGACTTGCTTGCTTCAATATTAATGATTTCGAGTGATTATTTTGTTTAATTCATATAAAAACTAGAAGGATGGGCTAACTTCGACCGTGCCGACAACAACAAATTTTGTAATATTTGATTGAAAAACAACAAAGTTATGGAGGTTTAACTCTATTCTCGATCTATATGCTATATGATATATATATGCTATATGATATAGTCATCCGATCGGGATGATTCCGAGATATACAATGCCTGCAGCAAAAAGAAGCCTAGGTACAAAATTTCAGCTCTGTAGCTTTAAGGGTTTCGGAGGAGAAGCTGTTGATCCAGACAGACAGACGGACATGGCTATATCAACTCAGCTCGTCGTGCTGATCAATAATATATATACTTTATATAGTCGGAGATGCTTCCTTCTATGCGTTGCAAACTTCTGACCAAAATTAATATACTCTTTTTGCAAGGGTATAAAAATGAGGAGAAGAAAAGAAAGATACTTTATATGGTGATTTCCCATTTATTAAAGCTTTTTTAAATAAAAAGCATTGACTTTTATTTTACTTCTCTTTTAGTTCATAAGCACTCGTTAATAATGTGTCTTGAATCAAGGTCAATGATGAATGATACCGAAATAATATTCTAATCAGGATCAGAATTCATTTGGATTAGAATGGATTTATTATTCTAATTATCTCTTGGACACTCATTTCGATAACATTTTATGTATCCAGTTAATTTTTATACCCTTGCAAGGGTATATTAATTTTGGTCAAAAGTTTGCAACGCACAGAAGGAAGCGTTTCCGACTATATAAAGTATATATATTCTTGATCAGCACGACGAGCTGAGTTCATATAGCCATGTCCGTCTGTCCGTCTGTCCGTCTGTCCTTCTGTCCGTCTGTCCGTCTGTCTGGATCAACAGCTTCTCCTCCGAGACCCTTAAAGCTACAGAGCTGAATTTTGCACCCAGGCTTCTTTTTGCTGCAGGTATTGTATATCTCGGAATCATCCCGATCGGATGACTATATCATATAGCTTCCATAGGAACGATCGGTCAAGAATATAGTCTTAGAGCAATAACTTGGGTGTTTTGAAAGCGATTGTGACGAAACTTGGTTTTCGGAAGTTTAGTATATATAGAAATGTCTGTGCTAAGTTTCAGACAAATCGGTCATCTATATGCTATAGCTCCCATAGGAACAATCGGACCAAAAAAAAAATTTTTTTTCGAAATACTTTTTTTCTCATGCTACCAACATTTAATGTAGGTTTGACTTGTTTTATATGCTTTCTAATGATTTTGTTACATTAAAAATGTGTATATATTTAAATTGTTAAATAACAGTTTGCAAGGGTATACGAACTTCGGCACGGTCGAAGTTAGCCCATCCTTCTAGTTTTTTTTTTAAATTACAAATTTTATAGTTTTTAATCTTTAAAATCGGACAGAGATTAAGCATATGAATGCACAGAAATATAGTCTGCTTTATCTATAAAATTTTAAAGATATTTATTAAAGATTTTACATAGTATATTAAGAAAGAATTATTGGGTTGTTTATCCTAGTGACTTAATTTGTTACTTGTTGTTCCTTTAATTTGTTATTTTTTTTTTGCAGTACGTGCTAAAAATAAAAGAATGTTAAATTTCAATTCAACTGACTATAAATGGAAAAGTATTTAAAAGTTAAGCTTTGTTAGTTGGGCCGGAATTGAATCAATCAAAATGTATATAAATCTAATTGAAAAGATATTCTAAAAGCTTGAGAGTTTGTGTCATTTGTCTTTGGAACTGGCAAAACTGCATCAAAGGGGCGTCATTTTATTATAAATAATTTCAAACTTTTAATTGTATATTGAATGAAATATACTAATTAAATATATGGTAATTATTTATTGATTTATAATGTTAGATAAAGTATTAATAATAATACTTAAAAAAATGAAACAAAGAGCACTAGATACTGGGGTGAAGATTTCTAAAAAATTGAATTTTATTTCTAGAGTAATGATTAAATGCAGCTTTATTATATATATTATGTTTAAAGCAATTAATTGAAAGTGATATGGACAGTTTGTTTCTCTTCAAATTGTTTTTTTTTTCCATTAGTTTAGCTGAAAAGTATACTACATAAATATATAAGAAAAAGTACAATTAAATTTTAACTCACTTTCGAGCACAAAAAGCTCTTCTCTTGGCCAGCTTTGAGCGCTGTTGCCCACTTTCAGGTTAAAGCTCTCGAGCGTACTGCCTCGCTCATACGAAAAACGAAATAAACACAACACAGAAAAAAACGACACAAAACTTTCAGTTAGTTGAGTTTTGAGCTTCGAACCGTTTGGTTGACTGATTTTCCGTTAGCGCGTCAATAATATAATAGGGGTATCCATACTCTATCTATCTGTTGCTGAACCTGTAACGCCTGCGCGCCTTTTCGCCTAATGCCAACTTTTACAAACTGCAAAACAGAAATAAAATTGTTGTCGCCAAACTATACGAGAAATAGTTAAACAAAAAAACCTAACCGCATATCAAGTGATTTGATGAATATTTTTTTTGGTTTATATGTTAAGTGTTAACACAGATGTTTTGTTTTTTTTCTAACTCAATTTGAAGTCCGAACTCGAAACTGATTTTTGGATTATGCTATTTGGATTTCACGACAAGAAAACAAAAGGTGAGAGAAAGAATAAAAGATCTTTGATAAAAAATGTTTGTAAATAGAATAAATATTAGATATTTGTTAACAATCTTGTTAGAATCTTGTTGGGTTTACTTTCTATGCGGAATTTCCGGTTATTGTACAATTAGTTTTCCGTTGTCATTTCCTTTTATCGACCGGCCCACAAATTGATACTACACTTACACTTACAAGTATTACTTAATTTTCTTTACTTAATCCGATTTGCGTGCAATGAACTTTTTCCTCTTAGTTTTTTTTTTTTGCGTCTTTCGTTGATGGTTTTAATTTTTTTTTTTTCAGTTTTGAGGTGTGTGTGTGTGAGTCTTGCCTCATTTTGCAGTGACTTCTTTTCTTGTGGTTTATGTATCGTTGTATTGTTATTATTATTGTTGTTGCTTCTGATGATTGTTTTCTCGGTTTCGTCTTGGCATGTTCTCATTTTAGCACAAATTATTTAATGAGTTCTCCGTTTTTTTTCTCTTCCATGTTTTGTTATTTGTTTTTTTCGTTATGTTTTTTTTATTGCCATTTTGTTGATGATCCCGAAAATAAGTATTTAAATGGGAACTTTGAAAAACAATTTTAAGCAGAAATATATAAAGTTTTGAAATTTAGTTTAAACAAGTTTATATTGCATAAAGAGACCAAAGATTTCAGTTGAAAAAAATTATAATAAATATTTTATTTCTATCTTGAATATATGTACTATATATAACGTAAGGAGAGTTCAAATTTTTTCCTTTAAAAAGTTTCTTTCCTATTGTTGCTGTCCAAACTCAGTTTAACCTGTTGGCAATAGTTCATATTTATCATTGCCATACGATCTTTCGTTAATTATCATTTAGAATTTATATATCAAATGAAATTTATTTTTGAGAGTATGGGAAACTTTAGAGCCCTGAGAGCTATATGGTCTGGATCGATTCCATGATATCGTTTACATTTTACGCAGTAAATTGAAAGGCATGTAAAAATAAGATGTAAAATTTTAATAATAATCGATTTTGACAGATTGCTATTGCCAAAACTGTCTAAATATAATTATTATCTATATCATATAAACAGTACAAAAATAATTGAGTATATTAAATTAAACTTTTTAATATCAATTTCCTGTTGTTTCTCAATACAAAGACTATTACAATTAGTAGATGGCTTGGAGATTCTATAATTCTCCGTTTGGCTAACAATAAATTAATTAATGGTTTGTCTTTTTTTATTTTTAGTTTTACAGAAGTTTAATTTCCTTTTGCTGAAATTAAATTTTTAAAGTTCGCTCAGCATGTGTGACCCATTTTCTTTCAAACAAAACAAAATATACAAGATAGTCGAAAGAAACCCATTTAGCAACTTGAACAGGTGTTCCAATGGGGTTTCTTCGATCCACAGGTAGCCTGAGCTCATTATGCAGCGCATGCCTAGCGGTATTTGGCTCAAAGCAATGCCGACACCAAACCCAAATCCCAAAAAATAAAAAAAACGACCCAAACCAACTTATGACTTTTGCCCATTCGCCAAATTCTGCGCAGCATTCAGAGAACAAAAGACCCAAACTATCAAAGCCATTAAGTCTTTTTGGGCGAAAAGCCAACGCCAATGCTAAAGCCAAAGTCTTCGATGTCGACGAAGCCAAAAAGTCATTAAAGACAAAATCTATTGAAAATAACACGCCTTTAAAATATTTTTCTGACCAAAACATGGCAGGCAGTTAAGATTTTTCGTGGCCAGGTGGAGACTCTCTCCCTCTCTCTCTTTCTCTCTCTCTCTCTCTCTGTCTTTCTATCTATTTTTCTCCTTTTCCCTGTCTGTGTAATGCCTGTTAATTATAAGCTTATCAGTTCATTACTAGTTAGTTTCTCCTGGCCGGCTGGATATATGCTTGTGCATATGGCCAGGCCAATAGATTGTTTGGCTGGTTGGCCAGCTGCTGGTTAACCCGTAATTACCAGATTCTGATTCTAATTTCCTTTCCTTGCAATCAGCACTCTCTCTTAATCTTTAGCTGCTGCTCTATATAGTAATTAATTCAAATTGCTCAGAGTTGTGTGTGTGTGTGCCAAGTGTGTTATTACCAGATTCTCAAAAGTCCAGTTAGGAGTGGACAAAGAAGCCAACTTGTTTTTGTTATATGCATATAAACCAATAATGATAACCCTCGAAGCATTTGAGCCAATTTATTCACTACTTTCTCTACTAGGAGTGGCCCCAAACCAAGACACTCCTATAGCATATCCTAACAACTCTTCTACCCCTCAAGTCGATATATCATACATTTCATTTGATTATTATGTATATTCCATTACAAATGCCAAATTCAATTAAGCAAAAAAGAAAAAAGAGAAAAAACCTGAAGATTACCCATCACTGATTGATATTATTCATTGCCTCAATTAAATTTTTTGTTGGAGAAACCTAGCAAATAATAAAAAATTGTAAAAAAAATCTCTATCAATATTTTTATTCGGAAAGATGGCTATAATATATGACTTTTCCAGAAATTATTTATGTATTTCCTTTTAAAGATTTTAACCAAAGATTAGCTGGAACTTTAGCCAGAAAAGTAAGATTTTTGTTAACCATTTTCCACTTTTCAATTTACTTACCATTTCATAAAATCTTCTTGGAACTTGTCACATCAGCATTACAGCAAATAAATGGTTAAAACTAAGAGGTAAAAGAGTTTCCTACTTAAAGCAGGAAATGAAAATTACCAAAATAATTCAGTAATTATTATTTGTTGTATCTTTTAATACAAAATTAAAAATTGTCATTAGAAGACAAGAAAAAAAAATTTCCCAAAAATATGCAAATTTTACTGCAATTGTGCAATGTCTCCAAAATGCAAGAAAAAAAAAACTTAAAATCATTTATGATAAATGCAGCAGGCAAAAAAAAAAAAAACCGAAAAACAGAAACAAATGTGCAACTTTCTAACATGGTCAGGCTGTTTCCTGGAGTCGATAGCTTTCCTTGAATTTTCCTTTTATATTTTTTTTTTGCGCATTATCGCTGGCCCCTCCGGTCCCCCGGCCCCCCGGGCCCTCCTCCTGTTTCGGCATTGCTTTTCACTTCCCCTGCCACAACACCCCGTCAGTGTCATTGAAGTCGTTTTGGACGTTGACTGCATTTCCCACTCAAGACAACATTTCATAAAGTTTATTAAACTTTAACCAAATTGTTAAAGCGTTGTCGTGCCTGCTTACCTACAATACTCGTCTCACCTCTTGCATTTCCATGGGTCTAATACCTATATTGCCCCCAACCCTCACACAAAAACCCCCTTGCTGTGCCCATTCACTTTTAGTGTTGCTGCTGCTGCTGTAGGCGCCCCAAAACAAGTCCATCAACAATTTGGCCAGCCTCAGACCAAAACAAACCTGGCACTTGGCTCGTCTGGTGGCAATGGACACCAACTTGCAGCTGAAGGTGGCTAACCAATCTCTGCCTCTATGTGTGTGTGTGTGTGTGTGCAATGTGATGTGTGGACGGGGGAGTTGTCCAGTTGGTTGAAAACATTTTCCTTGAATTGCTACTTGAAACATTTTGTCGTATGAGCAATTTTCACCCCTCTCTATCTCTCTCTGCGTGCGTATGCAAAATTAATACCAAAAAAGGAAAAAAAAATAAAAGCTGTCAAAATGCTAAATCTATTAACCATTCATATCCTGTACAGAAACTCAAAACGTTAAAATTGTTTAATGAAAAACAAACTTAAACTCCTTTTCAAGCTTATGTAATTGAAAGTGAGGGAAATAATATTTACGATTCATAAAAATGGAATTAAAAAACTTTTGATTATAGAGTATAAAGTATTTTTTTACATGTTTGTCTTTAGGATTGTTTTTTTTGCATTTTTGCCAACTTCAGAAGAGTACAGGAATTTCGGCTTTAAATTTTTGCATTAAATTCCTTATATTTAAAAAAAGGTTACATAACTTTAGAATATGTTAACAAAAACCTAAATAAATATTAAAAATAACATGAAATTATTTATTTTTAAGTATCGATAATTATGTTTATACATTTTTTTTTGTTTTAAGTTAAAATGAAGCCCAAGGCCTTTTTTTCTCAACTAAATGCACTCAATTTTTTAATAGGTTTTTTGTTTAAGATTGTTTGAAAAGGTTATAACACCTTTCGAAGACTCCTTTCACTTGTCCATAAAATGTACATATAATACATATTATATAGTATATGGTTATAGATATGGTTATGGGTTTTACTCATAAACCATTCTTTTCACACCACTTGGCAATGCCATAAAATATAAAAACTGTCAATGGGCATTTGACTTAATTAGGAAAATGTACAACAAGTGCATAAGTTACCTTAACCAGTGACAATACCAGCAATACTAACAACAACAATAACAAAAACAACAACAACGACACAACAATGTCTATAAACCACATTAACCGCATTTTTTCCATCAGTCGGTTCAGTTCAGTACAGTTCATTCAAGTGAAGTCCAATCTGAACTGAAGTTTATGCTAAATTTGCATTGAAAGTTGTTTGGCTCACACAGATATACGTATATATATATATATATATATATATATATATATATATATATATATATATATATATATATATATAAATATATATTTGTGTGTAGTTACTTGCATTCTATTGAAATGAAAAATTTATTTTTTTGAGGAAACCTGAAATGAATTCAGTTTTAAGCAATTTTCTTTTCAAATTTTTGTTATTTTTTTTTTGCCATGTTTATTTGATTTAAGATTTTGAAATCGTCCAATGCGGAATGCGTTAATAATACGTCCAGTAGTCAATTGAGTTGGGTTTTATATTTGGTGGGCGTGCCTTTGATTGCGGTTTCATTTTCAATCAATTGAAACTTTCATTAAAAAAAAAAGGGGGAAAAAAATACCAAAGTGTGTGTTTGTTGGCTCTTTCAATGGAAATTGCGCATACGCCCTGTGTTGCATGATTTGAACTAAACATAATTTGATTTGCAGAAAAAATATTTGCACTCCACACACCTCGATTTATGTATAAAATCAAAAGATAGATTATATATATATATATATGTATATAACGCATATGTTAACCCAATTTTGTTTTTTTTTTTCGATAGTGTGGCAAAACTACAAAATGTTGAATGGCAATTGGTTCAAACCGATCAAATAGTGACCTCAACAGATTTACCAAACAATTTTCAACTGAGATTTTTTTTTGTAGTTTTTGCATTGAGTTTTTTTTTGGGGCGGCAGGTCCGCTCTCAACCTTGTTGTGCCGAACCCAACTGAAATCGACTTTTGTGCCAATTTTCAATGCAAATCGCATTAAGGCAAAGCAAATGTTGCAAACGACACAAACAACACAGACAACCAACAGCAACAACATGGACAACACTAGCAACAGTGGTAACTTTTGCACGCCACACAGATAATTTGTAACAATTTCTTAATGACCAAAAAGCCGAGCAAACATACATACATACATACACAAACAAAGTGGTTAGTAAAATGGAAATGAAATGTAATGTAATGAATATCCAAAGACAGAGACTAGCAAAAGATAAGGATGGAAAGAGAGACGGAGAGAGATGGATAATAAAAGTGGAGTAACAACAATATGCTTAGGCACCTCAACATAATTTAAAACGTATTCAAATCAAGATTAAAAACAGTAAACTAGCCTTAAACAGCTTAAAAGGATTTAGTTGCATTGCTTTTAGTTTGCTTTGCCATAAACATAAAGATACATATAAACAGAATTTAGTAACCGTTAAAATTTATACATTACACTAAATTTTACATGTAATTAATTTAAATTGATCTACTGTTGCTTAATCGAACGATATTTGCTTCGTAGTTGAGAGAAGCAAACTATGCAGAAATTTAACTAGTTGCGAAATTTAGTAAGGGCGTTTCTTAATGTCAGAAAATGAATTGCAAAGAAATAAGTATCGATTAAAGTAGATATGTAATAGAATTATATACATTTAAAAAACTATTAAAAGTATGAAATGTAATATGAATTAGAAACTGAAGTATTTGAAATTTTTAAAATGGAATGAAGCTCTGGAAACGTTAGGAATGAAACAAAAAAGCTGCAAACAATGGGCAACCATTATTGAAGCTGCGACGTGATCTTGTCGTCTGATATTATCGATAATTTTTGATTTAACAGCAAAAAGTGCTTATGCTTAATAATTTGAAAACAAATTGTTTTTGTGTAAACATATAATAAGTCAACTTAAACACGCATATTCTTAATTAACTATATAAAGAGACAAAAACGCATTGATTTGACTATCTATAAACTGCAACTGACTTTGCCGGCTATCGAGAGAATAAAAAAATAGAGATGCTGAGAAAGAGAGAAGAAGGACAAAAAAGGGGGAAACCAACTCACGCACATTTTTACCCTTATTATAATATATATATGTAAGGGCGTTACATTGGTTACGACAGTTGCTGCAAATAGTTCAACTACTAAATATTGTCAATGTGTAAACAAGTTAATAAATGTTTATGCTTTAGCCGGAAACATATGTAAATGATTAATTCTCGCATATGTATGAATGTATGTATGTATGTGTAACTGTCATGTGATAGATAACTATTGGAGTTTCTTTAATTTCTATTTGTTTTTTCTTTTTTTGTCTAGTGTATGATTTATCCGTATTTATAGCAAATTTTTTTTTCCATTATGCGCATTAAATCAGCTTGGCAACTTAAGTCAATTTACCAACGTTTTTGTGTTCGTCTGAGTACACATTTATACACATGCATACAACATTAAGTGGGCAATAGTTAGTCTCGGAGACTATATTGGCTCCACAAAGCTGTTAATACTGATTACGGGCCATTTGTGTTGTTTATGGCCAATTGAATGGCTCATCAATTTGCATGCCACAGATTGAGTGGCAATGCGGTTGCTCCATGCATCATAATAGATTGCATTTTGGTCAAAAACCTTTTACTTTTACAAACAAATCAAAATCAAATGACTTTATGCGTGTGCAAAAACAGAAAGAAAAACAAAAATTGTTGTAAACTGTCTTTGTTTTAGGCAAAAAGGATGGGAAAACTTTCACAATGCCATTTAAGTAGGAACTTGCAAGTATTTTGCGTTCATCAAGATTATTGTTGACATAAAAAAAAAAGAAAAAAAAAAAAACAAACGCAAAAAATACGCAAAAGCACACAAAAATATATAAAAAAAAAATTAAATGCTAACTTTCATTTCCATTAAAATTGTTGTGGCAGTTGAGATTTTGCGTTCTTTTTGATGCTGCCGAAAAGCTATGTAATACATCAAACTTATTTAAAAAAAAATCTTTCATTTTAATGAATTATTATTATTATACTGGTTTTGTAAACTAACTACATAGCACTACGAAAAGTAGGAAGTAATATACATATGCACATATATATGTATATATGTATATTCCTGTTTAGCATAGCATGAGGCTAATGCTGAATCATTTGTAAATTCAATTATAAAAGTCTCCTTTTGTTTAATTAAAAGATCATCTAGAAGTCGAAAAAATAAGACGACTACATCATATAGCTTATACGTTATTATTTAGTCATAGTACATATACTAACTACCTAGTCAAATGCTTTAAATTCTTGTACAGTCCAACTTTATGATATGCATAACTTGGAAATAAAACTCTTTAGTTCCTGTACTTTGTGTGTTTATGTTCTATACAAGTTCATAGACAATCTTATTGTCATTAGGAAATCGTAAAGGGTATTCAAGTGTTGGTTTATAACATTAGTTAGAACAAACTTCTGGTTTCATTCTCCATTCACTTTGTGAATTAAGAAAAGAGGCAAACAAATGCCAATTGCGCAGGTAAAAATTCAATGTATATACATCTGAATATATACATATATAAATATATATATGCTTATTTATATATATGTAAATCAGTTGTGGGCGAGGCCAGATTTATGGCAATTTTTGTGAATGTTCTTTTGTGGTTTTTTGGATGTGTCTGTTCAATTGTCTAAAAAATTGTTAAAAGATTTTTTAGCTCATGTAGGTTCTGTAGTATTTCTTTTACGTTGTAGCAAGTTCAATATAATGGGAAATTTTCAATTAACGGGACAAGTATGAAAGAGATACAATAACAACAACATTGGGTTTTTCTTTTCGACACACAAAGAAGTAAAAAAAAAATATACAAACAAAAAAAGAAAAAGAAATAGAAATTGCCTTGGCCACTTGAAAGCAAATCACCGCCATAAGATAAACAGAGGAAGCAACAGATGGACAGATGGACAGATTGACAGACGAAAAGCAAAGAGCTAGGAGAGAAATGGTCGTTGCCGAGGGGGCGATGTCAATTCAACAATCTTGTCAACTCTGCCAACAACCTACGCCGCGCCGCTTCGTACACTTGACCGGCTAATGGCTTTTTTGCGTTTCATTGAAGCCAGCCTCAAAGAGTATAAGTATCGTATATATGTATATATAGTTATTTGTATATATCTCCCTCTCTTTATATATATAGAGATATTTTCTTTTTTCTTACAATTTGGCAGCTCGTTGAAAGTGAAATGTGTGAAAATGGCTAATTAAATGCACGGACAACTTCCATCTCTCCATGCCCTCTACCTCTCTTTCTTTTACTCCCTTTCTACCCTCCCATCCCCCCTCTCTCTCTCTCCTAGTCTTTGTGAGTCGCCTGCCCACTTGATAATTTGATTTGCTTAACTCACGTTTCTATAGATTTCTCTTGGCTAGCTAATTATGAATTATTTTTACAGATGGTTCATTTCCCTCAAGTTTTATTGAGTGATTTTTATGAGTTGGCTTGATTTTTTTCTTAGCTTATTTGTAAAATCTTGTATTCTTGGTTAACAAATTTGTTTTTTTTTTTTTTGGATTTAATGCTGAGCACGTAGAGGTAATTACGCATCAAGTTTGTTGCCTAAGTCTTTTGTTTTATGGCCAATTTAAGCCAGGAAAGTTTTATAATAAAATGAAATAAGGCTTCAAATGAGGTTAGTCGGTACATTAGAGATCATGTGGAAGATCTAACTAAGCAGGGAATCTGTTAAATTGGGTTAAGATTTCACTGATATTAAGACCCTTCAACCAAATGGGTATATGGACTGTTCCATATGATATTTTCTACTTGATTTGTGTTCAGATTTATCTCTATTTGAACAGTTCTTGGTTTATCTTTTATATATGCAATCGAATTTGTTCAAAGTGTTTGTTTTACTTTGTTTTCAAATTGTTTAATTAAAATTGAAGAAATGTTCAGTGAAATCAGATGCCGCCTATAGGCACATTAATTTTCTGTCATTGGAATGAATGAATATATGTATCGGGGCACATACATATGTATATATGTATGCATACCATAAGCCTTTCTTTTGCTTATATATCATGTATATAGAGGATAAATTTACATATTGTTGCTTAACATTAACTTAAAATGTATTCTAATTTATGTAAAATCCATCCTCTAAAAATTGATTTTGCACAAAAAATGTTGTTGAGAAAACGTTGAACTTTCTTACACAAATCGTTGGGTTATTCATAAGCAAATTTCTAAAAGAAATAAGAGATGAGCCTGAGAAATGACAATTTCTCAAGTATTGATTAGTTGACAACGACAACAACAACAACAACAAATTGATTATGCATATGAATTAGAAAGATAGAAAAATATCTAATGCAAAAGTTTGTAACATTTAACTGCTTTTTTTTTGTGTATTCGAAATTCTTTTTATATTTGTTGTTGTGTTCTTTAATCCGCATTTATCATAAGATCCAAAGAGACAAAGAAACAGAGATCAAATAAATTTAAGCAACTGCAAAAAAAAAAAAAAGAAAACCAAAAAAGGCCGAAAAAAAAACAACAAATAATTTGGTAGCTAAGAATTTAAAACTGGTTTTGAACCGATTTGAACTGTGCCAAATTTTTGTTCAAATGGAATTCGATAAAGAATTACACAAGAATTTTCAAATTGCAAAATATATTTCAAATTTAATCGGTTAGATCGATTTCGAATTTGGGTCTCCAACTGCATAAATACGAAAAGTTCGTTGACATGAAAGACAAGTTAAGACAATTTCATGGTCGAGGGTTTATAACTGGACATCAACTGAGGCTTAATATAATAGGTAACAAAAGATAGAAGAAATAAATGTATGTGGTGAAAGGTTGGGAACGTATAGAATTTCTATAATCAAAAAAAAAAAACCCACTCTATATACACTTATAGAAGTGTATGTATGTATGTTTCTCTTGATGTTTACTTACAATAAAAATAAATTCAAATAAGAATTATTGAATGACTGCGTCAGCTTTGAGGAATGCGACCTTGAGCTGTCAACAACGATGGTGGTGGTGGATGTGGTGGTGGTGGTGGTAGTTGTGGCTGCGGCTGCGACGGCTGTTCGATATCGAGATGTCGTGACTGCCCAGACCCAGGCTCAGAAATGGAAACCGACTTGTAGATTGGAAAGACGGCAGAGACAGAGAGGAGTTGCGAGCTGATGATGATGGAGACGGAGACGGTGACTACTGAAATGCTGGCAATGGCAAAATAACAAGTACAATACAACAGACAATAAATAAGAAAGAAGAAGAGACTGAAGTGGAGGCAGAAAACCAAATAAGAATCCGCTTCAAATGAGAAAAAAAATAAAAATAAGAGGGCCAGGCTACATTTTTACTATAACGAACTTTTTAATACACTTTGGCAATGTTTTTGAAACTGTTTTTTCAAAGAGGATTATTCACTTGACCTTTAGAACTCGGATTGTGTACTTATACTTATATATAAATATATGTATATATATATATATATCTAATTTATAATAGTTTACAGATTCTGGTTAAATTTCAACTTAGTTTAGTTGAAAAATCGAGCAGTTTATTATATTAAGATAACAGTTAAGATCTGTTTATACCTGATCTTTGGTAATTTAAATATATTGCTTAAATTTCAACTTATATTAGATAAAAAATCTATCAGGTAATAGTTAGATAAGAATAAAGATCGGTATATATTATAAACTAGTTGAGAGATCCATCACCTTAGCTTAAAGCTAGTTAGTTAACCAGGAAAGAAAGATCCTCTATGTATATCTCAAGTATTGTAATTTAAAGTAGTTTAGTTTCGATTCCGTTTTATCTTGAGTTGAAAAATCAATCAGTTAGTTCTTGTAAGTTACTTGTTGAGATGTGTGTATATCTGATATATAGTAATTGAAAGGTTTTCATTAAAATTTAACTAATATTAGTTGAAAATTCTATCAGTTTATTATATTTGGTTAAGTTGTTCCCACTTCAAAAGTCACAAAAAAACTTTTTGAATCAAGTACCGATAATATTTTTTAACATATATAACATGACTATAGTTTATTATAAGATTTAGAATATTTCTGAATGAAAAATAATAAAAAGAATGCTATAGAAACATAGAAATGCAAAACTTTTCTTGATTTGATTAGCTAAAACTGCAATTAAATTTCAAAATCATTTAAAGCCATAACAAACGGTATAAAATAACTTATCAATCTTGAAGCCAATCTATGCATACTCTATATTGAGTAGAAAATAATTACAAGAATATAATATACCCTATGTAAGACAGCGAACGAGAGAGAGAGAGAGAGAGGGAGAGAGAGAGAGAGAGAGGCACGCAATGCAACATGTAGCAAAAAGAAAAGGCAACAAATAAACTCATATAGTGAAACACGTTTGACGGAACTATTTGATGAGAATAATGGCAACAAAGAAGAAGATGATGATCATCATCATGATCATGATCATGATGGAGATGACGATGAAGATTGAATATCTGGCAACGGTAACCGCAACCACAGCTATAGACAAGATGAAGCGTTACGGCGTTCACTTTTAATTTCAGTATATTGCAACCGCAAAAGCAACAAATGGCATAACAAGCCAAATAACAAAGATCAAGACCTAAACTTAGATACAGAAAAGGAGAACAAATGCTATACAGTAAAAATAATAATAATAATAATAAGATTTTGTCAAGTTCTATTGACTCATTCTAATTGGCGATCGATTCGTTGAAAATCGTTTTGTTTGTTAATTGCTGTACGAAAAACAAAAACAGAAAAAAAATTAAAGTGTTTAATCAATAATATAAATATATTTTTGTATATATAAAAATATTTTAAAGAAAAAAATCACATTAACATGGCTTAATGAATGACAAATGAGATCTTGGGGAAGGCCATAAATATTATTAACTAATTTGTATTTGCTTATTATTACGAGATTTATTTGTCAAAATCAAATAACAACAATCTCTAATTATATTTGCAAAAAACAATTTTTAATGCAAAGAGATGTTAAATACCCTGTAATTAAATTGTTCGTATATAAGATCATTAAATTTTTATAGGGTAGCATTACTTTAATATGTATACATGGTATAAAAGAACAACAGAACAGGCGACGGCGGCGGCGGCGGCAACTCTTTAAGAGATGCCATCTTCACCTAATTTATGATGGCCTCGAGGAGTGGCAGTAGATGTGGCCAGAAAGAGATGCATCAGCCGCTACGTGAGTATGAGATGAAACCAACTTGTTGGGTGTGTCCAAGTGTGAGTTGCCTTTACCTCATCGCCTCCCTCCCCCTCTATCATTCTGCCCCTCATAGACCAATTGCATAAATGGGCGGCCGACTGGGTTAATAGTACATCGAACTCAACTGGTTTTCGAACCAATTGAAGAAATTCCGTCTTCTTCTAGTACTTTTTTTTTATATATATGTATATTTATTGATTCTATGTGTGTCCGCATCGATTTTCAAATGTTTCTTTTCAATTTTATAATCACACAGAAAAACAAGAAAATCCATTAGAAATTGAATGTCTTTTTAGTGTCTTCAACTCCATTGGACTGGAATTTAGTTTAACTAATGAAATGAAGTGGGAAGAAAACATTTGGAATATGTTGATTCTTGTCCTTATATACTCAATTTCTTTTAGTTTTTTCTTAATTTGCACTATAAGTTAGCTGGATTAAGTTAAACCACAAATTATTTATTGTTACTAAAGTTTTAAATTGTTTTCTATTCTTTAATTTTAAAAGCAAAATATATTTTGTTCCTATAGAAATGCTCTTAAAATCGTTCAACATTAACTTTATAATGCATTAAAATATTTATATGATTTTTAGTAATTTGTTTATAATAAATAATGTTTAATTTGCTTTACTTACTCATTTCCATGTTTGCTTAATGGAATATTGCCATATTTGATTTATAATAGATAAAACATTTTCTTTTATTGCCATTTGCTTTTAACTCATTTGCCTATGTTAAAAAAAGAGAATTACGAGGTATTTGCCATGTGCCTTGTTTTTTTTTTCTTTTTTATTAATTTTTGTTTAAAAATATTTGCCAATTAATTGACTGCAGAAAAGAAAGAGAGAGAGAGAGACAGAAAAAATCAACCAAAAGCCACGAAAATGTTAATTTCATTTCATGCTGATCGTTATGGAATTTATCTTTTTATGGCATGCATATATTTTATATACACACAGACATGCTTAACTACATGCTTACATATGTATATATGTATGTATGTATGTATATAGTTACAGATACATGTCAGTTAGTGTCAGAGAGACAGACTTCTTTTGGCGCTTGGCGGTGGTTCGACAGCCTAAAGAAAACACTTTTTACGTTAAACTTTTACTTTCACTGCCAATTTGACTGAACGAATCAGCTCCAGTACCAGCACCAGCACCATCCACAGCACCATTCCCAGCACCAGCTCCAACATCAGCTCCAACTCCAACTCCAGCTTTGGCCTCTCAATTTGCATGGCGGGCGGGCGAACAATGTGTATATTGTGTATAGACGAGACTCATTTGCAAAATGTATCTGACGGCAATTTAGCGCATAGATACGGTAACAACAAATCCCCCCCTGCCCCTCCCCCATCATCCAACACCCCTTCTGGTGTGTGTGTGTGTGTTTGTGCATTGTCTACGGTCTTTAGTTTAATTTCATTTTCACAATAAAACAACAATCTTTATTGTGCTGCATCTTCGCCACTGCCACTATTTTTACCCTTCCCTCACCCATCCTCCCGCTTCTCTTGGTCCCTTGGTACCTAACACGTGTGTTCACATGTGTGCTGCTGCAATTTGATCGTCACGTCGAGATCTTCGGCCGCAAATGTTAATGATGAGCATTTGATAATAGCAACCTCTGCGCATTTTTTTCTCCTTTTGTCTTCATCATCTTCTATTTTATCTGCTTCCTCTTAGCTTGCCTCTTCTTTGTTGTTGCTGTTGGACATGATGTTTAAAAGTCTTGTTTTCTTTTTCTTTGATTTTCGCATGTTTGTTAGTAAGTGAGCATGTATTTTTGGCTGTCAAGGAAAATTTGTTGAAATTGTTGTTGTTGTTGTTGCTGTTGAACTTTTGTTTTATACTTATGTTACAACAAAATAGTTTAAATCGATTTAGGTAGCGAAAGTTGCCATCAACTACAAATTGCTTAAAGTTCAGTTACACGATTCGAATCGCTTAATATACATATGCATACACATACATACATATATACATGTATATTGTAAATCTTATTTGTAAAATTATTTCAAAAAGTTATTTCTTCTTAGTCTTCTTATGGGTCTAGAAACTAAAAATACATTTTGCAAATGCTTAAACTTTTTTTTTTTTATAAACATTTATACAATTAATAGTTGTTTTATTTGTAAAAGAAATTTATAAAACTATTATTGAAATATATCTGAATAATTGTTAAATTGTTCATTTTCAAAGGAATTTATAAAACTATTCTTTAAATATATCTTAATGATTGTTCAAATTTCTTTTGCAATTCGTCTAAATAAAGTTTTATTTACTACAATTTCTAATGATTTCAAAGTTTATTTCGTTACAAATTAAAATAAGTTTGGAAGCAGCAAAAAAAATGATTATATAGAAACTTTATTATATAGAAATTATGATATATAAAATGATTAAAGAAGGACTTGGTTGTGGGAGAACTTCATTATTTAAGGGAGGTTTCTACTTTGTGGACCTCAAAACCGACTCTTTTTTCAACTTCTACTTTAAAAAAAATTGAAAAATGCAAAAATTATTAACGATTGAACATTAAAATCCGATTTTTCCGATTTTTCGACTTAGTTTTTTTTTTTTTATTGACAACGGTTTTTAATATTTTTTCATGATCGAGGTCTATCCCACGCAGACACTATCAGTTAATATGTGTAAATAATTTCATGGCGATTGCTAGTTTTTCGCGCCAGCTATCACTTCCATCAGGTCGACAAACACTGTTTCGAGAAAAACGCGTTTAAAGTTCCAGAAGTACCTTGCGCATAATGGACATGGTGCTTACAAAAGCAGGTATATCTCGAAAAAGATTTGTCGGATCGACTTCAAATTTTAAGACAATATTTTAATAATATCATACTTTAATAAAATGCAAAAAAGAAAATTCCGATTTTTTAATGGTTCATTCCATTTTAAAATGCTATACATAGTTATTTATTTTCCTTTTAACAATTTTTTCTTTATATTATTTTTTTAAATTTTATTCTCTTAAATATATTTTCTTTGGGTTTTTGATTTTATTTCCCCGATCCATGCTTAACGATATGAGTTAGTATTTTTAGTTAATCCTAATTTTAACTAAATGCATGTATTAGCTGTTAATTTATAATTGCCCAAAATGACTTTGTGGACAAGAAAGATCTAAAGATTACATCCGGAAACAATATTCTACCTTAATTTCTTAAACTCTGTTCTTTTTAGCAGCTAACAAATAAATAGGAAAAAAGTATTAGTATAAGTAACTAAATTGAGTGTCATGTTTGCGTTACACTTTTAACACTTTTTGAAATTTTCTTAAATATTTTGTGTATTTTCGACGGTATAAGGTCTATGCCAAAAATTACTTACCTTAACATTAGAGATTTTCCCATACATATTCGTACATTTCAAATATTTGTATATCCATTATACTATAAATTTAATTTTATAAACGATTTTAAGCAATTTTACTGTACAGTAATAACATTTAACTGTTGGCTTTTTACTATACTCTTAATGCATTTATTATTATTAGTTTAATTTTGTTGCCCAACATTTAGAAAAACTGCTTAAATTTGTACCTAGATTGAGTATAACCCCCCCCCCCCATACCCTTGGGAAATTGTTTATTTCTAATACGCAACTGTTCATTATACAACTTCAAGTGCAAGCCGCATCTTGGTCTCAGCTGGGCCATAGAGCTTGGTCAAGTTAGCCTTGTTCTTAATAGACAAGCGTTGTGGTTGTTTTATGTATGTATGTTGTTGCAGTTGTAGTTGTTGTTGTTGTTGTAAATGCTATTGCATATATTTTCTTGGTAGCCGTTCATAAATTGAGCATAAGTTGCGCGACAAGTGCATCTGTAAGATGCATATCATGTATCAGAGGTCCGCTGACCACACAACCTTGTTGAATGAGGAATGTAAATTGAGGAGGGGGAGGGGAGTAATGGAGTTTAGTTGATGCCATAGCAAGTTCGTTGCCTAAGTCTTTTGTTTTACATTTTATCTTTTTATTATTCTAACTGAGGCGTGGCCTACGTGTCTGCAGGCCAACAAAATAAATACTCACACTCACATATACACATACATAGAAGAAACAGCATATCTAATAAAGGCCAACAACTTTCTTTTCTATGTATCTGACACTCTCACTTATATCTGGGCTTATCTTGAACCGTTTATCTTGCATCTTTTGAATATGCATTGAAATGCGACATCGCGAACGATTTCGTAACGATTTCAATGACCATTTTCATATACATATATGTATGTGTTTATATATAATATATGTTCCGATTTCTGGTCAGACGAGCCAAATACGCGACACATTGATGATGTCGGCCTACGTAATCACTTTTACCCCCTCCGAAATGGTAGTGAAAGATGTTGCTGATGTTGCGATGCGAATGATTTGATGAAAGTTCAATGGCAATAACTGATACTATTTTTCTCTTCTTTTTAAAGTTGAAAGGTGTGACATACAATTGAATGGGCAAACAAATAAAACAGTCAAATGCAAAGAAAGGGCTTGACAAATAATGCTGCATAGATAAAAATAAGTTTATTTAAAATATCGAAAAAGTGACAAGGAACAGTTTTTGTATAACTAAAGAAAGTATCTTAATTCAAAAATATTTATAATTGTATACATTTAGAAAACATTGAAAGTAGTTTTTGAATCTTTGTGGCCATACCAAAGTACATATACATACATATATGCAGTCGAACTTTCGAACAAAAATAACCCCTGTTGAGCCACATTTGCATAGAATTTCAATACTCTAACTCGAACCCTACCCCTAAGGGAATCAAACAAAAGTTAAAAACTAATTGAACTAACGACCCAAACACAAATTACAAATTGTTTTCATACAACTGGCATAGTATGAAAAAATTGACGTAGAGCTGATGAAGTGTTCGAAATTCAAAAATATTTGCGATATTTTATTCTTTCCCTTTCCATAACCTGAACTTTTAAGCGGGATTACAACACTTTGAGTTAGGTAACTTCGACTGCATCTATTAATGGATTCAAGTCACTAAGCAAAGTCTCATTTTTAGAATATATCTATAACAAATAACAATTAACAATAAAAGGCATATACATAGATAAAAAGGCAGATAAGAAGATGGAAAGGTAAATAGATAGATACAAAAATAAATAGATAGAAAGATAGGTAAAGAGGTAGATAGAAAGATAGATAGAAAGGAAGATAGAAATATAGATAGAAAGATTGATTAATAGAGAGATAGATGAAAATATATATAGCAAGATAGATAGAATATAGATAGAAAGATAGATAGAAAGATAGATAGAAAAGTGAATGGAAAAATAGACATAAAAATAGATACAAAAATAGATAGAATAATAGATTGAAAAATATACAGAAAGATCTATGATAGACAAATATATAGATAGAAAGTTTGATAGATAGAAAGATATATAAAAATATAGATGGACAGATCGATAGATTGAAAGATATGTGGAAAGATAACTAAATAGACAGATAGAATGATAGATTGAAAGATATATAGAAAGATGGATAAATAGATAGATACATAGAAGGATAGATAGAAAGATAGATAATCTGTATCTATAACTAGGTATAACTAATCAGAACTAAACCAAAATCATTTTTATAATTAGGTAACTCTTTCAGGGCGGAGTTTTAGTTTAACTCTAAACTAGTTACGCAAAATCGAACTGCATATTCTTAATGGCGACTGAAAATCATTCTTTTATCACTGGATATATAAACCCAAATATTTATTTGTAGTGGGGCATATTATCCCAACGAGTGTAGATAGAAAATAAAATAGAAAAAAAAACAAACAAGAAGTTGAAGTTTGGGGCAAGATTTATTTAATTTTGAATTACACAAAGTTACTAAATATTTCTTTGAAAATTTGCTTGGCCTAATTTTCTCAGCAGTCCCGAAAGCATTAAATCAATAAACAACTTGACTTGAAGATAATTGAAAAACTATTTGACCATTGAAGCAGAACATTATAAATCAAATTGAAAAAAAACGAAAGAATTTCTATTTACCAATTAATATAGTTTTAAAACTGTTTTCCAGTAGAATAATAATAAAATTTAACAAAAAAGAGTAATTCATTATAGATTTATACTCAATACCAAAGTCATGTGAGTTCTGATTCGAAAAGTACATACGTTTTAGTCAATCCCCTATGCTACGCCTATGAAAGTAAAATTTTGTTAAATTTTTACACGAATAGATAGATATATTTCCATAAATAAAACACATAAATCAGAGCTCAGAGCGCTAAACTCTTAAACTCAAGCTCAAACTTCAAACTCATTAGTAATCAAAAGCTGTGCAACAACCCGATAGATAGATAGACTCTGAGACACAAGACTCGAGACGGAGACTGAGACGGAGACGGAGATGGAGACGGAGACTGAAACTGGAGACACGGCCATTGAATTCTTTTCAAGACTCATACAAAAATTGTTGCACAAGAGAAAGAGTAGTGCAGGAATAGAGCTATCCATACAGGTAGAGAGTGTAAAAGAGGGAGGTAGGGGGGGATAGTATGTGGGCTGCTTTCAAGTGGCTGCCACTGGAATGGAACGTTGTCACAAGTTGCCTGTTGCCTTGCTTATTTTGTGTCTTAATGGCCATTTTACCCATGTTATTTTAGTGGCAATTTAAATATTTTCAGGTTTTTTTTTTTTTGTCTTGTTTATTTTCAATTTTATGCATTTGTGGAAAATATTTTGAAAGAGAAAAAAAAAGAGAAGAAAGAAAACAAGATTTAACTTAAATAGTTGTTTTTTTTTAGTTTCATTTTTATTAACTAGCTTTTGAGGAGGATGACTTCTTGGCCTTGATCTTGTTGCCACCACCAGAGCCACCAATAGTTGACTTTTTGCGTCCATTCAATTTGGTTTTGTTGGTGGACATTGGCAAGGGTTTTGGTTTAATAATCCTTGCCTCGACCCTTATATAGAGATCATAATTGAAATCTCCGCATGTCTTGCCTGCATATAGAATAAGATGTTGAAAAGTTATTGATTAGCTATCAGTTCAATATCTTTTGTTTTACATACCGCAACACATTTCCTCGCCACAGGACTCACAGGTCATCAGGCGTGTCTCTACTATTCCCGATTTATTCTTAATCTTCTTGACACAATTATTCAAAGCGAACTCGCGACGATCTTTTGCCTCAGTTTTCAATTCCAATTTACCCATTTCGACCATACGGCTAAAATATTCCTCTTCCAATTTATTTTTCGGTCTCAATGTTGTAAGCATTTTCCAGTCGATGGGAACAGCACAAAGTTCCATAAGGACAACATCTTTCATTTCATTGGGCACTGGATCAGCATATGTATAGAAGGCTTCGCGTTCTCCATTGCTTTTAAGCAATTTACGCATCTCCTTTTTGGGCATCTTGAAGGCATAATCCTTCTCTCTGATCTTAATCTCCTCGGCTCGTACCTTAACGGGACGCATTTTATAATCGGGCACCTTTTCCATTAAGCGTTTAAATTCCTCAATTGTTTGTATATTGCTGCGACTCAAATCCAAAACGGGTACAACCGTTTTCTTTTTGGCCAACAAATCATCCAATTTACTCATATTTTTGCTCTTCAATCAACACCAAAAAATTGTTAAATTTTCTTATATCTTTCTATTCTTCTATTGAACAAACAAATGGAGCAAATGGAATGCGTTGCCAAGGCAACAATACTTAAATTGGTATTTTTGCTATACTTTGTTTTACTATATTTTGGTATTCTTTTTGTATTTTTTTTTTAAATAATTAAATTTCTTTTTTTTCAGCGCCTGGTCAAATGAACTCATCTGGAAGCTTGTGTGTAATTCGGTAGAGAAGTCAAACAAAACAGAAAACAGCAAATAGATACCGAAACAGAAAACCGAAACCCGTTGAAAAGCAGTTGGCCCGTTTTTTTTTTTCGTTTTATTTTTTTTTCTGTTATCGTGCTGGCATTTAATTTACTTTATTTTGGTTACGTGGTTTTTGTTTGGGCCTGAAGTCTAACTTGGAGTTGAAATTGGAGTTGGAGTCGGCAACGGCCGAAAAAGAAAGTCACGACATTTAAAGCGCCAGAAACAAGATTTCCAAGATTCTGCAACGAAAGTCAAAGTTACAAGTTTACTTCCAAAAAAAAAAAAAAAGACTACCCGGCCCATAACCCCGTTACCGACCGACACTAGCTTCCCCTTCGGTTCAACGTCTTCTTAGCGCTGCAGTGCAGTGTGTGTATGTGTGTGTGTGCCACATTTAGAAAGTGAAAATCGAGTGCAGTTGTCGGCATATTTTGGCCTGGTCTTTGCCTTTGGGCGCTGACGCTGCAGTTGAAAGTGAATTGATATATATACGTATATATATATATATATATATATATATATATATTTGGTCGGTACGGTCTATCGGTAGCTGTTACTTACATACATACATCGTTATTTCCATTCATCAATAAAGTGGCCAACGGTACGGAGCAGCAGACAGACAAAAGTTCAACAATGGAGGCCGAAGAAATTACCAAACTTGTTGATGGCGTTTATAGGGTAAGTTCATTTGGCTTTTTTTCTCTTCTCTCTTTTAAGTGTGCCAGTTTTTTGAAAATGAATGAAACATAAAAAGTTGTAATAGAATTTTATTAGAATTTCCATAAGTTGAATATATATAGATATACATATTTTATACTACAACTAGGGACTTGGGCGGATTTAGGGGGGGGGGGGGGGGGGTTCAAGTCAGATTTATGAAACATTTTATAAGTCAATTTCCCCTCCCAAAATCAAGCTTAGATCCGCCACTGACTAGAGAAGCTGTTAGGCATATATTAAGTGCTTAACTAAGTTTAAATTCAAGACAAGGACAAATTTTGGGCAATTTTTTGAAATGTTTTCTTTATGTTTTACAAATTGTAAATTAAAGATTTTTTTTTTTTGATTTGTTAATAGTTTAAGTACTGGCAACTTGAGTGATCTTTATCTATTTCCGGCATATTTCAACATTTTTTTTATAGGAACATTTTCCTGTATAAAATATTTATATGTATATATATTAATTTGTTATGTTTTGTAAGAGCTGAAGCTGTTAATAATATGGTTGTTAGTTGTTTGTGTGTGTGTGTGTTTATATAATCAAATGTCAGGCTATTGCGTGAAGGCCATTTCTATTAAACCATTTATGAACTAATTTTTGGTTTTCGTATAGACATTTTTCTAAACGTTCATAGCCGCATAATGATGATGATGATAACCGTTTTTGGTTAACAATTTATAACGTTAAATGTTTCTTTTTTTTTTTGTATTTTGGGGTTTAACTTAATGCCGCACGCGATAACCATAAAAAGGTACAAAATCAACAAAAAAATATTGATACAAACAAATTTCGAAAAAAAAAAACAAAAATTGGAGGGGTGATTTAACTTATATTTAAACGAAGTTTTAATACCCTTACATAATAGTTATAATTAGCAAGCTTCTTCGCCTTTAGACAATGAATATGATAAATTTATAAAAAGATGATTGTATTTTTAGTTTATAGTTAAGAAATGTAATTGCGGGATTTCTTTTTTCGCATATACCCTTTAAGTCAGTGTATACAAAAATTGTAAATGGTTAGAAAAATATGTATTTTTAGATTAAGAGACATTTTGAAAGTGAATTTGCTTGTTTGTTTTTTTTTTTTTTTGTGTTTTCCAGCTAACTGTGGTGGTAAACCAAATTTGGTCACGACATTTTGGACAAGGGGCTTGAATAGGTTGTAGTTGGCTTAGACAAGTTCAATTGAATTTTTGTTAGTCTATTGCCACAAGACGGCGTTGAGATGACGCTGGCTCCGCCTTGAGAGTTTGGCAAGTTGCAGCTACTTTTGTTTTTTCTTTTTTTTTTTTTGTTGCATTGTCGCGCGGTTGCAGTTGCATCTGCCGCGTTTGGTTAGCAAGTGTAGCAAGTGGTTAAGGGGGAAGGCGTTGCACATTTCGCGCATCTATTTCATTATGTAACTTTTGAGTGTGTTGTTGTTTTTTCGAAACTTGCTGCTGTTTGTTTGCGGCTTTTTGTTGTGTAGCTTGAAATTGCGGAAATTTTGTTGTATCTGTTTTTCTTTTCTATTTTTTTTTTTTGGGCTGTTTCCTTGGCACGTTGTTGTGTTGTTGCTATTGTTGCATTTGCACACATGGTTGCATTTTCTCGACCAGGCATTTGCATTTTGGTTTCATAGTTTCTTTTTCATCTCAATGTGTCACACACTTAGAGTGAAATAGAGAGAGGGAAAGAGTTTGTCTCTTATTGAATTAGTTAGTGTATATATGTCGAAGGCGCGGTCAAAGACGAAAGACTCAGGAAACGAACTTGTTTTCAGTATTTTCCACTTGCATATTGATATTGGAATCGGAATCCGTTGACTTTATACATAAATTGCTATGCATTAATCAACTCACTTCCTTAGTTATTTCATTATGATTTTGTATATATGTATATATTTTTTTTTTTCACTTGAATTTTTTTTTTATGTTTCTGTTTCGCTTAATTCGCAGTGATTTATTTTGATACGTCGTTGGTCTCGAGCCTCTCTCAGTGCTCAGTTGTCTGTCAGTTTTAAGTGGTCTACAGATTTATTATCACAATATTATTATTATGTTATGCTATTTTCTAATTAATCGACTGGCATTTGCCTATATGCTTCGCATTGCTAGCAGTTTCTTTCGATTTGCATGTCTCTTATTTTGTTGTTTTGTTTTGTGGATTTTTTTTTTTTTGTAGTTTTAAGCGGGTTTCAAAATTAATGACTTATCATTTAGATTTCTCTTCAAAGATCATTAGCAAACTGTTTTTTATTTCTAGAACTGGCAACCTTTCTAAATATATATTCCCAGAAACTGTTTAAATTGGCACATATCTAATCAAGCCAAGTTAAGTGTGTGGTCCAGATTAAATGACAGATTTTCGAAACAGGTTTTGTTTTTTTTTTCTTACCCAAAGCTTTTAAATTGATATTTCACCTATAATAAAAATTGGCAAGATAAAACGACAACGATAATACGGTATATAGAATGATCGATGGGGGAAAAGTTGAAATCTAAATTAAATTTGAAGGCATCTCAATCTTGGCTATTTAGTATACAAGTTTTCATTTCATTTTTCCCAGTGTAGCTTTAATCAAAGATTAAAGTGGATTTTGATTCCCTTCTCTTCTGCAAAATTCCTGCAAATTCATTTAAAAGATTGTTTGTCATTCGCTTAGATTTATGACACATTCTCCAAAAAAAAAAAAAAAACAAAAACAAAACAAAAAAACAGAAACATAAATTGAATCTGAAGTCAGCGAACGTCTGATCAAAATGACATCCAGCTGACCATACAAGCCATGCCGCTTGAATGGGAACACCTCACACGAGTGGCAACTGAAAGGGGGCGAAGCCCCTCAAGAGCCAAAGAGCCGGCACAGCATGTGGCGCATACAAGTGGGAAGGTGTCCAAAGTGCTGAAACTACAAAAAAATAAAAAACAAGCAATGAAAATAAATTAAAATTGCAGCGCCACTGCAACAGCACCGGCAACAACTGCAATGGAGACGATGTCTAATGCCCAGTGACAATCCAGGGAACAACTTGCTGGAACTTGCCACTGTCACTTGCAACCGAGAATATGTGAATGACTGTCGAGAGGCATTTGTATGGCTGCAGCATTAGAGAGGCAAACCCGACAACATGGACTGAGACTGGGCTTTGAGGCAAAGGGTTAGGAGATGTGGGATGTGTGTATGAGTGTGTGTGGACCCGGCAAACTGGAACTAGGTCAACGGCCGAGTGGGCTAAGAAGCCTTATGAATTACCCTTCAGTGAATTTATACATTTCTACCTCTGATGTCTGACTTAAATAGTTTTCTGATATATTTTTGCATTTTCATTTAAAGTATTAAAAAAATTTAATGTATGATTTTAAAATAATTTCAAATGTTGTAAAACACAATATTAAGAGTTATTTATGAATTTGCATACTTATGTTACCGATTCCAAATATTTTTGAAAAAAAATTGTCTTAATCAATTTTTATATACATATATGATTTATATGTATTATTTAACACTTGCTCGGTCTTACATGATAGAAAATTTGATACTGTCTCTCTTCTAATACGCTATAAACCTTGATCTAACACGATGTGCTAAATATTTAAAAAATAAGAATTTAGACTATAAGGAACTTTTGTTGCAGAACAACTTCCCTGGACTTTCAAAAAATTAAAGCCATCCGAATTTAAAAAAAAAATAAAATATTACTTCTTCTGCCAATCATTGTTCATTGTGGAATTGGTTCAGATTAAAACAAATAATTCACAATAAGACAATAGCAGTTCTAGAGAAACTGAGTACTGATGATTCGGAAAATTTTAAGAAATCATTGAATTGGCTAGCATCCTGAAATCTTCAGCTGAAAATTCTGATTTAAAAGACGATAAAATTTCGCAAGGCAGTTGGGAAACCCCATTTTTCTTACACCAGCAGTACTACAAAGAAGACAAATTGAAAAAAAAAAAATTTAAAACTTCTTCGATTTTCATTACTACCATTCGGATTTCATACTCTTTAGTTTGATTTTACTTTAATTTTGTTATTGAAAGTATTGTACAAAATATTCCAAATTAGAGAAATAAATATTTTCATTTTGAATCTGTGGACATCTTAGAACCTAACTCCTTATTTTGTATGAAACCCACTCCTCGCTTAACACGGTGATTTCTAGGAACGCATCCCTCGTGTTAAGCGAAGGCCAGGTGTATGTATATTATATGCTGATCTGCTTTGAAATCGATAAGTAATAGTTAAAATTAAGCAATAAAGATTTTAAAATATTGTTAAAATTTGTTATAGGTATGTATATAAAATTAGGCATTATCATAGAATCAAATGAGGTATCATATTTTTATGTTACCTTTTTTTATGATTAGCTATAATAAATTTAAACTAATAAAATTAGAACTAATTTTTATGTGAAAATGCGCAATATCGCAGACTTTACATCAAATTAATTTATGTTTACCTTTGGTTGTTCATTGATATATATTTTTTAAAATTGTGTTTAAAAAATGTTTAAAAACTTGAAAAGAGTTTTGTGCATTTACTGGAACAAATTCTCTTTTTTAAGTTCCTTAAAAAGTGAACTCATTTGAAGCAGATTAAGAAGGAAACGAATGAAATTAGTTTTTAAAATCTTGTGTTTTCTCTGACAATATACACAATTTTAAAATAATTTTATTTTGTTTATAAATTTTGCAATTTATATTTATTATTTTGATTTGAGCCACCCTTACTGATTCTATTTTTATACAAATTGACTCAGAACTTCTTCTTTATAGAACTTTTGGAATTACTCTCATTTACTTTCCTCTTCCTCCTCTCTCCTCCCCCTTTTTTAATATTTAATTCGTTAAAGTTTTCGTGGTCACGCAATGAATGAAATATTTCACATTTAACATTTTTCACGCACTTTGCGTTCATCTGGTTGGGGGGCCATGAGAAGGGGCGTGACTGGTTGCGCCTTGACGCCTTTTGCTAAAGTTTTGTCAACAGATAGCTTAACTTGGTTTTCTTGTTGTTGTTGTTATTATTGTTGTTAGTGTGGTTGTGGTTGTTATACCTGTTGCGTGTTGTTGTTTTCTAATTGGCATAATTGCGGTTTGGTTGTTCATTCGTTGTGCTGTTGTTGTTGTTGTTGTTGCTATTTCTGTGGGCTGCATTCTCGCATGCCTCTTAGGTGGGTGTGTCCCATGCTGGCGTCGTTAAATTATGGCCTAGCCTGAATTGTGGCTCCACTTGCTATAGTACAATGGCATGCCTCGTTGAGAAACATTGTGGTGGGTGAGTGGGTTACGGGTTGCGGTTTACGGTTTTACGGCTTGCATGCCGTTTTGCTTTTGAGTCTTAGTTTTTAATTAAAATGAAATTACATACAAAATGTGTATGTGTGAGTGTGTGTGTGGTGTGCGCGCACTCAGTGGGGCGATTTATGTTAAGCGCCGATTAGAGTCGTACTTGCGCAGGCCAGGGGAGGGGGTGGGGGGTTTCAACCTGTGTGCCAACCTACCTCAATTAATTTTGGGTTAAATATTGTCCAACTGAGCGAACGAGAGATTTGCAGGCGTGATAAACCCCGATTGCGTCAGCAACTTACATTTCTAATTACCACTTGTTCAACTGTTAGATACAATTTTAAAAGGATAGATACACAGACATACATATGTATGTACATACATACATACATATATATGCATATAATTTGTTTTAATCAGTTCTAAAATAAAGTCTCGTATAGAACGAGTAATAAAGTTACATTTCTAAAAACTTTTTCAACCTTTTTTACTTTATTTTTATTTAAAATTCCTTTGTCAGATATTTGCTCAGTCAAATTTTTGCTCATTTTATTTGTAGTTTCCTTAATTGAAATAAAATTCTAAAGTAGGATCGATGTATATGGTAACGTCTCTATTCAAGCAAATTCTAACTCGGTGGAAATTAGAAAAATTGCGTCAACAAATATTTTTTCAGAACTTTATGCCAGTCAAAAGGAAGAAACAAAGTTGAATTGTTACTGATTCATTATATGTGAGCTAAATTATATAAACAAATAGAGAACTATCTGTAAAAATGTGTATAAATTTAAAAACTTTTTTAATCCAAACAATTGAAGCATTAAAATATATTTAATTACTTATCTGGTTCATACTTCAATTATGTTAGTATTTTGTTTTGTTTCCCAACACTATCCACCAGTGTAACCACAAATTACAGTTGGATGGCAGCACCGTTGACCTTTTGAATTTTTTGCCCGTTAAGTTGGAATGCCACTCAGTTGAATTTGTATTGCTTTGGCGACCAACTGTCAAGGATAGAATTTATTTAAAACAAAAACAAAAGTAACTATTTAAGCTGCTGATTGTCGGTTAATTAACGTAACTTCTCAACTGAGATCACCGCTTGATTGTGGCAGCCACAAAATGATAAAAAGTAAACACAATTAACATTGATAAACCAATAAATGCTGAGAGCTTAAAAAAACAAAAAAAAAAGGTTCAACATGTTGAAATTCTGTTTGTGTGTGTGTAAGTAATTGCACTGAGGTCAGAGCCGGCTGCCAACGCCAAGTGAGTGCACTTGACTGTAGATGGAGATGTAAAATTATATATTCAAATGCAGTCGACAATCGGTGTGAGTTATTTATATATATGTACATATATATATATTTATACATGTATGTGTCTCTGTCTGTCTCTCTATCTATGTATGTATATATATCTATCTAAATCAGCCAGGTAAATCATAAAAGCAAACACTCAAAGTGAATTCGAGACGACCTTGTGGCATTGTGAGTGAGTTTTGAGTATCTAAAGCGTTTGGCTTGGATCACGTTGATCATAGTGATGCATTCATTCCCACGCCTTGATGCCACATTTGCAGCCAATAAATTTTAAAAGCAAATAATTTCAACTTCTATTTGGCAATTTTACTACAACAATAATTTTGTCTGTTTATTATATTATTTTTCTCTATTTTTTCTTTTTTTACATTTTGTTGCTAATTGTTTTGAAGAGACGGGCAAAGGAATTTCAGTAGTCATGAGGCGGAAATGATTTAGAATCAACGCGAATAACAATTTATTATGCTTAAAGAAAAAAATATATAAATATAAAAAAAGAACTCAATGCCTCTCCCCACACCAGCTCCCCCCGTCTCTGGCTATCCCTCTCTGTGTCTCTAGTGTTTTTTTTAATGAGCATTTAAAGAATGCTATTTGCTTGTCTTGTCTTGTATATAAATATTTTTTGGTGTTATTTTTTTTGGAAAGTAACCAGCATTGTTTGTGGCAACAATGAATTTGCTTTGTGTGACCCATAAGACAAGTTTAATTTCAATTTTGGAGTTGCGTGTTAACTGAAATGAACTCCATCTATACATATGTATACGTACATCTATCCATCTATATGCTCAAAGCTTCGGCATTGTCTACTGATGAAACTTACTGGGCCAAGCCCAGGATCAATGTATGTACCTGGTACACATATTTAGATATTGTTGTCATGTTTTTTCTTCTCAGTTTCTTTTCTTTTTCTTTTGTGTGGTTTTGTATGGTAAGTGGCAACATTCGAAACCTGATGTCATCTTGGTTAATTTAATTATTTTTTTTTTTTTTTTGATTTTTTTTATTTTGTTCATTTTTCTTTTCCCGTTGACAAGTAAATGACAAACGATTCACGTCATCCAGGCAATTGCAGTACCATTTGAATTTTTCTCATTTTGTATTCAATTGCAATCGTGTGGCATAAGATTTTCTTATAATTAATTTATCATTTAGCATGTCTATTAATAACAAACTTAATTTGTATGATTCAGTATATAGAATGATTTAAATATACTGAAGTTGCTAGAACATGAAACTGTTAGGATAGTTCTGAAGTAAATGTACAACTCTAAAGATATTGATGACCACTTTTTTAATTCTTTGGCATTGACCTATTTTTAAATTTTGCTAAAGATCATCAGATGGCCACATGCATAGTTTACGATTCTAGAAAGGACATATAGACAATTATCCATTATACCGTTGCAATTGTATATTAATTTTGGTCAGAAGTTTGCAACGCATAGAAGGAATCATCTCCGACTATATAAAGTATATAAAGCTGAGTTGATGAAGCCATGTCCGTCTGTCTGTCTGGATAAACACGATCTTCTCCGAAACCCTTAAAGCTACAGAGCTCCACATAGGCTTCTTTTTGCTGCAGGCATTGTATATGCCGATCAGATAACTATATCATATAGCTTCCATCGGAACGATCGGTCGAGAGCAGAGTTTAACTTTTTTTTAACTTTCTAAGATATCCACCAAGTTTCATCAAAATCGGTTGACTATATCATATAGATCTCATAGGAACGATCAGTCGAGAATATAATTTTTGAGCGATTGTCACGAAATTAAATATTTGGAAGTTAAGTATATATAGAAATGTCTGTGCCAAGTTTTAGCCAAATCGGTAAATTATATGCTATAGCTCCCATAGAAACAAACCGACGAAAAATTTTTTTTCGCAAGCCACGAACATTTAAAATACATAGGTTAGACTTATTAATATACTTTCTAATGATTTTGTAGAACTATAAATAGGTAATTGTTATATAAAAGTTTTCAAGAGCACGGCCGAAGTTAGCCCATCCTTCTAGTTTTTTCATTTCTATATCATTATAATTTTTCTTATACACTGATGTTTGTTTTTTAATTTATTAAAACTATTATAAAATTTTATCTAATAGGGAAAAGGTTTATCTTTGGTTTGATATATTTTTTTGCACTTGAGGAAAATTTTAAAAGTATGTATGTATTAACAAAGTCTTTTTTCTATAGACAAGTTCATCAAGATTTTAAAATTACAGGGATGCAATGACAATAAATTGCATATAGTACATCCGATATATGTGTACATATGTATATAATAAACTGTAACAATTGTTTTCTGGAATTGTTGTTATTACTTTCATTTCACATTCACCATTGAATCATAGGTAAATGTAAAAATTTAGTAAATGTGCAAGAAATTCAATTAGCATTACGAGACTGTGACTATTTTTAAATAATGACCAACAATAACTAAAAGTGGACAGACTTACACGGAACCAAGAGCCAAGTAATGGATGTCTCTTTTTTTTTTCTTTCTTATTTGTTGACCACAAATTCCATCTACAAAATTATACAATCGCCAACTGGACTTTTACTACTCGAAGCAAAACAAAAACACATTACGACAGCCTTACCACATGGAGGAAAGTCATAATGAAATTGAATTCAAGTGGAGACAAATGTTGGTCTAGTCATAAATTAGTTTTAATTAGTTAGTATACAATGGATATATAAACATGTTAACATTTCAACATTAATATACACATAATGTAATAGATTTGAATAGTTGAACAACTTGATTAATCTTTTCTTTTCCCTCTCTTTTTCCTTATCGATTTGCAGAATATACTTGATCGTTTCAATCCGGGTGCCAGGCAACTAATCGCAGCGGGCAAAAGTTACCTCAAGGCATTGCATGGTAAGCATGAGAGCATAACTTAGTAAGCATCTATCATCTAAGTAATTGCCCAGATATGACCACACCACACAGAGACTTGTACACACTTTGCCTGGGAATGAGTGTAATGTGTGTGTGTGTGCTTGTGTGTGTTTATTGTACAGTTAACTAATTTGCAATGCATTTTCGTGCCATTTTCATTCCAACAGGTGCTGCAACCGCCTCGCGTCTATTCAATGAAGCATTGGCAAAGATTGCAATGAACGCCCAGCAGAGCGGAACGGGCGATATTGGTAAGACCAAAAAAAAAAACAAAAAACAAAGGAAGATCTTTTAAAAAAAAAAGAGAAGTAGAAGTAGGAGTAATCAATTGTATTAACTTTCCACATCATTTCAACAGGTTCAGCTTTGATGAGCGTTGTGAATGTTAACAAAGAGATACAGGAGCAACAGATGAATATTGTAAGTAGATAAAGACACAATTTATATTGATTGATCTATGTAACTATAGCAATGAACTATTTGGTAATTACACCTAATTAAAAAAGAAGAAAAGACTCAATATCTTAAAGTATGCCAACAATGTTTCTCAAAACAAATGCCGCTTAGTATTTGTCTCTTTTAAAACAGATCGTAAACTTAAATTAAATAAAATGTATGCAGTTAATAAAAGATAAACTTAATTAGATTGTTTGTACTTTATTCGTTTAAAACACTCTTTTGCATTTGTTTGCTAGTAAATTTCAACCTGCATATTAAGATTTAAATGAAAATTAAAAATTTTTATAAAAGTCCAGACTAAGTTCAACTATGCCGAATGTTGCATAGCCTTTCTTACAAATTTTCAAATTGTCTATTAAATCTGATTTATTCCTCCACATATACATAGCATGCAAATATCATATATTTCTACGTTAGCTATATATATAAAATTTGAAGAAAGAATAAGATATACTTCTCCTTAGAACTAATAAATGCTAAGTTTAGTTTAGGTTTCGTTAAGTTTTAAAAGTATATATCAGACTAGTGTTAAGTTAAGTACAGGTGCTTGTGAAACAACAAAAAACTTGTTTGAAGCGTTCGTTCCCATGGAAACTATAGAATATAAATTACCGATTTTAATAAAACTTGGAAGAAGTATCGATATACATATCAAACTAACAAGTACCACGTTTTGTTAGAATCGCTTAAAAATAATGCTAAACTTTATTCTTTTTCTTTTCTTCCTCCTATCGGTTCAAATCTATGTAGCTCGTAACTAGCTATAGTTTTTGTCTTTGAGTATTGTCTCCGCGAATCGAGCCCTCGGTCGATTGGACTCGAGCTGTGGTCAATTAGTGTTCCCGTTGAAATTCGCGCGAAAAATAAAATGTCCATTCAGTGTGCTTAATTTTTTTTCCTTTGACGTGTTTTTTTTCATGTGTAGAATCAATTCATAAAACCTTTCTAGAAAGTACTAGAATTTAGTCATAGAAGGTACATTCAAAGCAAATATATTTAACTAATTTGTATTCTTAAACAAATCAGTTGCTAATTGTAAATGCAAATTCAAGTTGCTAAATTTAAGTACAAAAAATAATTGTAGTTTTTTTTACATTTGTGTACATTTTTTGACACAATGCTTGAAGACATTTTCGAATTGCACTTAGATTGAATTGCTTTTCAGATTTCTATATTGTGTTTTATGTTTTATTTTGATATATAGCTGAAAGCCTTTTATGTTGATCTATTGGTGCCATTGGAGACGAATCTCGAGAAGGATACAAAAGTTGTGCAGCATGAGCAAAAGAAGTTCCTGCAACAGCATAAAGTGCGAATGGAGAGCTATCAGAAGGCCGTCTCCACAATGAAGAAGCAACGCAAGAAAAAGGCTACACCCGAGAATACCGAAAAGGAGCTTAGGGTGAGTGAGAGAAAGAGAGATGATAATTTCCAATTAATTAAAATCGTTCATCATTCCCCTTCAAACAGAGCCTACAACTGCTGGAGGATCAAAAAAAGAAATTGGATGTATTTTGCGATCAAAGTTATAAGAATGTAAGTTTTGGCTAATTATGGATACTTTTTCGTATTAACTTTGGTTTTAACTTTTAGGCCATGACACAGGAGCGTCGTCGGTATGGCTTTGTATTGGAGCGTCAGTGTTCGATAGCCAAACATTGGATGGCCTATCATACCACCGGAAAAACAGTAATTGATAATAATTTCGAAAATTGGCAAGAAATTGCTGCTTCTCGTGAGATCATTCCGCCGGCTGCATACGAGAGCGGCTACAGCAGCTCCAGTAATAATAACAACAGCAACAACATCAATAACAATAGCAACAACAACAGCAACAACAGGCGCTTGGTGAGTCACCATGATCATCAAAGTTGATTGAGCGCTAACAACTCTGTTAACCATTTGCCTGCCTCTCTTTATTCTGCGCATTTTTTTTCCCCCAGGAGCGGATTAAAGACGTTGAAGATGATCAGGGTCAAAACCATGGCGCCCAATTGAAAAAATCACGCAGCATCGATGCACCCTACGGCGATATGCGTACATTACACGAACGTGAGAATATGGGCGGAATGGGTGGTGTTGTTGGTTCGGCACATTATGCCCAGAATTCATTGCCACGCGCCAAATCAGATTTTAATCTGGCATTGGTTGGCACAGGCCCATCAGCAGGTACATACATACATATATACATATACATATGTACATATATAGAAACAAGATATACATACAACTTCCTGTTCGATCCATGCTAATAATAACTTTGTTCAATTACCAGTCAATAAACACAAGATTGTTGAGGAGCAACTAACCCAACTTAGCGATGATCGTGATCATCGTGATCATGAGCGTGGCGACCAACGTCCATTGGTTAAGGCATTATATGCCTATATGCCCTCGGGAGAGAATCAATTATCCTTCGAAGAGGGAGATCGTATCGCTTTGGTTGGCGGCAAGGCCAAGGGCTGGCAATTCGGTGAGAATTTGCGGACTCAGCACTTTGGTTGGTTCCCAGTTGCCTACACCAATGCAGAGAGCGGCGGTGAGCTAGTGCCCATTGGTGGCTTAGGATTGGGTGTGGGAGTGGTAGCAGGACGCCGCTATGAGAATATGCACATGAGTTATGAACGAAATGGCCCCGGATCCAGTGGCCTAAGAAGCTATCACGAACAGCATCAACAGCAGCAGCAATACATGTCCGAAGAAAATGAGTCGTCAACTTATCGTCGTCGTCGCAATCACAGCACAGAGGAATCCTCTTCGCCCACTCGCATGTTCGGTGACACCATCAAACAGCAAAAGAAATATCGTGGCGTTAGCTCTGCCGGTGGCAATCCTCGTCCCGGTCCACCACCCACATTGCCAGCACCGGTGCCAAATGGCCAGCAAAATCAAACGTCGCGTATGTTGAATAGCTCCCAGAGTTTTTGTGCCACCAATGGAGTGCCGGCAGCTGTTGAGCGTCGTAAACAAAAGCTACTCAATGGAGTGCAGGTGGGTTCCTATTCCTATGCCAATTCCATTCTATGCTGATCATCACATAAATATCTCTTAGACTTCGATGAGCCACCCATCGGGAAAATCTGGAGTTGCAGCAAAAACTTCACTCCATAGCAGCAATGACAGTGGATTTGCCAATGAGCCGCCACCACAGCCCGAAGTTGATTACTCGGATGAAGAGCCGGCCACACAGCGTGTGCCCATTCGGTAGGTCATTAGAATTGGATCCAAAAGAGGAGATATGTAGCAAAGAAATCCATATGTAAATTGAGATTTTGCCATTGCTCCTTGTGCTCCATCTTTTGTTTTTTTGTCACTAATATGCATCCAGCTTTGGCCTTCATTTGATTTAATTTAATTTATCTTTTATTTTTGCTTCTCTTTTCTCTATTTTCTTTTACTTTTTAATTTCATGTATTTGCTATTTTTCAATGTTATCCCATCCATTATGGTTGCATTTGTTTTTGTGTTAACAACGCCCACACGTGCACAACCACCCACCAAAAAAAAAAAAAACAAAAAAAAAAAAACCAAACTAAATCCACACCATTTCCACAAATATAATCGGGTATTATGAAAGACGACGCGCCGATACCAATTCGCACACCCACACAGTACCCAGGGATGTGGCTTCTTGGACACTGAATCGGAATTTTCGCAATAGCGTGGACAGCCAGATAGATGACAAGAGTTTGCATCGCTTGAGCAGACAGAATGGCATCGGTGCCGGAAAGATGCGTTATGATCTGATTGCCTCCGATGATGAAATTCTTCAGGCCTCGAGTGCCGGTCTAAAGCGTACGAAATCTTTTTGGAAATTCGGCGGTGGACGGAGTGGTGAAGATATATTGGCAGGCATGTCTTTGTGGCAACATCGTGATTTGGTTGCTGCACCCAATTTGGATGAGTTGCGCGATAGAGACGAATTGGAGAGGCGCTCCAATGAGGATCGAAATGGCACACTGACAAAATCGCACAATTCCAATTCGTCGCAGGAGAAGCGTGAACGGAGTCTTGTACGTAAGGATAGCATTACCAGCACAGAGATCTATGGCGATGAGGATGAAAATATTTATGGCATAAGTCAGGCTCCACAACAGCAACAGTCGCAGCAGCAGCAACAGCAACAGCAATCGCAGCAACAGAGGAGCAGCTATACACCCAAGTCACGTATGAAGATCATGAAGACCATTGAGATTGATATTGAAGAGCCAACCGATAGGGAGCAGCAGTCAAAATCCCATACGCTAAGCCGTTCGAAACCACAGTTTCCTCCTCACTCCACAGATGAGGGCGAAAGCGATGAGCAGGGCACACTCAAGCTCAGTGATGTGAATAACTTTTTCGATGACAATCTGACATCAAAGGCCAATGGAGCTAATCATGGCCATGGTCATGGACATGGCCATGGTTTGGTAATGAAAACGGTTAAACGACAGGATATACTCAAGCAGTACTATACCAGCGAGGATGATGAATCCGATGCGGAACTTAAATCAACTAGCTCAGATCCCTACGATTGCATTGTGATCAATGATCATTTGGTGCGCAAGGATGACAAATTGCGCCGTCACCATCATCAGCAGCAGCGGCAGCATCAGCAAGAGCAACAGCAAATGGAATTCCATACATTTCGCTCATCCACATCGACTACAGCGACCAATACGTTGAAGAAATCCTTATCCAAGGATCAGGATAGTAGTACACTGACACGCAATTCTACGGGAAATTCAGGTGCTCCTACAGCCACAATTCTGCCACGTACCCGCCTGCTTAAGTCATCAACGTCATCCAGCAATAATAACAACAGCAGCAACAACAGCAACAATAATAATAGCCACCACAAAAGTGCCACATTGGAACGTAACTCCAAATCGCATGCGGGCAACAAAAGCTATGGGCCTTGGTATGATTTCTGGGATCAGGAGCAACATGGAATGACAGGACAAAAAGTATCTAGCGCCAAATTGAAATGATGATTGAAGAGATGGAGAAGGGAGAAAGAGCGCTTGGAAGATCGAGTGAGTTCAGTTTCGGCGTTTTCTTACCGGAGAAGAAAATGCGCAGAGAGCGAGTGCATAATGGCAACTTGCAGGAATAGAAAAAAAAAAAATCGAACAAAGAATGTATCAATTTTCTATATACATATATATATGCATATGTACAAATTTTATTTTTGTTTAATTTCCGCATGTTCGATAATCATAATCACAAAACTTGACAATGTGAGAGCATAATGTTTCATTCTTGTTGCCTGGCATTGCGCACATTTAAGTTTTATTAGTAATTAGAATTAAGCTGCAAAGAATATAAATTTGAATATATATATGTATATCAATATGTATGTCACTTCTTCCGTTTTTATATTTTTTAGCAGACGACCTGGCGTCTATCGCAATTTTTCAATAGATTACATGTAAAAAGCAAAGCTAGATTTTTTACCCCCCACCCCCCCTCCAAAATTAAAAATATTTTTTAACTGTAAGTAAGTGCCACCTGCGCCCAAAAGTGTACAACTTGGATAAGGCATCCATTAATCCAATCCACATGATTTTTGTCCATTGCTCAACAATCTTTGCAGAGCCTCTCAATTTGCCACTGTGAAATTGCGTCACACCAAGACCAATGATCGCTCCGCTCCAATGATCTATCGAAGCGTTAACAAGTAGCAACGACAGCGAAAGGTGGAGTTTCTATTATGACCAAACTTCAGCCACACAAAAGAGTAAAATACATAAACAGGCATCTTATCTATCTATCAGTTAGAAAGTCTACTATATATGTATACATATATTATAATCGAACATTTTAATATAATCGCATATATTATAAATTTCTATATATATCACATATACATTATATGCAATACAAATAAATACATATTTAACTAGTTCCAGTTTCGCACTGGGTTTGGATTTTTAATATTTTTATTAATTTTTTTTTTTTCATAGTCATTAAGTTGTATTGTTTGTTAAAGAATTACATATGTTTTTAGGTACTTGTATGTTAAAGGTCACATCGAAATGTATATGCAATTATTATGCTGAATAAAATGGAAAATTGATTAAAAAAACAGTAAAACTTTATCTGTGATTCAATAAAGTTCATTTAAGAATTCAATGGCGGGAACTTTATCGACTCCCCAAAGTATGCAACAAAAATATTTATTTATCAGTGGCCCATTAACAGACGGTCGCTATCTTAACGGACATTTAATTACTGTTTTACTGTTATTATTGACCATTTTAGTTATTTATTTGGGAATTAATTTATCACGTAAGTAATAATACTGAAAAATCGGTGGAAAAGTATATACATATGTATGTATGTGCAGTAATTGTGCCCTACAGTTTAAATAAAGTTAGATATCGATAACAGCGCCAAAGTGCCAACGAAACAAAAGTCGATAACGATAGAATACTCTGCCTAGGACAACCTTGCATTTGAACCAAGTCTCGTAAGTCAATCATGCACGGATCTTGGAAAATCGTTCTACCTGTCGGATTTGTTTTATACTCTCTGCCACTGTTTTTACGCGTCAACAGCTCGTCGGACTATATTATTGATGAGGAGTTTCATATACCACAGGGCTTGGCCTTTTGTCGCAAGCAATTTGATGTGGTGAGTACCAAAATTGGGCGGTATTTTTGCTCAAACCGGCATTGTAATTGTTTCTTCTTCTGCAGTGGGACTCGAAAATAACCACATTTCCGGGTCTATATCTCGTTGCTCTGGTCTTGGCTCCTTTAAACTTCTGTACGGTGACTGGCTTGCGGCTACTGAGCTTGGCTGGCGCTGGTATTAACATTCTTTTGCTATATAAAATTCGACGTCGTTCTCTTGCCGGCATCGGTGGTAATTCATATGCGGCGCATGAAGCAATTACCCTGTCGGTGCTTCCACCGTTATATTTCTTTAGTCATCTGTACTACACGGATACACTGTCGCTGACCATGGTGCTATTGTTCTACAACTATTGGCAACAGGAGGCACATTTGCCGGCTGCCGTGTGGGGCGCTGCCAGTGTCCTGATGCGTCAAACAAATATTGTTTGGGTGTGCATGGGGTGCGGCATTACAGTATTTGAAACAATAATTCAGGAGGCGGGAAAGACACGTCGTCATCATACATTTAGATTGCTGGAATCAGAGGTGAGTACTCCTTAGAGTATCTACATATATGACAGTAAAGTGACAGTTTATCTATTTTATAGCTTTGGATACAGGTTTTGGAAAGCCCACAGTTAATGTGCAATTGCATTTTACGTATTTTGGGCAGATGCTGCTTTTACGCCTCCATTATATTGCCCTTTGTGGGATTCATCTTTATCAATGGATCTATTGTAGTTGGCGATAAAAGCGCCCATGAAGCCAGCATGCATTTGCCGCAGATATTCTATTTTGCCATTTTTGCTGCCGTATTTGGTGTAACCAATACGTTTCGGCAGTTGGGACCAGCCCTTCAATTGCTACGTCGTCATCTTGTGCTCTCTAGCCTGGCATTGGTGGTTATTGTTGCGGTGATCCAAAGCAATACAGTGGTTCATCCCTATCTGCTGGCCGATAATCGTCATTATACATTCTACGTGTGGAGTCGCCTGTATGGTCGATTCTGGTGGTTCCGTTATGCCATGGCATTGCCCTATCTCATCGCTTTAACTATGTTGGGCCTTGGACTGCGACATATGTCCGATAGCTTTCTACTAATGTTTCCACTTTGCCTGCTGTTGGTCCTGTGCTTCCAACGGTTGCTAGAGGTGCGATATTTCCTCGTGCCATACATAATCTTCAGACTGAATACGCGACCCACACGCAAAGGCCATGCAGAGTGGCTGGAATTGGGTGTGCATTTAATGCTAAATGTGGCCACCTTCTATTTGTACTTCACCAAAGAGTTCTATTGGGAGAATTATCGCACACCACAAAGAATTATTTGGTAAACATTTGTGGAATATCAATTATTAAATTGCTTTTCTTTATTCGTTGCATTGCTACTTGAGAGAAATTGCTCTACGTTTTCGGTTTACAATGAAATTGCTTCAAGAATAAGGGCAAGATTTTGTTGTCGTCATCTTTCCATGCATATAAATTATATATATATATATATTAGATATACTTTTTAAAATCGTTCCCAGTCAAAAAGTAGTTAATTAATAAAATTATAACACAGTCTGGCAAAATATTCAAAAACGAATTTTGCTCTTACACTTGAAATCGCTTCTGTATTCCAAAAGTGGATTGTTTAGGTTGTTGGCTAATTTACACAAATTGAATGAAAACTATATATATTTAAGAAAAAAAAAATTTTTAACTTGGCATTACTTAATTATGGCAAAATGTATTGTTGGACTGTGTTATTTGGTTTGTTTTTTTTTTGACTGGAATTAGTGTTCTATGTAAAAGTAGAAAAACTTACAAGCTAATGTAAAATAGACTTGAATAGATAATACTGCCGACAAATATCAGTTGAAAACATACATACGTCTATATATATATATATGTGTGGGTTGAGCATGCAAAGAAAATCTAATATTGATTGTAAGTCTACGTAGATCAAATGGTTAAACTAGGCAAGAAAATGCTAATACTAATACAAAAATGAGCACACACTTTGAGCGTTTCGAGCTGAGGTTGGCACACACCCAGCTCCACCATGTTGATTGAGCCAGCGGTTAGATATTGGTTAAGGGCCTAATCGAAGGCCACCTTACGGGTAAATGAAGTGAGTGATGATATCTCGCTTGGGTTGGAATCTGAAGGTAGATGGTTAAACTCAATCTCCTCACTGGCCGCCGATGCCACAATATTCTCATTCGACTGTGTAGTCTCATCACTGTGGTGCATAGTTGGCCATTGCTTGTGACTGGGCGCATATAAAATGAGTAGGGCAAAGATATAGATATTCCACATGCCATAAACGCCGGTCAGGAAAGCCGAAGTCAATTGAATCTCAATATCCTCGCTCCACTTCCAATGGCCTTCAGCCATTTGTCCCATAATGAAGCCGGCCACAGTTAAGGCGGCACACAGAAGAGTGGCAAGCATTAGAAATTTAAACCGATAAATCAGACCTTTTTGGAAGATAGAGAAGTTGAAAAATATCAAAAATTAAGGCTTCTTTTACTGGCTACTACTACTAATTACCCTCATAATGCAGACGACGAGCTTGTGACATGGATGGGAGTGAAGTGCGTTTGTCACCAATATTTTTAAACACCTTCCATATCATAAAGCACAGGAATAGAAAGTAAATGGCTGCCGATACTCCAGCAAGTAGAATGAAACCCATTGCCACTTTAGCGCCCAGCGGAGTCGTCCAGATGGAGTAAAACGGATTGCGAAGCTGCACGCCACGCTCGCTAATATCAAAGATGAATAGTGAGACACAGCCGACAACAACGGCTGAAAGATGCTTCCAGTATCGTGACCGTATGGTAGACTTATTCCCCGAATCCTGAATGAGCATGTGTTCCCCGGCAAAGATAAGCCAAAAGGAAAGAAGCATCGCATAGAATATGCCCTGACGAATGTCGCTCAGTAGGAGCATATAGGGCATCTCCAGACCCAGTGTTAGATACTCCAGTGGCAGATTGAGGAAAGTTAAAGCACCACCCAAATATATTAGCATGTATTCCAGCAAAGCAGGTGACCGTTGTAATAGATGAACGCGTCTCCAAAACCAAACCATGATGCCCACCACGAAGGGAAATAGGACAGACTTCAGCAATAGCCATACTTTGGTAAATCCTCCATTCTGGTGTATGGCTGTTAGAGTCAGATCGTGCATATGACCGAACTGGAGATTCATTTGCTTCGGCGAGTCCAATGGGAAGCGAAGATTTAATAGGTAGAAATTGTGGTGCAGTGCCCCAAGTTCAAAGAGCGGAATCATATCGCAGGTGTACAGTGTCTCCGTGGGGCCAACATGGGAAGTGTCGCAGTCCAAGTATCGGTGCTCTACACTGTGGGCATATAGTTTCCAATCGTGATCAGCATCGTTTTTGTTGCGGTAGGCTAAGCGTGTATCGATGGTCAACTGGAGTTCTTTAGCCGGCTCATGTAATTCCGGTGAAGAATCGTATCCAAATTCTACTTGCAGAACTCCAATGAGATTCTGCTGCCAACGGGTATAGTCGAGAATATCATTATCTCGTGGCAGTGGCAACTGGAAGACATGTACAATTTGGTTGGCCAACTTTAGCGAGTCTGCCTCCACCTCCTCACGAGTCACCAGCTGGCAAGCTCCATCGCCGCGCGAGTATAGAAAGAAATTTGTATCGTTCTGACGTGCATGATTCTCACGACATAGTGAACCCAATATGGTCAAATGTCCAGCGGGGACTGGGGCATAAATGCCACCCAAAAGGAAGCAAAGCACTTGACAAAGAAGCAAAATGCTTACCAATATGGACAACTTTCGTCCGCTAAGATTCTCCAGAATTGTCCCTGACATGGCAACTTTAATTTAGGGATTTGCCGTCAAGAATAGATTAATAAACAACGCCCTTTGCTTGTAGAAGACAAGCGTAAAGATAAAATAAAGTAAACAATCTGCTAGACGGCTGCTAAAAAAAAAACTTCAAACGCACCGCAAAAAGCAACAACAAAGCCGCGTTCGTATACAGAATTAGAGATGGTAGAATTGTCGATAATATGTCGTAAAAGTCATCAAACGTCACGTAACGTAACGTGAGACATAATTAACAGTCTTGATTTGCAAAATTTCTGTCCAATTAGTTAATAACAATTCCATCTAAATGAATTCGTATTTTTTAAAAAATATAAAAATGTATATATTTAAAACTACAATTAAATTTATAAATAAAAATAAATTAAATGAAATCATACTGTAACAGCTTTAATAACAGGAAAAAACAAAACCTTATATCGCCACCTAATGACTTAAACTATAAAAACAAACATTTTAAGTAGGTTTTAGGAGAAACTGACAAAACAAAATCAAATTAATATTATATATTATGTAAAATTTAATGTAAGTTTAAACGAAAACGGTTAAAAATATGTTTTTGGTTGGTTAAAATAATGTGCCCAGATTACCGTAACGACCATATGATAATTGGTAAACCAATAATGATAACAGGTGTTTTGTTGACCCGGCGTTCATTAACGGTTTTTTAACCAAAGAACAACGGTCATCATGCAAGGCTCTGTAAGTACACTTCAACCGTTTCGCCAAATCCCTTTAACACGTCAACCCGTTTTACAGCAACTACGTTTACTGTTAGGCCGACAACGTTTTTGTAAAAGTTTCGCTCTTCGCAAAATTCAAACCAACAAATGTGAGCCCAGGTCCTGGCGGTCATACCCTTTTGGAAGATTAGGGCTACTGGCGGTGGGTGGCGGAGCAATTGCATATGATGGTCTGTCGAATGAATTTACCTATTGCGGTGCCGCTGTGCGATTTGTGCGCTCCCTGAAGACAGCAAGTCTAATAGCCGTAGATTACATGCTGCTGAACGACGATGATTCGCAATACGAGACCAAACTGAAAACCCTGCATCAAAGAAGTGCCGATCGTCTGCTAGAGACATGCCTGCTTAACGGTGGGCTCTATATAAAAGTGGGCCAAGGATTCGCTGCAATTAATCACATATTGCCTATAGAATACACTAGCACATTATCGAAACTGCAGGACAGCTGTCTACCTACCCCATCTTCCGATGTTCAAAAGGTGTTTCAAGAGGACTTTGGACGCCTGCCCGAAGATATATACGTAGAATTTGATTACAAACCGGTTGCCGCCGCTAGTTTGGCCCAGGTCTTTAAGGCAAAGCTGCCCAATGGTGAGCAGGTGGCAGTGAAGGTGCAATATAATGATCTGCAAAAGCGATTTATTAGCGATCTGGGCACCATCATATTTTTGCAGGACATTGTTGAGTTTTTCTTTAAGGACTACAATTTCGGTTGGATTCTAAATGATTTGCGCAAAAATCTAGTGCAGGAGCTTAACTTTGTCCAGGAAGGTAAAAATGCCGAGCGTTGCGCCAACGACTTGAAGAACCTGGACTTTGTTCGTGTGCCACAAGTCCACTGGTCACATACAAAAACGGTGAGCCAGTTAAGATGGGATCTTTAGCTCATTAATAAATCACTGTATTGCCATAGCGAGTGCTTACCCTAGAGTGGATGGAAGGCTGTAAAATCAGTGACCTAAAGGCTATCGAGGAACAAGATCTTACTTTGCGTGACATTGATGTTAAATTATTTAAAACGTTTTCAGAACAAATATTTTACAGTGGATTTGTGCATGCCGATCCGCATCCTGGCAATAGTAAGTAGAATCAAATTACGGTTTCTATTCTGATTAACATTTCGGCTTTCTTTTCAACAGTTTTTGTGCGTCGTAATGATAAGGGAAAGGCGGACATTATATTGTTAGACCATGGCCTCTATGAGGAGCTACCATCCAAGGTGCGGCGTCCGCTCTGTGAGTTCTGGGAAGCCACAGTGTTGCGAGACGAGGCTAAAATGAAGAAGGCATCCGATCAAATTGGCATCGGTGACTATATGCGTTTTGCCGAGGTACTCTTTCAACAACCAATACGGATTCGTGGCGGAAGGATACGCAGTAAACTACTCCAAGAGGACATTGACTACATACAAATGGTAGCGAAAAAAAATTTCGAATTAATTATGGGCACCCTCAAGGAAATGCCACGCAGCATGCTCTTTGTGGTAAGTCAAGTGAATTTTTACTTGATTTCCTTATGCAAGTCATTCTTATTTGCAATTTCAGGTTCGTAATCTTAATACAGTGCGTGCGATTAGTCGTCAACATGGTGATGTAGTGGATCGTCCTCGTATTATGGCCCGTTATGCCCAGCGATGCCTCTACGATAGTAATTCACCCATGCAATATGCTCGCTGGTTATGTCGTCGTATATACTTTGAATATTGTATGTTTTTAACAGCCTTCAAGATCCAACTAATTGATTACTATTTCAATGTGCTCTACCTGTTGGGACGAGCTCCAGCTTCGGCCAAAACACTAATGCGTGATTTACTTAATCCCGATCAATATGCGTAATAGCGTAATTATTGTAAATCCCTTCATTTTTCTTCCCTCTCCGAAACTTAGTTATATAGGTGGCAAAGTTTTTTTTACAGACCAATCAAATGCAATATGACCTGTATGCATGTGTGTGTGTTACGGAAATAATCTGGAGACCCAATGTCATCACAGTTCATAAGGCATAATCACTGACTGTGTTCCATATCAAATGTGGTAATATTAGATCTGCAGAGTTTTTCCATGACACACACTGTAATTTGTACTATTTTCAAATTTTATACTAAATGGGATAAAAGTGTTGAATGAGTTAATAATTGACAAAACATTTATCGAAATACACAAACAAATGTACATATATATGCATCTATCGATCCAAAGTTTGTTATTTTATAATATTCTCATTCGACTGTGTAGTCTCATCACTGTGGTGCATAGTTGGCCATTGCTTGTGACTGGGCGCATATAAAATGAGTAGGGCAAAGATATAGATATTCCACATGCCATAAACGCCGGTCAGGAAAGCCGAAGTCAATTGAATCTCAATATCCTCGCTCCACTTCCAATGGCCTTCAGCCATTTGTCCCATAATGAAGCGGGCCACAGTTAAGGCGGCACACAGAAGAGTGGCAAGCATTAGAAATTTAAACCGATAAATCAGATCTTTTTGGAAGATAGAGAAGTTGAAAAATATCAAAAATTAAGGCTTCTTTTACTGGCTACTACTACTAATTACCCTCATAATGCAGACGACGAGCTTGTGACATGGATGGGAGTGAAGTGCGTTTGTCACCAATATTTTTAAACACCTTCCATATCATAAAGCACAGGAATAGAAAGTAAATGGCTGCCGATACTCCAGCAAGTAGAATGAAACCCATTGCCACTTTAGCGCCCAGCGGAGTCGTCCAGATGGAGTAAAACGGATTGCGAAGCTGCACGCCACGCTCGCTAATATCAAAGATGAATAGTGAGACACAGCCGACAACAACGGCTGAAAGATGCTTCCAGTATCGTGACCGTATGGTAGACTTATTCCCCGAATCCTGAATGAGCATGTGTTCCCCGGCAAAGATAAGCCAAAAGGAAAGAAGCATCGCATAGAATATGCCCTGACGAATGTCGCTCAGTAGGAGCATATAGGGCATCTCCAGACCCAGTGTTAGATACTCCAGTGGCAGATTGAGGAAAGTTAAAGCACCACCCAAATATATTAGCATGTATTCCAGCAAAGCAGGTGACCGTTGTAATAGATGAACGCGTCTCCAAAACCAAACCATGATGCCCACCACGAAGGGAAATAGGACAGACTTCAGCAATAGCCATACTTTGGTAAATCCTCCATTCTGGTGTATGGCTGTTAGAGTCAGATCGTGCATATGACCGAACTGGAGATTCATTTGCTTCGGCGAGTCCAATGGGAAGCGAAGATTTAATAGGTAGAAATTGTGGTGCAGTGCCCCAAGTTCAAAGAGCGGAATCATATCGCAGGTGTACAGTGTCTCCGTGGGGCCAACATGGGAAGTGTCGCAGTCCAAGTATCGGTGCTCTACACTGTGGGCATATAGTTTCCAATCGTGATCAGCATCGTTTTTGTTGCGGTAGGCTAAGCGTGTATCGATGGTCAACTGGAGTTCTTTAGCCGGCTCATGTAATTCCGGTGAAGAATCGTATCCAAATTTTACTTGCAGAACTCCAATGAGATTCTGCTGCCAACGGGTATAGTCGAGAACATCATTATCTCGTGGCGGTGGCAACTGGAAGACATGTACAATTTGGTTGGCCAACTTTAGCGAGTCTGCCTCCACCTCCTCACGAGTCACCAGCTGGCAAGCTCCATCGCCGCGCGAGTATAGAAAGAAATTTGTATCGTTCTGACGTGCATGATTCTCACGACATAGTGAATCCAATATGGTCAGATGTCCAGCGGGGACTGGGGTATAAATGCCACCCAAAAGGAAGCAAAGCACTTGACAAAGAAGCAAAATGCTTACCAATATGGACAACTTTCGTCCGCTAAGATTCTCCAGAATTGTCCCTGACATGGCAACTTTAATTTAGGGATTTGCCGTCAAGAATACATTAATAAACAACGCCCTTTGCTTGTAGAAGACAAGCGTATAGATAAAATAAAGTAAACAATCTGCTAGACGGCTGCTAAAAACAAACTTCAAACGCACCGCAAAAAGCAACAACAAAGCCGCGTTCGTATACAGAATTAGAGATGGTAGAATTGTCGATAATATGTCGTAAAAGTCATCAAACGTCACGTAACGTAACGTGAGACATAATTAACAGTCTTGATTTGCAAAATTTCTGTCCAATTAGTTAATAACAATTCCATCTAAATGAATTCGTATTTTTTAAAAAATATAAAAATGTATATATTTAAAACTACAATTAAATTTATAAATAAAAATAAATTAAATGAAATCATACTGTAACAGCTTTAATAACAGGAAAAAACAAAACCTTATATCGCCACCTAATGACTTAAACTATAAAAACAAACATTTTAAGTAGGTTTTAGGAGAAACTGACAAAACAAAATCAAATTAATATTATATATTATGTAAAATTTAATGTAAGTTTAAACGAAAACGGTTAAAAATATGTTTTTGGTTGGTTAAAATAATGTGCCCAGATTACCGTAACGACCATATGATAATTGGTAAACCAATAATGATAACAGGTGTTTTGTTGACCCGGCGTTCATTAACGGTTTTTTAACCAAAGAACAACGGTCATCATGCAAGGCTCTGTAAGTACACTTCAACCGTTTCGCCAAATCCCTTTAACACGTCAACCCGTTTTACAGCAACTACGTTTACTGTTAGGCCGACAACGTTTTTGTAAAAGTTTCGCTCTTCGCAAAATTCAAACCAACAAATGTGAGCCCAGGTCCTGGCGGTCATACCCTTTTGGAAGATTAGGGCTACTGGCGGTGGGTGGCGGAGCAATTGCATATGATGGTCTGTCGAATGAATTTACCTATTGCGGTGCCGCTGTGCGATTTGTGCGCTCCCTGAAGACAGCAAGTCTAATAGCCGTAGATTACATGCTGCTGAACGACGATGATTCGCAATACGAGACCAAACTGAAAACCCTGCATCAAAGAAGTGCCGATCGTCTGCTAGAGACATGCCTGCTTAACGGTGGGCTCTATATAAAAGTGGGCCAAGGATTCGCTGCAATTAATCACATATTGCCTATAGAATACACTAGCACATTATCGAAACTGCAGGACAGCTGTCTACCTACCCCATCTTCCGATGTTCAAAAGGTGTTTCAAGAGGACTTTGGACGCCTGCCCGAAGATATATACGTAGAATTTGATTACAAACCGGTTGCCGCCGCTAGTTTGGCCCAGGTCTTTAAGGCAAAGCTGCCCAATGGTGAGCAGGTGGCAGTGAAGGTGCAATATAATGATCTGCAAAAGCGATTTATTAGCGATCTGGGCACCATCATATTTTTGCAGGACATTGTTGAGTTTTTCTTTAAGGACTACAATTTCGGTTGGATTCTAAATGATTTGCGCAAAAATCTAGTGCAGGAGCTTAACTTTGTCCAGGAAGGTAAAAATGCCGAGCGTTGCGCCAACGACTTGAAGAACCTGGACTTTGTTCGTGTGCCACAAGTCCACTGGTCACATACAAAAACGGTGAGCCAGTTAAGATGGGATCTTTAGCTCATTAATAAATCACTGTATTGCCATAGCGAGTGCTTACCCTAGAGTGGATGGAAGGCTGTAAAATCAGTGACCTAAAGGCTATCGAGGAACAAGATCTTACTTTGCGTGACATTGATGTTAAATTATTTAAAACGTTTTCAGAACAAATATTTTACAGTGGATTTGTGCATGCCGATCCGCATCCTGGCAATAGTAAGTAGAATCAAATTACGGTTTCTATTCTGATTAACATTTCGGCTTTCTTTTCAACAGTTTTTGTGCGTCGTAATGATAAGGGAAAGGCGGACATTATATTGTTAGACCATGGCCTCTATGAGGAGCTACCATCCAAGGTGCGGCGTCCGCTCTGTGAGTTCTGGGAAGCCACAGTGTTGCGAGACGAGGCTAAAATGAAGAAGGCATCCGATCAAATTGGCATCGGTGACTATATGCGTTTTGCCGAGGTACTCTTTCAACAACCAATACGGATTCGTGGCGGAAGGATACGCAGTAAACTACTCCAAGAGGACATTGACTACATACAAATGGTGGCGAAAAAAAATTTCGAATTAATTATGGGCACCCTCAAGGAAATGCCACGCAGCATGCTCTTTGTGGTAAGTCAAGTGAATTTTTACTTGATTTCCTTATGCAAGTCATTCTTATTTGCAATTTCAGGTTCGTAATCTTAATACAGTGCGTGCGATTAGTCGTCAACATGGTGATGTAGTGGATCGTCCTCGTATTATGGCCCGTTATGCCCAGCGATGCCTCTACGATAGTAATTCACCCATGCAATATGCTCGCTGGTTATGTCGTCGTATATACTTTGAATATTGTATGTTTTTAACAGCCTTCAAGATCCAACTAATTGATTACTATTTCAATGTGCTCTACCTGTTGGGACGAGCTCCAGCTTCGGCCAAAACACTAATGCGTGATTTACTTAATCCCGATCAATATGCGTAATAGCGTAATTATTGTAAATCCCTTCATTTTTCTTCCCTCTCCGAAACTTAGTTATATAGGTGGCAAAGTTTTTTTTACAGACCAATCAAATGCAATATGACCTGTATGCATGTGTGTGTGTTACGGAAATAATCTGGAGACCCAATGTCATCACAGTTCATAAGGCATAATCACTGACTGTGTTCCATATCAAATGTGGTAATATTAGATCTGCAGAGTTTTTCCATGACACACACTGTAATTTGTACTATTTTCAAATTTTATACTGAATGGGATAAAAGTGTTGAATGAATACACAAACAAATGTACATATATATGAAACTAAATGCATCCTTCGATCCAAAGTTTGTTATTTTAAAATACATCGTAAATTTTTTATTATTAACAAATTTGAATAATCATTAAGGTAAAAGAATAAACCTAAAATAGCGCACGTCAGTCAAAAAACAAAAGAGGGAAAGAAAGTTGTTCGGATTAGATGAATTGCTTGTCATTTAATACCATTTTAATTAAATTGCAGATGACACATGATCCAAGGTTAACCACTTTTATTTAGAGCCCTCAAAAACACAACAAATCAATCAGGATAACAACTGTCTAAATGTAAATGGTTGGATAGAGGTAAATGGGTAGCCATTGTTTCTGTTGCTGTTGACATCATTCCGAATATTACGAAAATAGGCACAAATGGGCGTCAACTACATATTTCCGGTTGTGTGTGGAAGGAAGCCTCCAAAACATGCCAAAAAATCATGTGAAATATATATATAGTACATATGCATACAAGTATATATACATATAGAGTACTTGTATGTGGGATGTCTAGGTAGACGAAAGTTACCCCAATCCCCCTTCTTCCAATCAACCCACACATCTCACTGTAACGTAACACTTTCACTTCTTTGAGTTTCGTGTGCCTCACACAGAACTAAATTCAATTCAATTTCATTTAAAGTTACTTTCCCTGACTGACAGACAGCCAAGCCGGGCCGGGCCAGGCCAACAAGCAGGCAGCAAACGACCCTCTAAGCCTCAACTCTACGTACAATGGGTTCAGAAAGCTAAAGCCATGTTAGAAAATGGGAAATTCTTTAATCTTTTCGAATAAAAAATCTAGTTAAATATGCATTCGAAATTGATTGCACTTTTTCATGATCTTTTGCCCATTGTCATTGGCATTGCTCGACTAAAATATGAAATTAAAAATCCATGCTGAAGTGTGAAATGCCTCAAACTGGCTGGCTGGTTGCTTGTTGGACTGACTGGCAGGTTAGCCTGAGCCCAGGACCAGTTCCTGTTCATTTGTCGACGAATCGCTGAACGGTGCAAAAGCAAACTTCTCGAGCGGAAATAGAAATTAGCAGCGTTGCAATGAATAAAGAGTTTATCACGCAGGGTGGCACACCCATAACCGCTGAATTGGCCACGGTAATTGGCCATATCATCTGTCCTCGCTGTCGACCCGCCATGTCTCATTAACTGTGATCCATTTCGCTTACAGGATCTTCGTAATCTTGTCTTTGGCACATCAGCTATACCCATGCGTGCCGAATGGCTGCAAACTTCCTTTATCTTTGGTACGCAAAAGGAAGAATTGGCCTATGGATTGCGTTCACCACGGAATGCTACTCGTGGTCTACTCTCTGTGGTCCAAGGATTTGTTCTCAAGTATTTGCTATTCGCTCGCAAGACCAATCGTGCAGCATCCATGACCGAGTGCGTTACGATTCCAAAAAAAAAAAAAAAAAACACGTGTTCTTCTCCTTAACCATCTAGAGATTAAGTGTGTGTGTGTGTGTGTATTTTAGCCCTCTTATGGCAACTTCTGAGATGCAACGAGAAGCTCTATTCTGTGCATTGGTTGAGATAATGCGTACCATATCGGACAAAGGGAAGGTAACAATGGTCTTACCGTCAGAGGATGAAGTCTTTGTGGATCATAGTGCCAGCTATTTCCATGACTCGGTTACAGAGAAGGTTCGTAAACAAAATCATTCAAGATTATGCAATAGTATTGATTTATTGATTCACTTTGATTGATACTCAAAATTAATAAATTTGTATAGAAATATTATTATTATTTGGAAAGTATCCAAACTTGAACTTGAAACATTCGTGACTGTGAGATTGTTAATATATTAGAGAATGGCACATGGCTTTCCTATATCTTTGCTTTCGATCATCGATCAATCAATCGCTGTATGATTTCTCTTTATTTCTTTTAGCTTTATGTCTTTACCTTATCCCCCAATGAGGAGCTGGAACATTTCATAAAACGCAATTTCAAATACGTAAGAAAATCTTGAAAAAAGTTACAGAAATTGTTGAACAGTTGTAGAACAACAACAATCAACAATTTCAAAAGAATTTTGAATGAGATGATGAAAAAACCAAATAGATTTGCAAACTAAATCACTTCAAAGTTTTCAGAAGAGGAGACCCCAGGAACTTTGCTGTTTCTTTATAGCGCCGTTCTCACACGATCTATGGGAAAGTAAGACGTGACCTTTAAGTACAGAGAAGTGTCACCCCAAAACAAAAAAAATCCTATTAATTAATGTTTATTGAGTTTAAAATCAAATTTTATTCATTTTTCTTTTGTACTTATCTCGTTCACACACACACACACATACAAGGGTGCGAACTGATTTGGATTCCAAATCACCATTGACCATGAGCAATCACGAGGAGGGCTCACTAATGATTGTCACATTGTTGTTGACGGGTCGAGCCACGCCCTATATACACAATGGCGTGATTAATGTGGGCGATGAGAGTAGCTATGTGGGTAGCAAAACTATTATTGATAGCCAACTTAAAAAGAAAAAGGCTATTGAGTTTGGGGTGTATACTTTTTGCAGGCAGTGCCACAGTATGGAGTACTAAAACGTTGTATGATCGGTCTGCTACTATGGGATATCGAATCGTCCAGTGTAAGTAATAATTCCAATCATCTACATAATTGTTAAGTATAAAACATTAATTTTTCTCTTTATCTCTCTCTCTCTCTCTTTTGTCTTTCCTTTGTTTTCTATAGGCCGCCGTTAATCAATCCCGTCAGCCGGGCTCACGTCTGAAAACCCCCAATTATCCCATTTGGATAACTAGCTGCACTGGTCATTATGGTGTCATCTTTAATAGGAATCCGGATCTATTGCGAAACTATCATGCTGAATCACGTTTCGATGTGAATTACTATAGCTGTTCGGGCCATCAAATACAGATGACCATCGATAATCGTACATACAATGAGCAAGCATTGGTCATGTTGGAGCGGCAACCAATCACACCGGAGAGTACCTCGCTATCGGGCAAACCGGCCAATAAGGATGAGCAGGCTGCTGTTAGTGCTGCTGCTGCTGTGGCTGGTGGTGGTGGTGGTGCTGCCGGTGTTGGTGTGGCTGGCGCTAGCGGCGGTGTTGGTGGTGCTGGTGGCACTAGCAGTGGCAACGATGCTGTCGCCGTCGGCAAGGAGGAGTCAACGCTGAATACGCCATTGCAGCGCTTGATTCATACCAAGTGGGAAGAGGCAACTATAAGCTTTCACGTGCAGCCATCGATGTTGAGTTATCTTTTTAGTACCACACAGTAGAATGGTTTAAATTATTATTGGAATATGGAAACGGAATCTCTCAATACACAATATGATTATGTGTATGATAGTATAGATCAGATATATATATATATATATATATATATATATATATATATATAAATACTATATGTATGTTTGTATGTATGAGTGTGTAGGTAGTGCGAGGTTGTGTGTAGACCGATGCCAAAGGAACCAAAAAAAAAACCATAAGAACAACTAATATGTCAAGAGATTACAATTGAAATTTAAGAACAACCTTTCATTGGCATCGCCTTCATCTAGTTTCCAAAGATATTTTTTCTTTTTTTCTATTTCCTCTACGATCTGTAACAACATTCGAATCATATCGAATTTTTCGTTTCCAAAAAAAAAAAAGACTCAATGAGCATGTAAGCTTGTTATGTTGTCTCTTGATCTATGATATAAATCGACATGCTTGGCGATTCCAAAATAATCAGTTATCAAGTAAGTTGGCAAAAAGAAAACAAAATCATGTAGTTAATGGCACTTTCTACTAAAAAGTCTTCTCTCCCTGCACTAAGTCCTTAAAACAAGTTAACTTTGTGATCGATCAGTGATCAGTAATTTCTCAATCCGCTTTTGCAGAAAGTCAAACTAGTCAGATTGTTAACAAATATAGAAAGTTATTTCAATAATCTATTCTCAGAACGATCAAAACTAATTGCTTGTGATAAAGATTTCTTAATAGATTTGATGACTATATAAAAATTTCACTATTCTTTCTACAGTTTCTTAACTTTTCGTTAATCGGTTAATGCTAACCGATTACCCTAGACTGGTATATAGATATACCTATTTGCTTGCCTTTAGAGTATTAATTAGCTAATTAGTTTACTAGTAGATGTATATAGATAAAAGCACATTGTTCTAGAATGAAATGAATATGATTAACTTACTAATTTGCACAAATCATAATCGATTTTTCGATTTCTACTGTAATGAAACAAAGCGATTGAAATGGGTATTTGAAAAAGATAAAATGAATCAACAAGTCGATAAAAAAAGAAAGAAACAGACGATGGTAAATACACGTAAAATATTTCCAAATAACATTACAATCTTGGAAACAAAAAAATATATATAAATATATATATATAGCAAATTTATGAAAACGAAACGAAAATATGCAAAAGAATTTTCACAAATCTGCTGAGACCAAAAAGAAAAAAAAAAGCCTCTCTCTAAATTATTTATCTTAAAGAGCGACTGCAGGAATTCAACGATTGTTGATTTGATGTTGCCGCCTGGAGCCACTAGACGCAAACAATGAACTATCTAACTAACTTAATATGTATCAAGTAGTATACACCAACATGCTATATGCTTGTCAATCAAATTGTTAAACTAATAAATATTGAATTGTCCAACACTGAAAAAAGATATCTAACCTATAGAGCTAACTTTAGCTTTATATATATACAATTAAACTCAGATGAAATCAATTAAGTATCAGGTAAAAGGGCTCTATATTTGATTTACTATATAGATAATTACTGGGAGCAGATTTTAGAATGGGGTGGATGAGAAGTAAACAAATATTTTTCTGAATCTTTGTTTTTGTGTTTGAAATAATGTTGAATGATATAATTTTTACTAAGCGACCTCCCCACCAATTTTGAGCTAAATCGATTCAGCCGTTTTAGAGTTACAAATAGTTCAACTAACAAGTATAAATATCGAAATATTCTTTAATTAAAAAATATATAAAAAAGGTAAGTGTCTTGAGAAAATAAATGAAACAAAAATTTGAATATAAATGCAATTATTTATGAGTAACTACACTCTGTATCGGCTGGCAATAGCTTTTAAGTAAAATTGGTACATTGATTGCCAACAATTTTCTTTCTTCTCCTTTTATACCCTTGCAAAAAATGGGAATAATAATTTTGATCTGAAGTTTGCAATGCATAGAAGGATGCATCTATGATTACCTAAAGTATATACCATCTCCGACTGTATAACGATTTTATATTCTTGATCATCAAGATGAGCAGAGTTAAAATATATGTCCGTCTGTCTGGATCAACGCAACCTCCTTCGAAAGCATTAAAGCTATACATTTTGGACATAGGCTCCTCGGAACTAAACCGTTGGGATGACTAAGTCACATAGCTCCCATAGAACCCATTAGAATTGACTAGATACACTAGATATACTTTCCAGTAAAACTGCTTAAATGTATAGCATTTTCAACAAAAACTGTTTGCAAGAGTATACAAACTTCGGTACGGCCTTAATTGGCCCATCCTTCAATGTAGTTCAATTGATATTAAATTATATTATTAATACTGTATTTGTATTGCAAATTGTTGTTAATAACTTTTAATTTTAATTTTAATTTTTCAATTTAATATTTAAATTCAATATATACATACATATATATATTTAATGCATTATTTAATTTTTTGGTTTTAAATGAGTTTTCATAAGCCAGCCACATGTCGTATGCGTTATATGTATATGAGTCATGGATGACCGTAGTAGCAAATCCTTTGATATAGATAGATAGAGATTATTTTCGCAATTATATAAATAAGATTTTGACCAAGTTGCTGTTGGTCCCTTATTGATTTTTGGTTTGGTTCCAATATGATAAATCCCAGAAAAAGGTATATATAGGTATATACATATGTAAATTTGTTGCATATGAATCAGACTCGAGATTATATAAAAGATGTTTGCACTTGCAACTAGTTACATAGCATTTGGTAAGTTAATACAGTAAAAACTATCTTGGGAAGAGAGGTGTCCATTCCAGAGAGGAGAATTTCACTACGAATTATCCGTTATGGAAGTTTTTACTGTATTTTGTGCGCTAATAAATAATTGATTATACAATTTTTTTTAAATTGGTGAGTCCAAAGTATGTCAAAGTCTCTTAGAACTTTCGTCTCCAAAAGAAAAAAAAGAAAAAAGAAATTGGCTAGGTATGTAGGGGCGCTTTTGCCTTCTTTGAAAACTTAAATCATCTATATAAAAACCAAAATTTCCTATAAAAAAAAATGTTGCCTATGATCGCACCAGCAGCAAATCTAGAAAAGCCACATTCGTATTGTTATGGAGATGGGCATTAATTGGCTGTGCCGGGCTGTTTTTCACAGTTCGTGTATGCCAGACGAGAATCTGTTAAATTAAGTGGACAAGTAACCAATGAGTAAGGAAGGTAAATGAATTTGCTATTCCTCGTTTTGACTTACATCTGTGCACTCATCGGCCAGTAATTCGATTTCCGAACTCTTCAATGGCTCAAGGCTACGCAGAAATCCATCCTCCTCGTAGCCAACACTAAATGGCATCTTGGCATTTGGTCGCTCGAGAAGGAATTGAACACTAACTGCAAATCCAGCCATATCAATGGGATACCTGCGACCACCAAGCCAGCCATCATAGTAGCCATCCAGTTTACCATTACGTATAATGGGGGTACTAACACCAGTGCTGGTCACTAATCCAACTGGCCACATGCCGACCTTTTCGATATAGCGCATCTTTAAACCACAATACATTAATAATTTGGTTCAATTCGAAAATAGACAACAGAATAATAGAATAGATGTTACCTCTTCAAATAGACTTATGTCATAGGTATTATCATCATCGGCAAAATAGAATACACCCTCGCTGGCATTCGCCCTCAAATATTCTAGTCCCCGATTTCGATTTGAGACACCGCGTGCTAAATCTCCTTGTCTATATTTATCGGGTATTGGAGCTGAGTTCAAAACTTCGTTATGGAATACAATGTACTAACAATAAGTGCCGAGACTTACCCAATAGATACACATATGGCACTCCAACACGATCTAGAATGTGCTCCAATACGGGATGAAATTCATGTGAATCCTCAATGACCAGCCATAGTAGATTTTCCACATGTTTCAGTGTTTGGCAAAGGCGCGTCAATTCGGCCAATTGTTCCGGCCGTCGATAAGTGGGCGTGATAATATACAGTGGCGGCTGTGAAAAGACAGTTTAGTAACTAATTATCTATCCTAAATCTTTTTCCACAACTTTTTTGTCCGCAATTCTCTTTGACATTGATTGTAAATTATCTCCTGCTGGCGTCATATTAAACTAAATCATTGTAAAAAAACCAACAAATGGGTGTGAATCTTTTCAATTGCCTCACATTTTGCATGTGTCCAAGTAGAAACTAGAGCAATATTATCAACACAGACTAGTTAAATGTAAATATATATATTGTGATTATTGTTGGTTGTTATTGTTGTTTCGAGCAATTTTCAAATTAGGCTCATGCAAATTTTCAGACTGAGTTGGAACTGCAAGTGGAACTGAGTAACCCAAATGCAACGACCTGATACCAGATGATAGATCGTTTCGTTTTTTGGTTCACAAAATCATTTCGTTTCCATTCATTAAGTAAAAATTGATAAGAATTCACAAAAATCAGCAATTAATAGATATCAATGTTTTTGGGATCGACTAAAGGTAAATGGAATTGCATTCGAAATGAAAAATATTTACAATAACTTACCTTGACGTTATGTTCGATGTCTTTTATTGGCGGCACATAGGGGGGTGTGCAACGGACCAGCAAATAGATTAAAACTGTTCCTGTGAAAATGATGAGATACATTCGTACGGATTTGGTAAGAGCCATTTTCGTGTTTTGAATTGACAATGCTGTGTGTAGTATTTTGGCTACATTATAATCCTTGGGAAGAAACATATAGTTTTTGTATCTAGAATGATCTTTTAGGGTTAAATTTTATTTTGGTATCCTTAATCCTTTTTGTTATTTGAAGGCATTTTCACATACTATTACTTTACCGAATTAACACCAAACAATAACATAAAATTTTCAAGATATATAAATAGCATTTTGAGTATATTCTGAGTTGTTATTCACTCACATTTTCTGTATTCAACTGTGAGAATATTTGACTAATTTTTAGCCTTTTTATATTGCTTGTGGGACGCCAAGTTGACAGGTACTGGTAACTATCGTTGTCTAGTACAAAATGAATTTCAATTTCGACACGGAAATGCTTTTATAATTTTTTTCTTTTCTTTTTTTTTTGCGGTGCAACAACTGATAACAACAAGGAATAGAGAATGTCAAAGTAAGAAAGCGGAAGATGTTTGAGAGAAAACAAAAGAAAGATAAGATATTTGCTTTCATTCATTTCCTTCAGTTTCAGGTGCAAACATATTTTACATACGAGCCAATGTATAGACGATCATTAGCACCGACAAACATATGTATCGTACATATATAGATATGAAATCAATTCAAAGAATTTCACTATACACACATTCCATTGCAAACTGGATTAACTTTTGTTTAAAACAAACCCAAACCCACAATCCATCTGAAATAATTCATTCAACTATTTGGTTTAAAATGTTAAGAAAATGTTATCATTTTATTAAATGTTCATTTGCATAAAAATGATTGAAATACCTGGTTAACCTGAAACTTGCTGACATTCTTCTTTCATATTAATTTCTTTGTTGAATAAGAGAATAGTTTTTTTTTGCTTTTACTTTAGTTTTTTTTTTTTTTTTTTATTTTTTGTTTTGTATTTTTGTTAGATTAAAGTTTTTTTTGTATTTATTTTGGGAATATTCTGTAAGTTTCTTGAGAATACGAATAGAATGAAGTTTTACCCTTGAGGTTAGATTGTTATTAATTTGCTTCTGTTTTCAAGATTTAATAAGTACCTAACTAATTTGTTTTGTTTTTTTATTCTTTCTCTTTTTAAATCATTTTGTCTTTGCATTTGTCTTGCTATGTATATGAAATATTCAATATGCGATTTTTTTCTTTTGTATAATTTGTATAAATTGTTTAATACCATTTTTTCTCATCATCATCATCATAATCATCGTTATCATTATCGTCTTAACTGTTATACAATATTTAATATACTTATAATTCTTCATTTCTCTTAATATTTACAATTCAGTGCACTTGTTTTAGAAATATTTGTTATGTTAGCTTCTTAAAAAAAAAAACAAAAAAAATTGGTGCAATTAATAATAAGAGAGGCTCAATTCGAAATTATAGTTTAACTTTAGTTTACATCATAGATTTAAATGTATATATATATATATATATATATATATCTGTATATCTGTATATAAATAGAGATATAAATAAATGTATGTACCCATATATGTACATATATTATTCAGCATTTTGCTGTTTGCACGCGATTTTGTCGGCCCACCCGTCGTATGCGTTATCTGTGTCACGTCTGGAGCAGCAGCAATTCCTTTCGAACGGTATACTCATATATATGTATGTACTTGTGTATTTACTTGTACATATACAGATGTGTCAACATAAATTATTCAAATCGTTTGGTGGCCCAGATGAGCAGAAAGTTTTCCATTCTGGCCATGTTGACACCTGGCCCTAATTGATAAAGCCATGACCCAATACCATTTCAAGGTCTGGCACACAATTCAAACCGTTCGGTGCAAATGAATTTAAAATTCATTTTAGTATACAAGGAGGCAATTAGAGGAAAAATCAAACATCCTTTGATTTTGTAAAGATTTAAAGTAATCTTATACTGAGATATAAAGTATAAAAACCGAAATGTTAATTTTAAGTTTTGATCTGGCAAATATTTACAAAATAACAACAATATTATACAATTACTTATAACTTATAGTTGGTTTTTTTTGTTCTTGTATAGGTATATTATATATATATATATATATGTATATATATATATTGTTTGTGTAATATAAAGCCGGCTGGGGTCGAAATAGTCAAATAGTTTACAAAGTTTGTTTTATTTTTATCCTTTACTAAATAAATACGACTTAAAGACAAGATTGTACCTGTACAACTGGTTAAAGCCACTTGGACACTTTGTGAGCTCTCTCGTTTTGTGTTTGTTTATTGCATATATATATTAATATATATATATGTATGTATATATAAACCTAACTAATTGCTAACTAACCCCTAAAACAGTTCCTATGGACGCACCAGCCACTTTTCAATAAACTCCAAATTCGTATGGCCATAACGTGTAAAATTTAATGGCGAAGCTGGCGGATTCTTCTTAGTCTGCGTATGCCACGTGAGAATCTGTAAAATGCAGTTACAAAATTTATTTCAATTTATTAATTATTAATATTATTGTAGTGTATTTACTTACTTCTCTGCACTGATCGGCCAGTAATTCGATTTCGGAATTTGGTAGAGGTCCAAGACTTCGGAGAAACCCATCTTCCTCGTAGCCTGGCTTGAATGGCATTTTGGCATTTGGGCGCTCGTGCAGGAATTTAACACTAACCGCAAAACCGGCCATATCAACTGGATATTTTCGACCACCTATCCAGCCATCATAGTAGCCATCCAGTTTGCCATTACGTATAATGGGGCTACTGACGCCAGTTTTGGTTACCAGACCAACTGGCCACATTCCAACCTTTCGTATATATCGCATCTGTAGATTGCGAATGTTTTCGTTTGTGTAATATAATTAAACAAAAGTTTACAAGATTCTTGGGAGTTTTTCGCTGCTTCATTACCTGCTCGAATATGCTAATATCATAGGTATTGTCATCATCGGCAAAATAGAGTACACCCTCGCTGGCATTGGCCCGCAAATAGTCGAGGCCTCGATTCCGATTGGAGACACCGCGTGGCTTTGCTCGCTTTGTTAGCTTATATTCCTCGGGCATGGGAGCTATGGATAAATGTTGTATATGTATATATATAGTACATAGGTATATGTATATTAATGGGACATGAACATGAACATGCTTCGGTAGACACTGCGTCCTGTCAGTGCTCGGTGCTCAGTGCTTGGTGCTTGGACGAGAAACTCACCCACTAGATACTCGTATGGCACTCCAATGCGGTCCAGGGTGTGCGCCACCAATGGACTCGTTTTATTGGCATCCTCAATGACCAGCCACAGCAGGTTGACCACATGCTTCAGTGTATAGCCAAGGCGCGTCAATTCGGCCAACTGTTCGGGCCGTCGATAAGTGGGCGTGATGATATACAAAGGCGGCTGTGGGTTGAATATTGGACACAGGCACAGTTGAGGATTTTAGTTGAGGTTTGAGTCGCTTTTACTATTATCAAATACCATTAACTAGCTAAACTAACTATGTGTACAAACACACAGATATATAGTGTATGTATATATTTCTATAATATGTGCATTGCAGTGAGTGGGTGAATGGACGTGTGGGTGGCTAGTGGGTTGCTTGCTTTACTTGGTTGTATGAGTAAATGGGTATACACATGTATGTTTAGATAGTTTAGTGGTTGGCATTGTGTTTACATGCGTAACGCGGCATGAGCTACGTTTTATGAGCAATTATGCAAATTAATTTACAGCCGAGTGGTTGACTAGTTGACTAGTTGACCGGGTTTCGCCGGCAATACATATATTCTATATTCTGTAGCTCCACACACAGCCCTTCTTCTTTCATTCCCATCGCATCGCTGTCCTCGTTACTCTACTCTGCGTGTGTCCCTATTCAAATAGATAAACATCTGATAAGCCTAACAAACAAACTAACCACAGCATTTTAGCATTAATATATCGTGAATAGAATCTGAGCGATGACATGAGAATATGCAATAATTTAACAATTCTAGATTAACTAGTTGATTTTTATAGGACACCATAGGAAGTACATCCATATATACATATCATAATAAGAATATCTCTTTCTATAACTCTTCTGTTCGCAATTCTCTTTGACATTGATTGTAAATTATCTTCTTCTGGCGGCATATTAAAGTGGATGCATTCCACTAAACTAAATCATTGTAAAAAGAAAAAAAAACCAACAAATGGGTGCGAATCTTTTCAATTGCCTCACATTTCGCATGTATCCAAGTAGAAACTAGAGCAATATCATCAACACAGACTATTTATATGTAAATATATATATATGGTGATTATTGTTGGTTGTTATTGTTGTTTCGGTTTTTTGCAACGAGCAATTTTCAAATTAGGCTCATGCAAATTTTGAAATGAAAACGAAGAGACGAGATGGACACCGGGAACTGCAAGTGGAACTGATTAACCCAAATGCAACGAGTTGATACCAGATGATACAAAAGGCCTTTTGTTGTTGCTGGCTATTATATTATTTATATAGTTGCTGTTGTTGGCCAACAATTATTGGTCAAAAGCATAAAGTGCGTAAAATTGACTAGTTAGACTATGAGAATTCGCTTACTAATTACTAAAATTTTGTTGCATTTGTTATTAATCCATTCATCGAAAACATATGATATGGTAATCAAAGAAAATTCTATATTGATTTTTTAGAGTATATGTATATTAAGACTAAAGAGTACTCAAGTTCGGATTGCATAATTGTAATTTATCTGTGAGTGGATGTACATAAACTAAGTCAGAGCAACAGCAATTCAAATTTAAAGTCTCTACAATTGATTATTAAAGCAAATAGAAAGTATTATTAATGATGCTACATAGGAAAGGGTATCTGAATATTCTGCTGCTTTAATTGAAATATAGTTTTCTCTCTAAAGGTTTGGTATTGGTGTTGTGCAAACAGTTTGACCATTCTGCTAAAACATTCTTTATACATTCTATGAACAATTGAATGTGTTTGGTTAGTACATGATGTTAACAAGTTTCCGCTGGTACTTTGCCATTTTGCACGTTTAAATGCATTTGAAACATATTTTAATCACAATTTGAATGGGCACAAACTTTTACTATTATGAATATGCAACGCACTTGCGCAATTTTCTGGCGTAGTAACAGCAGAAAAAAAAAGCAATTAAGAAAATTGGGAAATAGTGTGCAAAGGAAAAATAAACAAAAAAAAAAGAGAGGAAAAAAAATTAACAAACGACTTCAATGAGCCGGGCAGAGTAGTGGTAAGTAGTAGACGAGAACTGGATAAAAGGAAAGGAAATTGTAACAACCGCAAAAGCATGTTCCCATTTTACAGAACCTACAGCAAGAATGTATATGTAAGTGTGTGTGTGAGTGTGTGTGTGTGTAAGCGGGAATACGGACGGAAACAATAATATGCAGATAAGCTCAAAATGCACTTTAAGAGATTAAAAATGAAACAAAATTACAATAACTGCGGGCAATAAAGGGAGTGTGCGACAGACTGATAGAGAAAGAAAAACATTGAGAGTAATGAAGAGAAAGGGGGGGATAGAGAGAGGCAGAGAGTGAGACAGGGAGTAAAGGGCAAATGTGCTAAAGTGTAATTAGTTTTTCGGTTTCTTTTTCTTTTTTTTTTGCCGGTATACGTGTGTGTGTGTGTGTGTGTACAGTTTCTTTTGTTTTTGGATTCTGTGTTGTGGAATAAGTGGACAAAAATGTGAGTAAATATTTACGGGATCCGAGATGGCCAAAAATATTGGCCTTGTTGTTGTTGTCGTTGTTGTTGTTGATATTGTTGATTGGCGCATCGGACTATGTCCAGATTTGTTAGTCATTTTACGTATTTGGCCATTTCTTGTTATTTTTGTTCTTGTTGCTATAGTTGTTGTTGATGTTTTTGTTGTGCCCCTTGTTGTTGTTGTTGTAGCTGCAGCAACATTAACTGCCGTTGCTGTTGTAGCAATTGTTGCTGCTGTTACTGCTGCCGATGCCGATGCTGCTGCTGCTGCTGTTGCTGTTGCCGCCGCTGCTGCTGCTGATGTGGAATGTCTGCTGGTGGGAACAGCTAATGAAACCGTTTGTATGATAACAGATCTGCCGGTATCTGTTTGTATTTGTTCCAATGTGGTTGTTGTTTTTTTGGTGGTTGAGTTCGTGGTGGAGTTGTTGTTGTTGTTGTTGTTATTATTATTGTTGTTGTTGGCTGCTGATAGCAAGGACATGGGCGCCCACCAATATGAAGCGATATATGACGATGATGATTTGTCTTGATGCTGCAGTTTTGTTATGTTAATTATGCATGATATATATATATATATAATATATTGAAATTATTAGGAATATAGAACAAGAAACAAGAAGAAATGAAACATTACAATAGTCACACATACATATGAGAGAGAGAGAGAGAGTTACATACTATAATAAACTAGTCATTCCATCTATAGGATGCAATATATATAAAACTAACGATTGCATTCTTGTTGTAATAAAATCTTTAACTGAAAGTGTTGTGATCTTTTGTCATATAATTGACTAAACTGTACTCAAATCTTAATTAAGCTAAACTAAAAAATTCATATGAATTCTAGTTCATTTTCAACAAGTCATTTGCATTACGTCAATTTTAGTCATTAGCAAAGACTTGTGCAAAGGCTGCACTAATTATTGTTTAATTTGTTTCAGCTATTTGACTGATAAGCTTGGCTCTTTGCATTGCCAAATGAAATTACACTTTTCTGTATTATATATTTATGCATTTATTGATAAATATCAATATCTATAATGACGCAATTGTGCAATTGTGTGTTGCAATGGTGTGAATGAACTTGTTTTGACAATCGATCGATTGTTAATATGGCTATTAAATGCAACATTTTATCTTACTGATATCTCTAATTACACGGACATTTAATTTCAAGCAATAAACTTAACAGATAGTAAAATGTTCAAATGAGAAATGGATGAAAGCTACACAACATAACTTACTAAATATACATATATAGAAACGGAGAGGGAGTGGATTGGCATAGGGGGGGTTTGATTTGGCTTACCTTGATAACATCGTTGGATGCTAACGGTTGACGGGACATGTGATATTGATAGAGCACCATATAGATGCAAGTTGTGGCTATGAATATCGTCAGGTACATTTTAATGGACTTGCCCAGTGCCATTTTGTTGGAGTTGCTGCTGTTGCTGATGTTGCTATTGTTGCTGTGGCCAATGCCGGTATACAGGGTCTTCATTTTTATTGCCAATATGTGTGTATGTGTTTGTGTATGTGTATATAGATGATGGTTGATGGTGTTGCTCTAGTTGCTGTTGCTGCTGGCGTTGGTCTCGTAACTGTTTATTTACTTCTTTTTCTTTTCTTTTTTGGGTGTTTTGCTTTCATTCGTTTGGGTTTGAGTTCAATCGATTGAATGCTATTTACCGCTGAATTTTTTTTGCATATTCTGCTGCGTTTTGTTGCTTATTTGCATGGCCAGCATTTTGTAGTTGTTGTTTCACTTATTGGCGTACTTTTCTCTTCTTTTATTCACATATTTGGCTTATATATTTTTATTGCTTCTGAAATTTGTTGTAAAACAACATAAAAAAAAAATGTATTTTCAATTTATTGTGTAAGCATATTTTATATTGTATTAAAATATATATGGGTAAATATATCTGTATATTCAATGGTCAGATTTATGCAACACATTAAAAAGGAAAACACATACAAAAAATTGGCCAATGAAATTGGAAAAAAACTATGGGAATAATTGTCCGCTAAATTTAATAATTGTAATCACAGAACAGATCATCTACCAGCTCCAGATTGATAGATCTAAAGTTGATTTCTAAACTTCTATTGGATCGGTCTTTTATATTATATGTTTATTTTTACGATGTCTTAATACTTAATATATTTTCACTTACTTTATACAATATTTAGATTAGCGTTTCCCCTTCCACAGTGTAAATAGATTGCAGAGCTGAAAAATGAAGTAAAACAAAAAGTTGGTAAATATATTTGTAATATTTTCAGCAATTTTTATATATGTATTTTGTTACTTGCTTAAAATGTTTAAATAGAAGCTAGATAAAACGTTTACCATTAACTCGACAATTACATATAACGAAAATTTGGAAACTATTAACATTATTTGTGTGTGTGACACATGATAAATCACTGATTATTACCAATCACATTTAAATTTGTTATTTGGTTTTTTTTATTATTTTATTATCTGGTTAGGTAATGTCAAAAAAAACTTATACATTTGTTTGTCATCCATCAAGCAAATTCAAATTTACCCACCATAATTTGGAAAATAACCGAGCCACTGACTTATCAATTTTATTTATGTTTGCAATAATTAAAAACAAAAAATTTTTTTTTCCTTTTTGTTTTGCTGCGTCACAAGATAACGATATAAAAGCCAACAAATTGGAGACAAAAAAAAGATAGCAAACTTGGTATCGATGAAATCGAATAAAAAAAGCAGTAAGGAATTTGTTTTAAAATCAAGGCAGCGACTACGTGATACACTTTAATAAATTGTATTGTTATTTAAAATAATGAATAGAGAGCCATGCAAACCTCTATGATTCATTTATAATTGCAATATATGTATATAATAATATATTTAATAAAATTGATCAGATGTTTGTAACCCACATTAAAAATCATTTTTCACCGTTTAAAGAAGATATGTATTATTAATTAGAAACGATAGACGAGTTGATCTAGTCCATCTGTCAGTCTGTCTGTTTCTTGGCCCTTTTTAGACCTTTAATTTAAAGGTATGTGAGTAAAACTTGGTAGATAAGCTTTTAAGATGTGTACGTAGGACAAGTAATGGATTTGGTTAGATAGGACTACTTAAGGGAATAGCTACCATCGGAATTATCGGTGTAGAAAAAACTTTTTTTGTTTCTTACGGCTTATAAATGCAATTTGTATCCATTCATCATAATATTATTCATTTGAATAGGACCAAAAAAATATTACAAGAATAATTCATTAAAAGATATCTTTGAATAGTAGCAAATTACTTTAGTTAAAAATACATGGAAATTAGCTCTTTGAACACCATGAAAGGCGTGGGTTCGAACTTTGGGCGTGGCCGGATATTCCATTCAATTTAATAGTTACCTTTCTTTCTCATATTTACATTCAAAATTTTCGTAAAATTTTGCATTCAATCCCGATTTGAATTAAAAAGTAATAAAAAAGTCTACTGCTCGGGTATACAAACTTTAACAAGGCTTCAGTTATATCTTTGATATTTTTTATTTAGTATATCTTTAATATTTGTAAATGATTTGTTCTCTTTTCTTCTCCTTCCTTACGTACGAGTGTATGACCTCTTACATATTTGTTGATTAGTCAGCAACTTTTTATACCCTGTACCCATAGGGTAAAAGGGTATATTAAAGTCGCTAAAATGTATGTAACAGGCAGTAGGAAGCTTTTCCGACCCCATAAAGTATATATATTCTTGATCAGCATCACCAGCCGAATCGATTGAGACATGTCCGTCTGTCCGTCTGTCCGTCTGTCGGTCTGTCCGTCCGTCTGTCCGTATGAACACCTAGATCTCGGAGACTATAATAGCTAGAGGTACCAAATTTGGTGTGAACATCCGTCTAGTGTCTACACAGGTCAAGTTTGTTTTAAATTTTAGCCACGCCCACTTCCGCCCCCGCAATTTAAAAAAAACGATAACTAGGGCTGCTTTCAAGATATCGTATTCTTACTTGGTACACTTAATTATATACCCAAACTGACCAGCTGAGCAAATTTTGTTGAAATCGGACAATAAACATCGGAGATATGGCTATATTCGTTTTGTACTGAAATGGCAAGGCAGCATTGGCAGATAAGAAAGAGCGAGATAGCATGCGCTCGCTGCTGCTGCATGTAAAAGAGAACTTTGTTTTGAATTGATTGCGATTTTGAGGTTGTTCGATCATTTGTCTAGTGACTACGCAGATCAAGAAGGTTTAAAATTTTGGCCACGCCCACTTCCGCCCCCGCAATTCAGAAAAAACTAATTATTAGAGCAGTTTTTGAGGAATCACATTCTTATTTGGCACACCTAAAAATGCGGCTAATATGCATCATCTGACCAATTTTAGTCGAAATCGGACAATGAATATCGGAGAAATACGAATGTGCATTTTGAACTGAATTCTCAAGGCGACACTAGTTGGAAAGAGTGAGCGAGATAGCATGCGTTCGCTGTTGCGGCATGTTAAAGAAATTTTATTATGAAATTAATCGCTATTTCGAGGGTGTTTGACTTTATTTAATATAACAACTAGTAGGTACAGGGTATACTCAATGTCGGCAGGGACGAATTGCTTGCTTCATTTCTTATTAAATTTATGTGATTTTTATTGGTAAAACTTTGGCTATATTTTTAGAAACTTCTTTCATTTCTCAAATTTTACAATAATTTTAATATACCCGTTATTGCGATATAAATTAAATGTTTAACTGTTTGTCAATTCGATTAGAATATGTGCAAAGATAAGCACACACATAGGGAGTTTTCCAAAGGCAATTATAAACCAAAGACAAAGGTCAAGGAGAAATGTTTATTGTATAAAAAACTAAAAGCATAAATATTGTTATTCTAATTAATAAGAAATATTGAATTTGTTAACCTTTCTGTTGGTTCTACAAAACTTTTTCTTCTACGCTAATCACTTTAACGCTTTTTAAATTGCATTTTCCTATTGTAGTTTGCGCGCAAAGTTGTTAACATCAGTACGAGAAAGGGCGAGTAACTAACTAGCGGAAGTTCTCCTTTCCTTCCCCTTCCTCATCCCTGCAATTCCTAAATATATGCATACATTTGTAGAAGCGTTTAATGCTGAGGTAGAGCGGGGTGGGGGTCTGCAATTTCTCGACCAATTAAACCAATTTTGTTTCAAACTCTTTTTATGACATTCAAATGATTTAATTAATTTGTAGCTATTGCTCAACCCTCTCCCCTCGCCACCCCTTTATTTTTGGACTAAGCCACTGGCGGTTTTGCGACCTTTCTTATGCAGACATTTCCAATTATGAGGGAGGTGGCGGGGGGCGTGGCTCAGAGCGATTTCGCGTGTTGAAACATTTTAAAACCAATTTTTCGCCAGTTTTACTTGCTGATATCAAAGTTCAATGGCCATTTACAAAATGTTCTTTATGCTTTGCATGTTGTTGGACACGAATTGCAGAGGTTCATTTTAGTTAAATTCTTTGTTTTACAATTCATCCGCAGGCAATTTAATTTTAATACAAGCAATTTAAAAAATTTCAATAAATACAATAGTAAATTCTCAATCAGCTCCCCTCTACTACACCCCCTAACTTCGTTTCTCCTATTACAATAAAGTTCAATTATCGTTTATTGCAAATCTCTTTTATGCCCGCTGGCAGACATATATTCAAATGTTTGTTGGATTTTTCAAGGAATAAATCACAATCAACAGGATAGTAGATGGGGTTGCCTAAGAGGCTGCAGCGGAGAGTAAGAGGGTGAGGAAGCAGCATCAGTAGAATGCAAAAATTGTAAAATGGGAAATGTAGAAATCTTTGTGAAAACAATTTAATGTCAGAACTTAACCCATTTACATGGCAATTCCTACCGCTACCCTCTGACAGGGACATACACATTACATACCCACATACATATGAAAGGAGAGAAAAGAAATGAAAGGCAAACCAGGCAACCGGCATCAGGCATCAAGCACCATGCACCAGCCACCAGGACGAGAATGTAAAACAAAATGCCACACAAGTGTGGGCCAAGTGCGGGCAAAATGAAATTCGCCCGGCAATGGCAGGGAGAGGATTTCGTCCGGTTTTGGTTTCGGTCTCCGGCACAAGTGGATATATAGTATTTTTTTTTTTTTTTTGCCAAGGCGCCAGGCCAACTGTTTGGAGTGGAGGGAGCTGCTCTTGAGACCCGGAGATGCCATTTTGAAGCAAATGTCCTTGAATGGAGGAATGCCCAGGCACAGTGGCAAGCAAGCATCATGAAACAAAAAGCGGAAGCCAAAGGGGAGCGAGAGTTCAAGGATCACATAATAATAATGCAGCTTGAAAGCAGAGAAAGAGGGAGCAGAGAGGAAGCGACACAAGAAAAAAATAATAATAATAATGAAAACAAAAACCAAATTTTTGCAAATGATTTTCCAACCACTGTTTGTTGCTCAAAAACACTCTATAAACTCTGGGAACTAGAAGTGTTTAATGCTCTTCAAATGTCTTGCCACAAATTTAAAGGTCCTTTTGGTGTATGTATATGTGTCTTTGTATATGTATGTGTGTGTGTGGGTTGTCAGTTCCCGACGCCAAGCTGGGCCCCCATTGTGGCGACGCCATCTAGTTGGCGTCGGTGGCGTCGGCAAAAAAAAGAAAAAAAAAAATAGAAAAAACAATTGCATAATATGAGAAAGGAAAGGAAAGGAAAGGAAAGGAAAGAAGAGCACGTGCTGAAGCCGTGCAGGACTCTAGAGCAAAAGTGAAATCGAGTTCTCTGCATTTTGAATTGTATGGTTGGAGTTCTTACTTGCAAGGAGAGCATGAACCCGGACATGTCCATTGTAAATGGCATTCTCAGATCTTAAAAACCACAACATCATATTTCATATTTAATGGATTATGGTAAGGTACATACATATATACAGTCATGTGAATAATAGTGCATATATATCAGATATGGTGGCAGCCTTTTTCAATGTAATCAATGGTCACATTCGTTAAGCCATATCCAGACAGACAGTAAGAGAGAGAGAGAGAGAGAGAACGTATGAAAAGGAAGTGAGATTGAGAATATTGATGATGTGTAAAACGGAATTGAGGCAATCTCCATAAGCTTAAGTAAAAGGATATCAATTTCATTCCTATTTCCATTTTTTTATCTTGATACAAATATCCTTTATTTTACTTAAAACCTCGTGTCTAAGGTTTAAAATGAAGGTTATCTTGCAGGTAAACGGAGATAAGTTTTGAGGATCAAATTAAATGTGTAGACTAGTTCAAATTGTTTTAAAAATTAAGCAGCAAGTCGTCCCTGCTGACATTGAGTATACAGCTCTAGTTTTCTCGATTTGCGGGGGCGGAAGTGGGCGTGGCGAAAATTTGAAACAAACTTGAACTTTCACCCTAAAAATAACGAAAATTGAACGAATGAAGCAAGCAAGTCGTCCCTGCCGACATTGAGTATACCCTGTACCAACTAGTTATATTAAATAAAATAAAATATCCTCGAAATCGTCATCAATTTCATGCAAAATTCTCTTTAACATGCAGCTACAGCGAACGCATGCTGTCTCGCTCACTCTTGCCAGCCAATGTCGCCTTGGCAATGCAGTGCAAAACTCATATAGCTGTATCTTCGATTTTTATTGTCCGATTTGGACAAAATTTGGTGAGCTGGTCCAGTTTGGGAATATAATTAGGTGTGCCAAGTAAGAATACGGTATCTTTAATACAGCTCTAGTAATACGTTTTCGCGATTTGCGGGGGCGGAAGTGGGCGTGGCAAAAATTTGAAACAAACTTGACCTGTGTATGCATTAGACGCATGTTCACACCAAATTTGGTGGCTCTAGCTCTTATAGTCTCCGAGATCTAGGTGTTCATACGGACGGACGGACAGACGGACAGACGGACGGACAGACAGACATGTCTCAATCAACTCGGCTGGTGATGCTGATCAAGAATATATATACTTTATGGGGTCGGAAACGCTTCCTTCTGCCTGTTACATACATTTTAGCGACTTTAATAAAAGGCTCCTTTCGCAGATCGCGCCAATAATGCCGGAAACCATCGGGACCATCGAGATTAAATTTTTTCTCATCAGAAAAAATAACCTTATTTAAAATAAAAACATTAGACATATGCATGAGTTCAATGCTGCATTTTTATACCAAGTCCCAGTTTGTATCCAAGTTTCGTTGGGCAAATTCGATCCTTGCAGCTTTGTGACGGGGTGTTAAAAAGGGAATTTTTTTGAGGACTGCTCGAACAATATGTTCAGAATCATTTAGTGTACGCCAAACAGTCATGCGGGACACTTTTTTACTGGCAAGTGCTGCAAGCCGGGAACAGGACGCAGATGAATTGCTCGCTTTATTGATAATAAGCCGTTTGTCGCGTGAACTTAAAACTGGTTTCCGACCACTACTCCGTTTCTTGCCATAATCATCCGGATTCTTCAAAAAATTTGCGATTGCGGTGCGACTGCGTCCAATTTCTCTGGATATTTTGGACACAGTCCAACCAGATTTCGAAAAAGCAAGAATGCTTCCCTTTTCCTGCTCCGAAAGTAATGTAGAGCGACCCATTTTATTTATTTAAGTCTTGAATCAATTTTTTTTAGTTAATCTCTACTTCTTAATGTGTCTTATAATTATGATACAACTGCAATCAGACAAAATTCTTCCATTTCCACGAAAAACTAACGGTGGTATTCCAGAGAATGCTAAAAATAGCAAGTAACGGTAATATTTTGCAGCTTATGCTTGATCTATCTATCTCAATATTTGTTTTTGTAAAATTCCAAACAACATGTAATTGGCGATGAAATGAAATCAAATTTTTTGACTGTCTTATCATTTTGATACGCACCTTATATTTCTGCCTGTTACATACATTTTGGCGACTTTAATATACATACCCTTTCACCCTATGGATAGAGGTTATAAAAAAATGAGATGCTTTAAATATATGTACATATGTACATACCTCTAGTTATACGTAAGGGCTAGCCTTATCTAAAAACAAAATTTGGTAGATTGACTTTCAAAAGTCTCCAAGAATTCGGTATTCATACATACGGACAGACAAAACTCCATCGACTCGGCTACTGATACTGATTAAGAATATTTACTATATTAACTTTTTGGTGTTAAAAATATTTCCTCTCTTCCTATACAGCATATTTTCCTTATGAGTACAGGGTATAAGAAAGGCTATTTTATACATATATATGCAAAAATGAAAGCATTCTAAAATATACGTGTTAATTTTTTAATAATAATAAAAGCATAGCACATAAACCTTTATAAATTAAAACTACAGTGAATACTATTTAAAATTTTGCTCACATTTGAGTGAAACCAATTGAAATGTCTTGCTTTTTTTCCACTCAATTGCATTTGAAATTATCTGCATTTAAATTTTGCATTGCTGCACTCGTTTATGATTTAATTAACTTGTTTTCTGCAATTGGATATTGTAATCTATGATATAATTACATTTGCCACACCGTTTCTGTTATCTGACCGGAATTTATTTCACGGTCGGTTCCCTTTTCGGTTAAATGTTTACCAGAAACTCAGTTAGTTCAGTACATGACTAATACAATATACATATATGTATGTAGGAATGTACGTATAAAAAACATTTATCGTACATAGTATATACTATGTATATGGACATTGGACAATATTGTTGTGCATATATATTCATTTATAATCTAGTGTGTTCAAACTGGTTTCTTACCAAAAAAATTCCATTTTCTTTTATTCACTTTATCACTTTGCATATTTTCAGGGGTGGTCAGTTTATCTGATGTCATGGGACAAATTAAGCTAAAGAAAAGTCATAAATATTCTATACACAAAATAAGAGAAATAGCAAAAATATGTATAACTAGAGACAATGAATTAAGATGCTTATATAGACAGTTATTCTTTCTTTTACGATCGAACGTTGTACTAACTCTATTCCTTTATATAGTTTTTTTATTTAGATTTTTTTTTCGAAAGATATTACTTTCGGAATTGTGGTGCCCCGTCATAGAGGATATAGCTGCTGGCACAAGCAATCCCCATCCAACTTACTGAACCAACAAAATATATATATATCTGTTATGTTGAGTATTATCATAAATTTTCTCAGCTGAAGCTGAATTAAGGATTTTAAAGAACGCTCCTGCATTTACTTATTTCTAGTTAACATTAAGACAATTAATTTAGTTGATGCCAACAAACTAAGGGAACTTTATAGCCCTAAAGAAAACCGAATAAAATTTATGACAACAAATTAATGTGGCAAAAGCTAATGTCTACCGGTCAATATAATGAATGGAATTGGTTGGGATGGCACTAAAATTGGTCAGGTTGTTTTATGGCCATTAGGCTAATGCCAAATCGGCACGAAGCCCAAAGGATTTTCAAGAATATGAAATATGTCTATCGTTTACCTTTATATACATATATTTTTCCTTTTGTTTATTTGATGAAATGGAATTTCCAATTTTTGTTGGCTCACATCATCAATTCCAACCAAAGGCAAACTCACGCAACTTTACTTTGATTTCACCGTCAATAGTGGGCCAACTGTTGCACCCACTTCTGATTAGGGGCGTTGGGGGGCCACACCTCAAAAGAAAAAAAAAACCCAATCGAAGCAACAGTTAAAATGGATTTTAAGTAGGCCTCCAGCTAATTAAATTTTTTTGTTTGCTTTAATTTTGCATTTCGAGCATGTTGACTCAACATTTCATATTAATTTGTTATATATTGATAAATGACAAAAACAAAAAGCGGTGCCCCCGTTCCCCCTGCTTAGCATTTATCATGACGTCGATAAACTAAATTCCTTTTCTTTTTTTTTATTGTTGGTTTTTGATTGTTTATCAATTTAGTTTTGCTTTGATTTATGCCATACAATAACCACTGAAATTCAAATACATATATACACACATATATACATTTATATATATGTTTTATCAAAAGTAAATGCTATATTTTCACTCTTTGTTAGTTGGAATTATGTATGTTGGTTGCTTTTTGTTTTATTTCATTCAATGTTTCTCTTTGGTCACGCAGCAACGGAAGTCAGAAATTACCGCCACCCCTCCGCAGCAACATGCTATCCTTTTTACTTGGAGCTTATCGAAAACCACTTGGGGTATGTTAACTTACAAAGATGGTACAAATATATATACATAACTATTTTATTGTAGTTCAACAAATAAATTTAAGAATTTTTAATTTGAATCAGAATTGTGTACCTATTGACTATACATAAATGTTATACAGATATGTAGAAAGCGAAAGATTCTTTTATTATTATATAGATCAGTATATAGTATATAGAAACGCATTTAGTTTACAATAAAGATTTTTCAAGTTTTCAACTTTCGTTATTATTATTATTATCATTTCATTTCTTTTGCCATTATTTGCATTTTATTGCCAAATCCAGTTTAGGACAGATTGAGAAAGTTCGTGGCTGACAGCCAAGAGGAGAAGCCAAAAGGAGGGAAAGTGAAAAATGTCTGCCGAAATTGCCAATTAAATGTACAAAAGGCAAGAGAAAACCAAGATGGGAAAGGAGGGGGGAATGTAAAAGGGAAAAGGACCAGCCAAAACAATGTGAGAAATTGCAATTGCAATGCGGGCAAAACGTAAAATAAACGAACAGACGAAGAAGGGTACGAGAAGACAAGATACGAGAATTTTCAACATCCTTCAAAGGACATACGAATGGGGCAAGCAAAACAGAAGGCAGAAGGAAAAGCTTAGCCAACAAGGCGCCGGCAATTGACGTACCAGACAATATACCGACCAACCAGAAAACAAAAAGAAAACCAAAAACGGAAAAAGCTAAAAGGTAAAACCAAAGATGGGGGAAAAGCCAGTAAAAAAGTTTCGTTTCGGATTTACTTATGTTGTTTTTGGGGGCCCAAATTCTTGGCAACAAATTCAATTTGTGTTTATTTGCCGTTATAGTCGCTTCTTCTTCTTCTTAGACTTGTGCTTGTGCTTCTTCTATTTCCTTAGTCTGCATGTTCTTCTGCTTCATGCTCTTCAGGACCAAGTCTACGCACAGGGCAAACAGTTGGCATTTTTAATTTTCTTTTTGCTCTCGAAATGGCATTTTAAAAATTTAATTGCCAACAAGGCAGTCGGGCATGTCCCGTCAGTAGAGGGGGAAACGGGTACTAGGGGTGAGGGTGGCACATCCTAGACGACTGGAACTTCTGGCTCCTCTCCTTCTCTCTCTCTCCCTCTCTCTGGTAATGTCCGTGTTTCCTCGAGCCATGCAACACTTGCTTGGAGTGTCCATTAGGGCAAACTGCTTCACCAAATTGCAAGTCAGCCATGGGCCAGACCGGGGGTTTCTGTGTCATGTTTGTCAAATTGACTGAAGACCCTCATCCTGCTTCTGTAACTGCTCCAGTTTAGACTCCTTGCTGTTTGCTGTTGCTATTCCTGTTGTTGTTTTTGTTGTTGTTGCTATTGCTCTTGCTGTTGTTGATGATGTTGATGGGCTGTCCGTTTCTGTTTTGCCCTATCCCAGACTTCATTCTGATGCTAAGGAATTTTCAATAAGGAAATATTCTATTCATTCCAGTAAATTGCTTAGTAAATTTTATATCGAAAATGAACTAAATTGAATTATTATTGAATTTTTATATAAATTCGTTTTTGGCCAGTGACGGAATCGGATTGAACTCTAAAGGGGCTTGACAATGCAAAAAAGGAAATCCAAATTTTATCAAAAAAGTATACAAGCTGACTAGAGTTAAAGTTCAGTTAATATTATCCTTCAGCTATAAACTTCGGTACCGGATTGTGTCCAGCAATATTTTGCAGAAAATCTAATATCTAAAATTCTGACAGTAATAACCCTTAATTATCTAAAATTATTCTTTATTCTCAGATTATAAGATAACTTATTATAATTTCTACCATTGTTTTTTTTTTTTTTTAGCTGTTTTTACCTTTTTTCCAACTCACACTTTTTTATCCTTTTTAAAATACAAAGACTTGAAATCCTTGAACAAAAACTTTCTTTTCAGCATTTCTCACTCTTCATTCAATAGAATCTATTAAATGCTTATATGATTTCACTATGAGGTTCTCTCTTAATATTTTAGTATATAATATTTTGAGTATTTTATTTGTTTATTTTCTATGTTAAATAAAACTGAAAATTCGATTTGTATTAAAAATTATTGATAAATACTGCCAATCATTCTGATCAATAATCTCAATAGAAATGGCAGCCAGCAGGTGAAAAATGAAATATTGCTAGGAGCCTTTTTTGTCAATTTTCTGTCAACTTTTATTTGGACTTTCAGCTGCTTGCAATTGACAGCAAGCTGATGGCTAACAGGAAGCCGTTTGAACTCAAAGAACACGAAAATGTCGACATATACATACATACATATAGATATACCTATATTCATATATACATACACTTTATATATATGTACTTGCTGTGGCATCGAATTTTAAGTCCGATGAGTGTATTAATAATTCTAATGCACTTAAAGCTTAATGTGATTGATATGAAAATATTCCCCATACCCACGACAAAGTGAAAACCTAATTGGAATGATGGATATGATAGAGAAATTGGTCTCTAGTTATTTTTAAAACATATGTACATAGACGTGTAAATAAGTACTGATGTGTGTACATATGTAAGTAATTGCTTAACATAGTAAAGCCTTTTAAACTTGCTACTAAGTAGGCGAAAATTCAACGCAATCTTAATTGTCATAATCACACACGAGTCGCGTTGGGGGCTCTCCTTTGTGGCGTCAAAAATTAAAACGTGACACAAATTACTCGTCAACTCCTCGGGGCTCTCTACAAACATACACACACACACACACACATACTCAAACACACACATAGACAAATACCATTAACTAGTACAGCAGCTGGGGCTGGACTTTGTTTTTGGGTAGCCTTTGCCGCACTGCGCCTGTCCCCAGGTTCGGTTCTGTACTGTGTACTGCGTTCTGTGTTTGCCGCACCTCGGGGGAGCCTTTGTTAATATTAATTTTTCAGCTCGCAGATTTTGCACGCACGCACGCACGTCCGTACGTACATATGTATAACTGTAGTACATACTGGCAAAGATCCCTGTACGTAATGAATATGGAAATTGGATTGAGAAAGACAGCCTTAAGGCAAATCACCAAGATAATTCCAACATCAATATGGACAACAAAAAAAGATTCTTGAAAATAAAAAAAAATAAAAAAAAAAAAAGGGAATTGACACAAAGCTGGGTCGAAAATATGCATACGATCGAACAGAGTGTTGTGTTTATTCCTGAAAAATTTTTTAAAATTCTTCACAACGAGCTTAAATTTTTTTAAAAACTGTTCAGTTATACAAAGAGTTCAAGAAATACGTCAAGAATGAACTTTCGGAAGATACATCTAAGGAAACCGCAGAAACCTTTCTTTTTACCTCAATTCAATTTACTTTTTTAATTTCTGATATCAGTTTTATCAGACATAAAAGTTATTTTCTTGGGTGCTTTAATTTATATCTTTTACAAAAAGGATAATCAAAGTTTTAAATATCAAATATATAAAATATTTTTTTATAAATTTGTACAAATGTGTGTAATATGCATCAAGATTTTTACTCTCGCTCTCTCTATCAGATACTTTAGACTTAATATCCGGAATTTTTCAAAATCTTATTGTTTCCTAGAACATTCTATTCAATTAGCTATGGAATATGAGATCCATGGTTAAACCATGAAATAAAATGCAAATCGGCAGGGTACAAAGTATATACATATATTTTTATATATGTATATATATTTTTTATGTATATGCATAAATATGAAAATACAATTCAAAGTACCTAATATCTCGTTGGAGTTTTCCACTATTTTCATGGGACATTTTTAGTTCTACCAACGGATTGAGAACTTTATATATTCGCACAATTAGCAGCTGCTTAGTAAAAGTGTTCTCCAATAATAATGAAGGCGACGACGAACGATGGAAAAATAACACATGGGAGGAGGGGTCTTGGTAGAAAATAGCTTCCAATAATATAAAGAACATACATACACACGCGAACTGCGAGAAAGACTGAGGCACACACACACATATACAATTTACTCACCTCCAGCACTGTCGATGGCACCTTATTAGCAACGCAGGCGAAACGCAAAAGTCTCGTAGTGAAACGTCTGCGGCACAGGCAGCAACGGGAGCGGCAGAGGCAATAGCCATGTTCACTCCATTGCCACAAAGATGATGAAAGTTGCAGCCACTTTCAGTTTGTTTGTTGCTTATGTTTCGTTTTATTACCGTTAGAATTGTCTTAAATTTAAACTGTTCTGTTACAACCACAAAAACAAAAAGCGAAAAAAAAATGAAAACAAAACTGTGAACATTTTTCTTATGTTGTAGTTGTTGGTATTGTCGTTGCCAGGCGCAACAACAACAGCAACAACAAACGGCGCACAGCAGGTGTGAGGCCAAGAGAGTTGCCCACTCCAAAGTACCGTTAGACGAAAAGTGTAAATAAAGTAGTAAAAAGAAGTGTGTGTGTGTGTGTGAGTGGGGCGGGAAATGAAACAGGATAGAGCTGAAACAACAGAAGGAAGAACGTACGGATGGATGGATGGACGGTTGGTCGGACGGACGAATGTAAGGACAAACAGACAGGAGGAAACACACACACGCACAATACGGAACAAGGAAGAAAACGCAAGAGAACTGTGCGGCGAACCAGCAACCGAGAGAGCAAGGCTAAAAGAGAATCCTTTTGTGAGAACAAACTTTCGCCGTTTTTGTTTGTTTCGAAACACACAGACATACACAAACATACACTCGTGCTCGTACTAGGGCACTTTTTACAGGATGCGGCATTTTGAATATGGGCCTAAACAAACGAAATTTATCTCTTTCAATTTTTGGTTTGGTTAAATTTGAATATAAATTTAATATCCACCCACACTTAAAACAGTGGCTTTATCTCACTGTACGTCGTTGATGGGACGATGTTGTGGCTGTTGATTTTTTGTGGTGTTGTTGTTTTTTTTCTTATTTTTTTTTTTTTTTGCTATTTTTAACATGCACTTGCGTTTTTTATCCAGGCGGTAGGTGCTAGGCTATATAGCAACAGCAACTAACTGTAGATTTTTGGGTAGCAACTTTCCGGACTCTGCACGAACAGACACCCGCACGTACTGCTATCGAAAATGCGACTGAAAGAAAGAAGAGCAAACGAAACAAAAACGGAAACAAGCAAGCGCTGCACTGTGGATAAAATAGTCATATTTTGTGGCATACTTAAATGACTTAATTGTTGGGATATTATTTAAAAAAAGTTTTGTGGCATAGCATAATCATTTTCAGTTGTTGTTGCTCTAGAAAAAAGGGTTTTGAAATCGAAAATGAAATTGAAACTCGAATTGTCTCTGAACTTCACTTAGGAATTATCGCCTGCCTTAAAGAACGTCAAAAATTTTGTTGCATAATCTAGGGCGATGAGCAAATAGATTGAAAAAAAAACCATTTGCTCTATTATTTTCTTTGGGAATTGTTAGATATTAAATATATTTACCCTCTTATTTAGGACCTTATTCGAAAAAATTATATACAATGGAAATGTGGTCAATCAATCAGAAATTGAGAGTGGTGTAACTTGCCAGACTTTGTTTCATACAGATGCGACTCTTTTTTAAAATGAATGAGTGCGTCCGATGTAATATTTCATAACAATTGAGTCTTTTGTACATTATAAGACATTTAACTTTTTTCTGTTAAACGCGTCCTACACTCTTTGACCCACAGTGCTTATTTTACCCATTGAACACTGCCGCAGTACTTGAGCCCCGTTTGCACTGTAATGCTTGAACTCGTTACTGTTAACCTCTAGTTGTACACTTACAGTTATATATAGTACCATATGAACAGCCCTCCCACATAGTTAAGTGCAAATGGGGCTCTACGCTGACAGTGGCTGTTGTTAGTGTTGTGCTGTGGGGGTGTGTTGGTCCGCTAACAGCTCTGTTAACAGAGCACTGTTATTAGGTTTACAGTGTGCCCGGCGAAATTTCAAATTCTATGAAAATTGCATTTGATTCTATGAAAATTGCATTTGATTTGATACAATTTGCATAATTGTATTTTAATGCATTTTTAATGTTTTTTTTATGTCAAAAAATTGCTTGTATTTGATGATTGTATAATCAATTCACACATTTGGAACTTTGTAAAAACTTACAGATAACTTAAGGCGTAATGCAGATTCTTGTAAGAACTTTCAAGCTATATTCCGACTATATTGATATATAGGAATTATCAAAACAATTGTAAAAATCTCTTTTGAGTATATAAATCTCGAGCACTCCAGCATTCTTAAACTAAAACTAAGCTTTTGATTCTATCTTTGGAGTGGCCAATATGGCAGTTAGTCATAGGAAATAATAAGCAGCTCAGTCTATGGATCTATGAACGAAACCATAATGTAGCGCGTGCCATTGGTCACCAGCAATCCTTCGTGGAAATGTGTCAATCGACCCGGATGCATTAGCATCCAACCCTTTTTGGTTTCAGTGACGGAACAATTGTATCGCAAAAAGCGGCAACCGCCGCCCTCATAATCAATGCCCACTCTGTTCATCGCAATGTTGATGGTGTATGTCGAGGAGTCATGATGAGGACGCAATGAGGGCTGTTCGTCTGGTCGATAGCGTACCATGAAGTTCATCAACGAACGTGGAGGCTAAGAAATTATTAAAAATAATTAATAAATATGCTTGTGCACATTTTCATTAACTTACGTTGTGATAATAACCCATAAAGACTCGCTCTTGCAACGGGCGCACGAATAACTGCAAAAACTTTAGATACAATGCATCGAGTCCCACTTGCTTCATATGGATGTCACGAGTGGGTACTGCTTCGTAACCGCCTTCCAGTCGCTTGTCGTTATTGGTGCCATCGGACCAACCACCATTATCCTCCAAAATAGCAACCAAATCATCGCAAAAGGCATCACTGACTATTTGGAACCAGAATACATCTGGACATGGTTGAGGAATGATAGTTGTTTCATTTAATTGGATTGAGTAATTGGGATGAATATATTTCTCGGTCCAGTCATAACGATTTGTGAATAATGTATAGAAATCAGGACGAGACAAAGTGCTATTGAAGTTATCAGTATTGATCAAGTGGCCATAGTAACGCTGATTGCTGATGTACATGAAAATTCCCTGCGAAATTAATGCATTTTTTCTTTGTTGTTTTTATTTAAATTAAAAAAATATATTTAATAAAATTTAAGGTGCACGCGTAATTTTATATTTTATGTGACACATTCGTCTCTTTTACCTGAAGAACTACTAAGCAATCAAAATATTGTTAATTTAATAAATTGATTTCGCTCGTTTTGTTCTTATCTATAAATAGAATACAAAAACTTCACATCACTAGTTGGCTACTTTAACGCACAGAAGCACCAAGGCGCCGTGGCTTAGTTGGTTAAAGCGCCTGTCTAGTAAACAGGAGATCGTGAGTTCGAATCTCGCCGGGGCCTACTCTGTGACAAGTCCTTATAACCCGGTGGTTGGTTTGGGTTGTGAGGAAGAGTAAACTTTTTTTTTTTAAATTTAATAGTTTTTTTTAATATGCGGTTCTGCACACTTTTAAATAGTGATTAACTGCTAAGTTATTTTAATTAATATCACTTACCGCATTTCTCAGGGATTCACTCATTGCCATATCGGGATCATAATCTTTATGGTCAAAATTGATCACATCGAAGGCGCTGTGCTTAATTAGAAATATGCTCGTCACATGGGGAACATTGAATATGCCGCTGAAAAACAAATAGAAATAAAATATGGATAAAAACTGCAAGTGCACGGAGAGATGGAAAAAGAAAGAGAGAGAAATATTCGTTTTGAAAATGGAAAGTAGAATCGTAAACTTGTTCTCTTTCTCTCTTTTGGCTTGTCTCTGTGATTTGTTTTTTATTTTTTTATTTTCTATTAAATTCAATCATCATTTTCGCAACGTCAAGGGGTGAAATGGATAAGTGGAAGCTGTGCAGACAGACCGCAGTATGAAAACAACATTCTCCGTTGACGTTTGGCGTACACGGAGATTGCATTAAAAAAAAAAAAAACAAAAAAAAAAACAGCATCAATATGCCCAGCCTCAGACCGTTTCGAACATTTTCTCTCTTCTTAAGCCTATTGCTATTAAGCGATTTGGCCTATATAGCAGCTCAAAGTGAGTAACCTAGCAATCAGTTAAGAGAACGATAATATTAAAATATCTAATAATAACAGGAAGTACGGGTGGTCGCAATGTTTTGCGTCGCAATTATACGGGCAAAAAACCAGTTGTCATCCAACATCGTACCCAGGATGCAGTCAACTATTATGATCATGAGAATGTAAGTGACAGATCTCGAATTTTGGTTATATGGCAATAACGTTATAATGAATAAATTTCATTGATAGGGCGCAAAAATAATTAAATCATCGCACTTTGAATTGGACTATACTTTGGGACGTAAAATCACTTTCTTCTGTATGGCACAGGGCAAGTATTGGAATAAAAGATACGAAGCTTAACATAAATAAGTTAGTATTCTGATATTTTGTTTACTAGGTAATCCACGTCCAACTATAACTTGGTTTAAAGATGGCGCGGAATTGTACCAACACAGATTCTTTCAAGTAAATATAGAACAACCTATATGAATTTAATTGTACAAAAATAAGTATTTCTATTATTTATAGGTACACGAATCCCATATAGAAACAGATATTATTAAATCGAAAATGGAAATCGATCCTACAACACAAATGGATGCGGGTAAGAGTTATGATTTGTAAAGAACCTGTTCACTTTGATTCTATCTATCTGTCTCTTTCATTTTCAGGTTATTATGAATGTCAAGCGGATAATATATACGCCATTGATCGTCGAGGTTTTCGCACGGACTATGTAATGGTTAATTTTTAGATATTTAATATATACAATCACTATGCATTGCAAACAAGCAAATATTGTATTATAAACCCTTTTTGTGTGTCTCATTTGTATTCAAGTTCTTCTCTGTTTGTTGTCGACCTTTCGCCTGCGTAGCGGACAAATTGTCTCAATTACCTAATTGAAATGATTTTTTTGCATTTATTTTATTAAAATGTGTGAAAGCAAATCTAAACATACTGACTACTGTACGAAAAAATTCGTTTTTATTCGGATATCCAACTGGTTGCGCACAGTGGGCTAAACTATAGTGGAATTTTAAATTATTCGAGAGTTATCATGGTCATCACAAAAAGATACTCGATAAATATCAAGCTGATAGTTTATGAAGTAAATTGAAACGCAGGCAAGTTACCGCTGTTATTTCCACAAATAATGCGCCACTGTGCGGATCAAGCAAATTTGAATGAAAGGGTGAAAAATACTCTTTATGGAGAAGAATATTGCGAGTGCGCAAATCAAATCAAACGATGAAATTGAGTAGAATGAATATATATGTATATATATATATATATATATATATATGTACATCCAACTGTGCGGAGATGGAAAAGCGAACCGAAAACCAAGCCAAACCATGCCGAGCACATTGTGGTGAACCCAATTACATAGATGGTTGACAATCCAAACAAAGCTGAGCACAACACACAGTGTGGCTCTGGATCAGTTGCCGCGCAGACGAGATTCGCAAAGCATCTCTCCTCATACATTTATAATGCAAGCCAAATGTCTGCTCATCTGCCTAGGTTTGGGCTTGCTAATGTTGGCCGCGCCCATTTGTGAGGCACGTCGTGGACGTGGTCGTGGTCGCACCAAATCGAGGGTGCAAATTGGTTTACCCATAACGGGCAAATATCGTGATCCTGAATCCGATCAGTACTACAACAATAACAATGTAAGTCTCAAAAGGAAATGCAAAAGTAGAAAGTTAAAATTCCATTTAAATTTTTTTTCGTGCCAGGGTGCCAAAATTTTGCAGGCTTCACATTTTGATCTAGAGTATGTGCTGGGCCATAAGATAGCCTTTCTGTGTGTGGCTAAGGGTAATCCCAGGCCACATATCACTTGGTATAAGGATGGAGCGGAAATCTATCAACATCTGTATATGCATGTACACGAGTGGAGAATTGGCGATGATAAGGTCAAGTCGAAAATAGAAATTGATCCGGCCACCCAAATGGATGCTGGCTTATATGAGTGCACGGCAGATAATATGTATTCGATTGATCGGCGCAGTTTTAAGACAGATTTCTCCATTGCCTTCGATTGATTTAGTTGTATATATCGTTTAAATATACTAATAAAATTCTTACATGAGATCCCGTTTAACAATATCCACGTAATCATGGGAGCGAGCATAATAGCCAGAGTCAGACAATGCACCCCAGAAATTGCTCCACAGCTCATGATATTTCGAGAATAGTGGAGCCACAAATTGCCTGCAATATATATAAACAGTATAAGTTGGATTTATGGTGAAGGGATTGCCATCAGCCAGTGGGTGACCTACTTATTCAATTTAAGCAACTCGCGTAACACCTCGCCATCATCGATATGCGATTCGCCATCCACATAGAAAATATAATCGCTATGATGCCGTTTGGCTTGCTCACTGCAAAACAAAAAGTTATAAAATTATTATTTAGTATAATTGAATATAGTGAAAAAATTCGATCTCTTTTGTCTTGTTAGTACTTACAGGGCCAATTGTCGACCACGACGCTCATCCAGTTCATCCGTAGATAGCACATATTTTGCACTTGCATATTGATCACCATTTAAATTAACGAACGACTTGATTGCATCATCGTGCAATTCAGCATTGCCATAAATGAACAGGTGAAGACTTTGCTTTGGATAATTAAGTTTCAGGATGCCTTCCAGGAATTGATCAAAAAAGGGTACAGGATGCGGCACAATCACAGATAACGAAATTATGGGTAAAGTCTTTTCCTAAAAAGAAATTTAAGCATATACATATTTCATTAGCTATCTATCAGTCTTATACAACTATTTTGTAGTATGTACTCACATCCAACTCCAAGGGATATTCCAGACAAAAAGTGCAAACGCCGTTAAAAGTTTTAGCCAAGTAATTGCCATATGCATTCAATTCAACCTTGCTCAGTCCATTGCCATGTACTATGGCTGGTGTAGTCATAAAATTAATATTCTGCAGGACACCCTGATTACTTTCTAGATCCACTTTTAGTTTCACATCATTTTTGGCTCCATGAAGATTCTGGAATAGGCGCGACTGTGTGTCCAATTTCATGCCCAATTTACCACGTTTCACTTCATCCAAAAAGATTTTAGTAAAATATAACTGATCGTCATCCGTGTCATCGATTGGCGTATCCTCGAGCAGTTCGTAAATCTGAGGGGCATACCCAATAAAGGCTCCCGAGTTCAAATATCTAGAGGCCTTGCCTTCCACTTCGGGATATTGATCGGCCAGCGATTTATCGGGCCAGCAATACTTCTCAGCCGAAAAGAGAATCTGGGCTCCAGACTCTACAAACTTCTCCAGGATCTGCTCAAGGTTGGCAGTTATAATGACATCATAACTAAAGATAAATAAACATTAAAAAGGAGATTATTTCTTTAAAATTGGAAAACTTTTTGTATTTTACCTATCCGAGAAGAGGATAATTGTATCCTGTGCGTCTTTTAGAGGTGCAATAGCTTCACGCAGAAGATTTAGCTTGTAGCCGCCTCCAAAACGTTGCATATCTCCGCCTTTCCATTCATCGCCCATGCCAAGGGTCGTGACCTAAACAAAAAATGGTTTGTTAATATGTATTGCATCTTATAATACAGTTATTAAATAATTTATATCATCAATAGCAACAACTAAATATCAGTTTTTTTGCAAACTCTAATCTTAAATTCGATCTATGTATATATGTATGTGCACAAATCACATATTAAAACAAGTTTCGATGCTTGGCTTCAGGTTCAGTTTAGTCATGAATGGTGGGCTATAAAAAGTTTCAAACTTGATTCCATTTTTTCTTATCTGTAAAATAACTTAAGTGGGAAAGCAAAAAAAAAATTAATTTTCTATCATTGAAACGGATCTCTGATTTTTAAAATTGAACGACTTGTGCTCATGCGTTCCTTATCCTTTAGATATGTACATATGCACAATTTTGCTCATTTTACCCAAATCTTTTTTAGACATAAGTTGATTTGTTAATTGCAAAACCAGCCTGGTTAAATGCCTTAAGTTCACACAAGTCTCCGAATACAAAATTAAATTCGAAGAATAAGACACCCAACCGGCTTATCAACATTTTTTTTGTTTGATGTTTTTTTTTTTTATTTATGATTACTGCTTGCTTTGGATGTATAATAATGATGATGTATTTGTGCCAGCATAACCGGCTCCATGTTTCAATTTTGATAAGAAAAATCTTTATACTTTGTAGAAAGTTCTAAGCTATCAATTTAGAATTGTGCTAATTACACCCGGCAACCGAATGGACTACGTGATTAAAAAGAAAAACAAAATAACAAACAATAAAAATAAAAACGAACCGACCACAAATAAGAATCAAAAATCTGGGCTCCATATGTTGCCCCATAATGCGTCCAGCCAATCTGTGTGGAACACATCGCCGGATGCTGGTCACTCACACAGATGCGCATACACATTGGACATACTGTTAAAACAATCTGTAAAAAGTAACGAAAGTGTGCCGACAAAATATTCTATATATAGTCAGTCTCACATACATATACATATGTATGTATGTGACTAGATTAGAATTGATTAATCAAATTTGGAATTCATCAATATGAATTTGACCATTCATGTTGTGAAATAACGGTACTATCAACAATAAAATAAAAACCGCAATGCTATGCTAAATGAATTTCTATCTAGACATTTTTTTTGTTGTTTTGTTTTAGACCCCATTCTAAAATGAATGTTGACTAATTTCTAAGTCGAGTCTTGAATCTTGCATCTCACCTCAATGTCATAAACGCGTGCAGAGCGTATGTAGCGCAAATAGCCATCTGTAGGATCGCTAGCCACTGTGAATACTTTGACATTATCTGAAATTGAAACAATTAAAGTTAGAAATAATACTTTAACATATAAAATTATAAATAAATTAAAGATTATCAATAATCTTAAAAGCAAGAAAACTAATAATAAGCGTTGAGTTGTGTGCAGTTGGCACTTTTGATAGTATGCAGTTTTTATTACATTTTTATTTCATGTGAAATTTTTGGAGAATATATTTAAAGGAAAAGTCTATCAAATAACAATGAATAAGAAATATCAGATAACATAAATAACTTTGTCTCTCATTGGGTTATCATCATTGGTTTTTAATTCAGTTGCTGTTCCTCCAATTTCAGTTGTGAAATTTTAAGTCAAACATTTCTAAATGTAATTTGCATGCATGTGTATGTATATATGATGGTACAGAGCGACTTAAGTGATTTCGCTTAACAGCTGAAGGATCATAGGACAGGATTAATAACTTGGAAGTACAAGAGATTATATTGTCGGTGTTCTAATTCTTCTTTACTTGAACATTTGGGAAGTATATACATAATATAAAACTGAAAAGTTACAGGATTGTGCAAAACTAAGGGTCCATGTTGAACACTAGTACTTGAATTTGACTAATCCTTATTATCAAAGAGGCTGATAAACAAGAATAGCTAAACAGAGTTGTGCTAGATATGTTTAAAGACACACAAGTACATATGTAAGTATGTAGTATAGTATAGTAGTACATAGTATGTAAATAATACACGTATATTGCAAGAGATATGCAGATGAATCCTATGCGAGCTATAGTTCTCATAAACATTCACTTCCAAGAAACAAAAGTCGCTCTAATTATAAACAGAAGATGATAGATGGAAGAATATGCATGCATGTGTATGTAAATCCACACACTCCCACACACACACACACAAACGCAACATAATTCCATTGAAATGCACATCTTTTTCTTATTATCTATGTGTTTGTTCTTATTCAAGTGATGAACTCATTGCACTTATCATAAAACAGGAAAAACAAAAAAAAAAAAAACATTTCGAACCATTCAAATTTGCCTCTCCAATTGCAGTAGCAGCATCGCCATCTCCCTCCGCCTCAGTTCCTTGGGACGCCCACACCACCAACAACCACAAAAACAACAGAGGTTCCACTAACTGAGAACGCAAAAACATTGCGGCTTTTTTGTTTTTTCCTGCTTCAGGTCACACACACACACGCAATCTCACTTAACGAATGCACAATTCTTAACAATTAAATATACAAAACGTTATTGTTTGTTATAATTGTTGCATGCTTTTAATAAATTTATTTGTTTATTAAGAGTTCTTAAACCGCTCCGCTTGCGAGAACGATGAAAACAAGAATAAACCGCTAGTGTAATATTTGTAGGGCAATACTAAAGTAGAGGCCGCCACTGTGTATGTTTGATTTAAATAGGTGGCGCCAGATGGTATATAAAAGGCAGCTAGGTGATAAAACAGGAGCGCCATAGTGCAATTGTTGGGCGCAAAAATAGAAATATATTAAAGTTTAAGGGTTCATTAGAGAACTAGATAACAATAAACAAAATGCCGTCGATTTTATTGTTGACGGCATAGCTTTTAATATACCTAGATGATATTTCTTTAAAATCTTTTAAATAATATTTCTCTCTCTGTTTTTTAATTAATTAACACGCACAAAATACAATAAATACAATAAAAACTCTTTTGGGTGGACTGCGACCGTCGCGCATTTTTTGTCTGCCCAAGAGAGTTGTGCCTCCATAGGGGGATACAAATTTGAATACAATTTTTAGAATTTTAATTTTTTCTATATGATATACATACATAGGTTTTTTATTATATCTAATAAAATTGCGTGCTGTGCAATGTGTTTAAAAATAGTCAGATGTAAGTTTTTTACCTTACGTAAATGAATAATTTGCAAGGCTATGCAAACTAAGTTAGGCCGGCCTTCTAGATTTTTTATAATTTTCATATAATCCGGTTAAAAATCGACTTAAAAAATGTTTGGAAATTTCCCCTATTTCACCCCCCTAATTCCGCCCATGTAGAGAGGTTCGATCGGGCTTAAGTCATATGACTGGAAGTTCAAGCTGTTCAGCTGCACCTTTCAGCCTTAGGAAGCCTAAGACTTGAATTCTAAATAGATGTGTTAATTTTTTATGCTTTTTGATTTCCTTTAAAATGTTTGATTCTTCCCAATACCATTAATTTTCTAAAGTTTTTATACACATTTTGTTGAAAAACTAATAAAGACTTTAGTTAAATTTTCTTTTTGATTGAGAATGTTGACATTTCTTTCACTGTATGTAATTTTATTGGTATAATAACAGAAACATAGCGTCAATTTCGGCTTTCTTTTAAATACATGACTAGGTTAGATATTATAAACAAATAATGGTATACATATTAGTCTTTATTATAAGTGTGGAACTTAATAGTTTGATGTTAAAATTAAGTTTACGGCTATTAAATTGGCAATTTGCAACTACTTTAGCAAATCTGCTGGGGACGTCACTGGGATAAAGTCTCCTCAGCTTTTTTCTACAGAAGTTTACCAAAGGGTTTACTGCCAGGATGTTTATGTGGTTTTTGTAGTTTTGTAGTTCAACGAGTGGTCAGTAGAAGTATTTCTTATTATTTCTTTGTCATAGTCTTATTCTTATTATTTCTTTACCTGGGGGAGAACCGAGAAACCGCCTGCGTCATGATTCAATCGAGTTGTTCTATACCCTATTAATACAGTTAATGGTCTTTTAAATTAAAATGCATTTTAAAGTTGTTTAAATATAACCATATTTTCATGTACTACTTGGCCCATCTGGAATATGCAAAATGCAAACAAATTTTTATTAGCTGCCAACAGAGTTGGCTCCCACTTCATCTTCCCAATGAAGGCACCAAGGGTATTCCTTTTATACAAATGTGGCATTTTCAATAAAGAAACGACGAGGGCGAGTGAAGAAAAGCTGGGACAGAAAAGGGAGCAGTAGCAGGAGCATAGAGAGAGGTGCGGTAGCAGGAGTGGTCAACAAATGGACAAGGCTTCAACGCGTGCAGCAAGGCATTACAAGTTCAATTTCACATTGTGCTGCATTTGGTCCTTAAAGTTACTTAATGAAAAATTTAATGTGATTTATTATGCATTATTTATGATTTTAATGTCTCGTTTAGGCATGTTAAAAAGGAAAACAAGGGGAGAGAAATGAAAAAAGGTCACCAGTTAATAGATGCAATTAGGCCAGACACATAAACGGAATAATGATTTACAATCAGGCTGATTCGGGCTGCATTCACAACAACATGTAGCTGTCGGTGATAACATGACTTGGCAGCGATTTATCAGTAGCGAAATCAATTAGTAACTACGTAGCTTATCGTTGTTGTAGGCCAGAAGGAAGAGGAGTAGCTGAAACAGAGACGAAAAGAACTGGCTAGGTGTAAAGGTGAGTGTTGTGGCCGCATAACCCATTCATTATACTGGCAACGGCAGGAGAAGTGTCATAAATATTCCCATCATCGTTTATTCGGCATCGTCGTTACCGTCACCGGCAATGGCAATGGTGCCGGCACCGGTACCGTCGTCGTCATCGAAAGCGCCCATCAAAATGGCCACAAATGAAAAACCTGTTGATGTCCATGGACACACGCACACACACACACACACACACACACACACACACACTCCTTTAATAACCAAACGAATGTTCGCAGGTAAGAATGTATGCAAAGGTCCTCTTCTGATATCTTCTCGTAATTGAAGAAGCGACAAAAAAAGAATGAAAGAAATGGCGCAATGTCGCCCATAAATATTCATGAAGCACTAAAAGGGTTTTTACTCGGTTGTTTAGAAAGAATTGTATTTGTATTTGGTCAATTGATGCCCCCATGCTGACAAAGAAATGCAATATGCAATATGCTTCGCTTCAATTGTAAGTGGTTGTTGCCTCTCGTTTAATTTTAAATGCCGGAGGGAGTGTTGCCAGAGAAAGAGCATGTACCTGAATTTAAATGAGTCCAACATTCCGAGTCCGATTTGGATCCATGCGTGTGCATATGTTTGCCTTTTGGCACAATGTCTGGGCCAGCTCCCTGGGGACGCGCATGTGTGACTTCAGCTAAACAACTAAAAAAAAAACAGAAAAAAAAACAAATAATACACTAAACGGAAAGCGGAAAACAGGGATAGGGGTGGGGGTGGCAGAAAACAAAAGAATTAACACTAGAAAAATGGAAGGAGTTTGCCTGTCCCACTAAGTAGGCTATACTTTTTCGGCCACTTCCGTTGCATACAATGCCAGTTGACAGCGCCAGCATTTCCCCTTTCCCTTATGAATATGTCATAATATGTGTATGCGTGCGCCTGTGTGAGGCTATGTATGTATGTGTGCGTTTTGTGTTTAAGTGCGTTTATTTGCGTGTACGTGTGGGTGTGCGTGCGCAGCGTGTGGGAGCCCTTTTCCCACGAAGTGAACTTCGTGTACCTTCCGTTTGCCAATCGGGCGCCTCGGTTTGCTTCCGTTTTTGATTTATAAACGGCTGCCGGACCGTGTTGCCCATCATTAACAGTTGATCAACAGGTTTACCAACAACACGAGATCCCCCCAATAGGACGTCAAAGTGCCATACTCTGGAGCAGCTCTATTTTGTGCTTTAATTGAATTCTAGCCACCAGCGCCACAAATTCATTTATAAAAGTAATTTCATGTGGAAAATCTAAAAAAAAAATAATAAAAATTGAGTCATAGATAGGAAAGTCGCGGGTTAAAAGCTTGACCACAAATAGAACACGGAAACGCGCCTTTTCCAATATCAAACAAATAGAACAACAAGTAAAAAAGGAAAATTGTTCAGGTGAGTGGTTGGGAATTTTTATTGAATATATTGAGTGGTTTCATAATTCAATTGAATGGCCAAGGAAATTAGATTTTCAAACCTTCTGTGAAAAACTAATTAACATGTGAAAATAGTTTCAATGCCATAAATGCAATAATGAAAGCAAAAACTACAAAGTGGCTAATAAAGTTAATTCTGATTTTCATTCAGAATTAAATAAGTTAGTTATTCTTAATACATTTAAATTGCAAGTGAATGATGAAATTAATTTCGAAATTAATGAAGTTAGTTCAATATTATATAAAAATATCTGATTAAAAGCTCGTTTCGATAAAGTCAACCGCTTTTGTTCTCACCAAAAAACAGTTTTAAAAAGTTTAACCAACAGAAGATAAATGATATTTTAACATTACCAAGCTAGTTTAAATTCAGTAACTTAAAAGTTAACTCAAAAATATAGATTAGCTAGTTCGAGTTTCGTTTTTTTAAACTTTACTTAGAAAAAGTCAGTTTTTTAAATATGGAGATTTAAAAGATTCAATTAAATAAATCCTTCGACAGGCGAATCTTTTCAGTAAGAAAGTTTCAATTGATGGAATCCTTCGAAAGAGAAATCTGTTAATTAGTTTCAAATGAATTTTCGGATTAATGTGAAAGTTTATTGAGAATATTAAGAATATTTAATGATATTTAATTAATAATAGGTATATAGATGGTTATAATGTAAGTTAGATACAGAGAAGAACTAAGAACCAGAAAAATTCATGACAAATGTATATTTATTTGCTTATAAGTTGTCTTAACTAGTTTTGAGTGTACAATGAATACAAATAGCACCACAATAATTCAGTTAATAATAAAGAATAAGAAAAAATCATGGTAAGACTAATTGAAAAGTGTAATTTACATTAATATTTTCAATAATGACTAAAAAGATTTAAAGTGTATAATACAAAACATACGTAGGCATATTAATCCAATAAATAATCTTTAAAGGAATATGTTTATCTATTTATTTAACTGTTTCATTTAATTTCACTCAAGTTTACAAAAAAATATATTTAATGGGATTCTCATTAGCTTCTATTATTTTTAGTCGATCAAAAATAACTCAATTAATATTTCATTTATGTTTCAAAATTAGAGGCACCTAGCCCAAATACATATATACTTGTATATTCCATAAAACTTTGTGGCCCCCAAAAATTAACGTCAATTTGTTTACTATATCACTTAAATTATGCACAAGTTTGCTAGCGCCTAAACAAAGCATTAAAAATTGAATTGAATTAGCCTTTCCGTCCATTGGACGATACATGCATATAACCCAAAAGTCCTGTTGCTTTTCACTTCCCAACACCTCCTCCTTGTTACACTTCATTCTCAACCTCATCCAGACAGAAAATTTATTTACTCTTTTGCGGATATTTTGTTTATTTACGAATTTTCGTTAATGCTATAAGATTTTTCTCTCTTTTTTTCTTGTTGTTGTTGTTATATTCAAATCGATGATGGGACAGCAGTTTCCAAATGCCCAGGCAAAGATACAGAGACTGAGACAGTGGAGCAACAGGCAATAGGCAGAGGGTAACTGGGCCTGTCTCTTTTGTATAAATACATATATATACATATATAGATGTGTGTATGTGTGTGTAAGTGTTAGTGTGGGTGCTGTGTGAGGAAACCTATTTAAACAAAATACTTATTGGCAAATGCCATCCTTTGGCAAATATTTACTTTAGCTATTTATCAAGGGAACACAACAAGCTCCGAATAAAGATATTTCCCCAATTTGGCGCGAAAATTACATTTAAATTTATTTGCCAGCAAATAAAAGTTGAAGTAACCCATCAACAAAAAAAGAAAAGAAAAGAGAAGAGGAGAGGAGCAGAAAACCTTTGGAGAAGCAACAGTTCTATATCTTATTCCTTGTTGTCCATGGTCACATGAATAATACCTAAACAGGCGGCGTCAACTAAATTAATAATAGAGTAGAACGGAGTCTTCCTACTATGAAATTGGTATCAAGGTGGCAATTCTTAGTATGTCATTTTAGGCAAGATGATGGGGAGGAGGAGGAGGAGGTGAAGAAGGTAAATGAATGCTGGGATGCTCACTCTCAACCGCAGGGTCATAAATATTTTCAGTTAATTTCAATTACAAATTGACCCACGCGGCACGTGCTGGTTGCCTGGGTAGGATTGTGGTAATAAAACTCCTATCCAATGTTTCTCATACATCGTGCCCTATCATCATGATGGGCCACAGGCATCACTCTATCTATAATAATTTAGCGTAAAGCCGCTAAACCTAAAACTTTCATCTCGGCGTCAATCAATCAACGACAAGCGCACAAATTAAATGCAGAGCAGAGCAGAAAAAAAAATAAAACTAACGGCAAAACATAAAGCCAACCTCGGCATGGACGTACAATCAGTCAAGAGTTGAGGCCTAATTCACAACTGGCAAACGAGTTGACTTTCCGCATGCCGTTGTTGCCGATCCCCGATTCCCTATTCCCGATGCCCGGTGCCCGGTGACGAAGCTTGCTTCAATTAAGTGGCCAATCCAAGCGGACAGCGAACAACATCATTTAATCAGGGGTAGACCGCCTAGATTAGATATGCGGTTTCATAGAGATAGGGATAATAGGGGGCATAGTTTCAGATAGAGAGAGAGACAGAAAAAAGAGGCAGAGGGATCTCGGTATACTGATTGACGCGTTGCGGGCTCCAAAGACTTTATTTTGTATTCCATGAAATTATACCGCCTACCAGCTGCACGGGATTACATTGGCAGTGACCTTTGCCATAGACAAATGAGCAAATGAGCAAAAAGGATTTGCATAAACGCCATAAAGGTAACAGGCTTAAGTCATACAAATTGTGACCCTAATTAATTGATTGCCTTTGAACGAAGTTATTAAATAGAAATCAGTTTTCCGATTGTGCAAAACTCACTTACAACAACAATGGCAATAGAATCAGCTAGGATTATATGATAGCTACGCTATTATGTAAACAAATTTTGAGTATCTGTCAAATATGTATGTATATTATACATATGATATAAGTTTTCACATTCTTCTTTGTCATTGTTTTTGGTCAAAGATTTTTGCTTATGTTGGATTTTCTTTTAATAATTCCTTTTTTTTTTATAAATATTCTCTAAAATTTAACACTTTTAATACTTATTTTTTTTTAAAAAAAAAGAGTTTTTAGTAGAATATTGGTTTAATATGTAATCTTTAGCTTTTTCTTTGGCAACAAATTAATTTCTGGAAAATATAAATCTTAACCTAATACATACATGCATTTAGTTGGTAAAGGCAATCTAAAAATAATAATTTATATACATAGGTAATATACTTGGGTAAAAGCAGCTCATTGAGGTGAACTGGCTCATTCGTTCTTTTTTTCGAAGTGAGCCAACTCACTCATACGGCTCACTGGCTCACTTGTAGATAGCTTATAAGTTCACTTTGCGATCGCCAGTTGAGCGAACCATAAGAACTAGTGTGCCAAACTGAGCTAGTGTGCCAAACTGAACTAGTGAGCCAAACTGAGCTAGTGAGCCAAACTGAGCCATATTGAATGAACAAGCTCAGTGGCTCAGTTCAGTGAGCCATTCAATTTGGCTCACCCACTCATGAGCTACCCAAGCATAATAGGTAAGCAAAAATTTAGGAAACAAATTTAAAATACATAGAAAATATTTTTTTAAAAATTTTAGCCGAAAATTAAAATATTCAATTTAGAAGACAGAATTATTAACTATAATATAACAAAATACAAAATGACTGAATAAACATATATAAACTTTCTTTTAATAAAGTCATACTTCCCTATAATAAACTTTTATAAAAAATAAAGTTGTCCCTAAAATGAATTAATTTTAATTTTTGTTCATTTTAGACACAGTTCATTTTTTCATTTTCTATGTAATCAAATATCTATACAAAGAAGTTCTTTTCAAATCGCATGCGAATGCATTATAGTAAGACTCGACTGTATTTATATTTCTTTATACAGTTAATGCCGATTATAACAATTCTCAAGAGCCCAGCAATATTATATCGTTATAAATTCGGTATTCGGTATTCGAACTATTTGGTACTAAAAAAATAAAGCAAATTGTTTTCTAATTTTACAGTTTTTATTTTATTTAGATTTTTTATGTTTTATGTTTATCGTTATAGCATTAAATACGATATCGTTACAACCGATTGCACTTTCATATAATTTTATATGAAAACCAAGGAAACCGTTATGAGCGATATCGTTTTTAAACGGCATCTACTAAAGTTATCAACTTTAGTTGTTATACAACAAATAAGGAAATGCACACATTTTCTCAATTTTCATTTTCAACTAACTCTATCCACTTTTAATGATTTTCATTCTACATATTTATATCCGGCTTATAACGAAGACGTTGCATTTGTTCACTTCTAATGATTTCATTCTATTATTAACTGGCTTACTACAAGATGATGCATTTCGCAATGTTTTTGATTTAATACGTGTGTTGGCTAATCAATATTTGTTACATATGAAGGCAAAGAATGAAACAGAAAGAGATGGAAAGAGCGTGAGAGAGAGAGAGAGAGACAGATGGAGCGGGGGCGGTTGCTGTCTTCACGCCAACGCATATGGACGAAACGACTTTGGCAGGAAGTGCAAACAGAATGTTATGGCACTTGCTGCTCCATCTCCAGTTACTGGCATTGTGTCTATTCTTATGGCAAGTGGTCGCAAGTGCAATCGCAAGGCACTTAAGTTGTTTGGCAAACATAGCTATAATCTTGACTATCAGCCATCACATTATCGTCATTTTAAAGCTTTCATGCCCCCACTCCATGCAGTATGGCACTTCATGCTGCTGCTGCTGCTGCTGCTGCTGCTGCTGCTGTGCTGCACGAGTGGCAAAAAAATCCGCAACAAAAATGTGGTCTTTAATGCAGTCACGAGCCTACAATCATCAGGCTCATGGCCCATGCCTCCGCCCATATTCCATGAGCACATATCCATTTCCATTGAAGCCACCCAATCCTGACTGGCTCCTGCTGTTTGCTACCTCAACAAGACATTAATAGGCCATAAATTGTAACTGTTATGCGCTGTTGCCTTTTAACGCAGCAGTTGGCGGACAGCATGACCTCAGCAATGGCCCGGCATGTTTTGGTGGTACTCCCTCATTCATGTCTTACTGCCTCCCACCCGCCTTCAATTAGAGGCGGTTATTCGGCTAAATCGTTATGCATGTTGTTCTTGTAATTTTCGATGCGTGGGCGGAAATGATTGCCCTCCACAGAGCTAAAACAAAGCATTCCGCCGAACCTCAAACGGTCCCCAGGGGTAACAGTAGCAGCTAAGCATAGGAATAGGGAAGGAGGGGTGGGGCGGGGTGGGGGAGCTTGTCGGTTTTGCCTTCAACTTAATTGAGCATTCCTTAAGGAGGACTTCAGGTTAATTTTTCACTTTTCATATTTTTTATTTACAGTACAACAAGAAGAGAAAATTAGAATCAAGCGAAAAAAAAAAATGGCATGGAAATATTCTGGCAGTTTAATGGTGCTGCTGCTTTGCACTAGCGCCAGCAGCCTGAGCCTGGCCAGCACCACAACAACAAGCAATGAGCCCACTGGCCTCTCCGAACAGGTGGTGGATCAGCTAAGCGAGAATGATCTGTATCAGGCGAACAAGCGGGCCTGGCAATCCCTACAAAGTTCCTGGGGCAAGCGTTCCAGCAGCGATGCTGGAGGATTTGGAACAGGTGGAGATGAAATTTACATGACCGGTCATTTTGTGCCACTGGTGGTTACGGATGGTACCAATACCATCGATTGGAAAACATTTGAACGCATGGCCGGCGTCCAAACTCAACAGGAACAGCCCGTCGAGCAAATACAATCCGAAGAGGATAATGATGAAATTGGCGATACTGAGGCTAGTAATAATCTCTTGGACAAGCGGGCCTGGAAGAACATGAATGTTGCCTGGGGCAAGCGTCGTCAGGCACAGGGCTGGAACAAGTTTCGCGGTGCCTGGGGCAAACGTGAGCCGACCTGGAACAATCTTAAAGGTATGTGGGGCAAGCGTGATCAATGGCAAAAACTCCATGGAGGCTGGGGTAAACGTTCCCCCATGAATTAAGAACCTTCGATCTCAAGGCAACTGCACCCAATACTACTACTTAACAACTACTACTACAACTACTATTAACAACTAATCCACAAACATTCAATACAATACAAGTATATAACTATATAGATATATAAACATATATACAATGCATATATAATCGAAATAATCGAATAAGTGTATGTATTTTCAAACGAGGAAGCTGCCGATGGGAGGAAAAAAAGGGCAGATTAACACAAAAAAAAAAGTAATAAAAAAATAAACATCTTTAAAGTCAATTCCGAAAATGTATGAAAGCGCTGAGGAATATCCTATATATACATACATACGTACATATATATGAGTGTATTTATCAAAAATATATATCTATATATATATCTGATTGTATATCGTAGCTCAAGCCAGTATTATGAGTAATCCAAATGTGTCTAGTATCAAAATCGATTCAAATTAGCTCTTAGCACTAATTATCAAAATAAATCAAAAAAAAAAAAAAAAAAATAAAAAAAAATAAAGAAAAGTGAAAAAGCAAGAAAAAAAAAGAAAAACTGTTAATGGAAAATTCCCAGTTTAATTTAGAAACGTTAACCAAGTTAATGAAATTGTGCATATATATATTTATTTTTTTTTTTTTTGAATTTATACATATGTATACTAAATGGAAATTACATAAATACTTTCACATATGAAAATGCAAAAATATATTACAATATGAAAATAAAAAAACCCAAAAAAAAAAAATATGAAACAATGTCAAGTAAATGTCAACAATTCAATAGATCACTCTGAACCGGATTAAACCCAATGAATTCAAAAATCAAATTTACTGAAAGGAAATTGATTTGTTATATATTTAAAATGAGGTCAATATTTCAAAAATGACGTTTTATCCATTCAGGTTCAAGATTTCAAGATTTTTCAAAGCAACAAGAATCCTATGGATCACTGATAACTGATTAAAATATTCCCAATGAATTTAAAAACCATAACTAAAGGGAAATCGATATATTCCCTAACAAATGAAGTCAATATTTCAAAGATAAAGTTGTTTTGGCCATTCAGGTTCGTTTAATTTGAACTTTTTAAATAAGTTTCAACTATTTCCTAATCAAAATCACTCAATCACTCAAAGATTACCTTATAACAGATTAAAATAAACCCAAAGAACTCACAAAATATAAAAATGTATATATTCTTCATAAATGAAGTTGATATTGAAAAGATTGAGTCGTTAAAGTCTTAAACGATCGTTTTAATTAAACTTTTCAAATGACTTAATTGATAACGATTCAATTGATCATCCTGTAACCAGATTAAAATAAACCAAATGAATTGGAAATCTAAATTAACTGAAGGGAAATTGACATATGCTACCTAAAAGTTATTCAGGCTCGTTTACTTTAACTTTTTAAATCAAATTTTCGAAATATTCTATATAAAATCAAGTCAACATTTAAAATATTGAGTCATGAAAGTCTTAAAGGATGGTCTAATTTAAAATTTTTAAAATGTTAAAATCATTTTCGAGATTTTTTAAAGCAAATTCTCTTGGGAAAGTATGTCATTATATTAATTGTTAAATATTCGATAGATTGCCCTGCAAAAGTTTCAAATAAAACCTGACAAATTAACTGAAGGAAAGCTAATATATGTATATTCTAAATAAAATGTAGTCAATATTGAAAAGATTGAATTGTTATAGTCATCCCAGCTCCTTTTACTTAAACTTTTCAAGCCATTTACGACATTTTAGATAGCAAATCTTCCTCTACAAGAATCGCATTTCACCTTTTGACAAAGTTGAAAAATTAAAGTTCATATTTACTTTCAATTTATTAAATCAACGACCTTCACTTGGGTAAGATTTTATTTTTGGTAATTTTAAATATTCAAACAAACAAAGTTACAAAGCGATAATTTCTTCAATTAATTCTCGGGTTTTGGGCGTGGATAATTTAAATAATCGCCCAAACTGGCACTGGAGTGCATCCCAGCTGGTGAATTTAGATTTCAATAAACCAACTTCAGGTCGGCGACAGCAAATTGCTCTGCTGCTGATGAAATGCTTGAAATCAAATGAAGAAAGAACTCCCAAAGCTGGCGATACTAATTGCCTATGGAGTTGCCAATGCAGAGACGGTGGCATAGACAGAGAAGTAAATATCGTCTCAATGCCAGCGAAGCGTCTACAACAATTTCAGGCCTAAATTGTCGCAAAAGCGCAATTTGTCGCCACCGAATGATGACATCGTCGTTGGGGTAAAGTTGGGGGCAAGTTTTATAAAATCGGTGGCAGTGCAAGACGGGACTTTAGTTGAAATGTTTGTGGCTGAACAGAAACTACTTCCAGCAGTGAGTCTGTGTCTTTGGCTCTGTCTGACATTGGTTTTAGGAGAGGATGCTGAGGTTCAAAGTGCAAGCACTGGCCAGGAGTCTTGGAAACCTATAAAGCCTAAGAAGAGACAGGCTAATATTAAAGTGGATTTGTCCGGCGCGGCTACGGCCAAGAGTTATGAGCCGCCACCAGAGTTTTATAGAGGTCCCGGATCTAGCACAATCACAAAATTGGATAACTCTGCAGCGAGTTTTATATCGAAGCCCATTAGCTCGTTACCCTTAGGCGGTTTGGGAGGAGGAGCAGGAGGAGGATCTCATGTGCAGTTAACCGACATCAATGAAAATCTGAGTAAAGCTTATGAAAAGTGGCGTCAAGGTGGTGCTGGCGGTAGCAGTAGCAGTGGTGGATTACAGGACAGGATTAGTGTGGGTAAGTTACAAGGGGATGGGTTCCAGTAACATGTCTGCACATCTGATCCGACTATGCAATTAGGTAACTATGGTAGTAACGTGGTTGGCGGAAAGAGCTATGCCTACGATTCTCAACCATATCCCTACGAATATGGTCCAGGAGCAGGACCTGGGACCTACGGCTATGGCAATGGCTATGGCAGTGGCTATGGCAGTTCCAGCTCGGAAGCAGGGCTACCATATCATACCTACAGACCTCGACCCGAGCATGGCCATTATGCACCTGGTGGAGATTATTCGTACGGCAATTCCTATCCAATTGAACATCATGAAATCATCTCCCATAAAGGGTCACCTGAACTATCACCGAAAGCGTTACTAGCCAAAAGTTTTCTCATTCCGTTGGCCGGAGCAACCGTGCTGGGTATCGCAGCCGCTTTAATTAGTAATCCTTTGCTGTTGCAATTGGCACCCATTCCTGGACTGGGCGTGGGTGTGGGCGTTGGACCTCCTGTGGTTGGCAAGCGTAAGAGAAGAAGGCGTGCTTTAAAAGTCCCTCAAAAAAATAAATTATAATGCAATTTGAGTATTTATATATGGCTGTCGTTAAAAGAATGTAATGAATTTTGTTCCCTGTCAAATTCAAATTTTTTTTTTTGTAGAATACAGTTTCAAATAAAATGTCATTTTTTTTTTTAATGGATTTAGATTTGTTTAAAATTTTTGCAGCTCGAACGGATATACCATATTCAAATTTAAATTGCGCGCCAATTTGTCTGTCATGATAATTTAAAATAAATTCGCCGATACTTATCGATAAATCAAAGTAATTTACAGCATTTTTGTTACCGAACACTTTGTCTGAAAATGCTTAACACAGCAAAAAACACATTACCCAACACTAGACAACATTTCCCGCTTTTTTCTCACACTAATTCTTATGGCATTGTAAATTGTATGGAAATTAAAGAAATCAAAAGGATGAACTACTCTCGGAATAACCAGTAAGTACAAATATATGCATTTACAAGACAAATGCTCTAAACAGTATTTTCAGCTCACCACTTTACCGCAATCCAGTGGTGGAGCATAGTCTAAATCTGCGGCTTCAGAATTCGCAATCACGAAGTTATCTTAAATGGGGCTTAATTAACATAATGATCCTGGCCGTACTTGTAATTGATCTAATAGGAACATGCAGCCTCAACCGACACTCTTATTTGTACTTGGCGAAGTATACAGTAACCGTGCTGGTGGGCGCCAGCGCATTGGCCTGCATGGGAAAGTATCTATGGTTTCTGTTTTTCAGCGGCCAGGTGATGGGCACTGATAAACAGAAGTGTCTCCTCGATGACAATAAGGGTTAGTTCCCTAATATAAATAAATATACCCTAACTTACGCCCTGATATTCCATAGAAAACTCATTCAAGACTATTAAAACTGGCCTACCGAAGAGGAAGCCGATTAGCTATGAGCCCGATTCATTTGTGGACGACGATACTCCCATAATTAACTGGCACTCATCATTTGAGGAGTCTTGCTGGGATAACCAGTCCATGCGCCGCAGTGCTAGCCCCATGCGTACCCCTCAACAGAGTACCACAAATGCATCGTACAACTCAACATCAATGGTGCAAAATAATTCTTTAAATGCCAGTCAAATCTGTGATGAGTCTGTTTACATGTCGCCCTATGCGGAAGTGCGTCGCGAGGACTACCTCACGGACCCGCGCAAATTACCCGCCCTGATGAAGGACGCCGAGAGAGAACGCAGCTATGCTGAGGAAGCTGATGCCCTCAATATGCAAAGCATGGGATCTGCAATTTCCTTCTGGAATTATTGCAACAATGCTGCTTACATGTTAAAAAGTACCATATATCAGCTGGCACCGGCTCCAGTGGCCTCTACAGAGAATGCCCAAACCTCTATAGAGGAGTTCGGAACCTTTCAGTTCAAAGATAGCAACTCTGAGGTCATCAAACGTATATCTACGGACAAGCTGTCACAATATGTGGCCAATTTGAGATATGTAAGAGATCTTTGTGATTGCATTGACTGTTGATATTAACTGGACATTTCTTTTCAGTGGATCTCGATTACTATATTGCAGCGAGTGGTAAGGGAGATTAACCTTGTGGATGATCTCTTTCGTCAGCGTGGAATCGTTGATTTAAAAATCGGCGCTGTAGGTCTCGAACGTTTGCGAAAAACAGCTGAGAACACGCAGTTTGTACAGACCTGCGCTCCTATGCTACCTATGCTTCTACCCTTCCTGGACACGTTTAATAATCAAGAATATTTGGTGCAGCGCCTGAAGGAATTATCGCAGGGTTCTTGCATAGCAGATTATCGTTGGAACTCTGGCACCTCGCACAACGGACAAGAGTGGGGCGAACATTTACCCACCGATGCAGCTGTAAGTTTATCATTTAAAAAGAGACAGATACAGATACTATATGGCAGCTCACTCAGAACAGACTCAGAACTATTAGAATGTTGTTGCTGATCAGGTTTATAGAGATATATGCTTGGTGAAGACAGTGTTGACAATAAGAAACAATAATTGAATTATGTCAGCAGCAAGAGAATAACTATAGACATTTAAATCATAAAATCAAAAATACGAAGGAAACCTTTGTTGCTTAGAAATAGATTCAAGGAAGGAAGATTTGCTACATTTTTTTTTTGTACCAATATGTATTTTTGGTTATAAATAGATTAAGTAAATTGTCGATTGTAGCATCTAATGTAGTCATGACTCCAGACAAGGACTGTCACAACTTTACTCCAATTTGCCGTTCTGTTTAACGAGTTGTTTATACGGTTAATCGTGTTTACTATACAAAAAAAATTCTTTTCTTTTTTTCACCAAATTTCTGTATCAATTTGTGTTCATCTAAGACATTCAAAAAAATGTAACATTCATTATATCATAAATTCATTATATCAGAAAGTTTCAGTTTCAATCCTAGGTGTATTACCTTTATACATTAATCTGCTAAAAAATAAATTAAAGTTATAGATAAAGAAAAGCTTGTGTGAGCGATTAAGATTACACTTGATATATGTATATGCTGAGATATCATCAACTTGATTACAAGAAGGGTATAATGACTGGTCAGAAATTTCGTCCTTATAAACTATATATGTTCATTCTTGATCAACATGATAAGCTAAGTTAATATACCTGTCGCTTGCGACTTTCGAGTTAGCTTACTTTCGCTGCATATATCTTGGAACCGGCCGAGTCTTGCGGCATAACTTTTAAGCTTATTTCAAAATTTTGTCAAGTTTAGAATGGTGTATATCTTTGTGATCCTAACAGAATCGACTTTATACAATTTAAAATATACAGGTGATAGAACGATTTATAAGGAAACACTTTGGTATTTAAAAATTTTGTTTAATATTTTAAGCATTTTTCTCAATCTATTGAGATTTTAGTTAGTTCTTAATAGTTTTATGCACTTTAACGATTCTGTTAAACTTGACAATTGGTAGAATTAGGTGCTGTTTTTGAAAGAATGTTCAAAAATGGTTATATACAGATGTTTACACAAAAGGTTTTTTTACACTAACTAAATACTCAAACCTTCTTGCCAATGATATGCAAACTTCGGCTAGGCCGTAGTGTTAGTTTCTAAAATATTTGATTAATAATTTTAAAACATTTTATTGCAGATCCTCTTTCATTTGTTTTGTGTGTACTTGGATAGCCAATTGATGCCATTGCCCCAAGGTGGTGGACGTCCGTTTCATTCCCGCTATGTCTTGATACGCGACGAGAAACGGTCCACAAAAGATATTGTGAGTGCGGTGCATAATAGGGCACATTGCGCCATACTCAGCACGAGTAATCATCTGAATCCCAAATTCAATTTCATAAGCGACAAAGAACTGCACAACTGTGTCTACGATAGAAACAATTTGTTTTATGTGATCATACAGTTCCTAATCTATATGCGAACACACCAGGAATCGGCATTGGAAGGTGTTAATTTGGGCAAAAGCGGAATTAACCTAATGTGCGTTATTGAAGACTGATTTTTATAAGATGCCATCTTTCTTTTCTAATTTATTACGTCCGGACTCGGCGGTTAGGCCACGGCCCCTTCAGTTACTTTTCATATATATATTATGTTACTATTAAATTATGCATTTGCAATTATCGAGTTAATAGCGAAGTCAGTGACCATTGTAAACATGGGAGTACCTCGATTGCGGTGCGGTTTTTGCGGTTATCATCACCGGATTCGAGTGTCATGTGAACTTCTGACGATGCAGCAGGCGTTGTCGTTGTGCTTGTGGTAATTGCGGTCTACGCTTTGCCAACAATTAACTTATGTCGAAGTCAGTACGGAAGGCAAGGCACGGCAAATAAGAGGTAAGCAGAAAAGAAGATAATGGGTGGTTGCCGTTATCCTCCTGACTCTTCTGCCTATTTCTTCTTCTGTTTTTAAACTATGATGGTTTGGTTGGTGATGTTGTTGGTGGTTTTATAGTTTGATGAGGGGGAAACTACCAGCGACCAGGTGGCCGACTTTAATTGCTTTTTCATGATTTTCAATATTGCTTGACTACTTGTTTTGCTGCTGCTGCTGCTGGTCAATGGCCCAGCAGCGCCTCGAACTCGGACACGGACTCTAAGTACTTTGAGACTCCGATTGCGACTCATGTGCACCTCTTTGCACTTCCGAAAGTGACAAAATTAATGGCTTCCGCCAGCGTTGTCGACATTCTGCCAAGAAACGTTGAGAAAATGCTGCAAAAGGAGTTTAAACTGAAGGAACAGAGAACACACGAACCCTTGACTCCTGCATACACTTAAAGCCAAAAAGACGGGAGTGGGAGACCACCAGCAATAGCAGCAGCAGTAGTAGCAGTGGCAGTAAGCTAGTTACGGGATCGGCTCTGGGCAAGCCGCCCGGCATTGGGGTCGAAGCAAGAGCAGCAGGAGCTGGAGTCGGAGCCGCATTACCATTTCTCTTGGCCATGCTCATTTCTGTTCTTGCCTTCTGCTTGCTTTGACGTTGAATCGGTTGGTTGGTTATTTTAATGCCGTCGTCCTTGCTGGCACCTCGAGTGAGTAATGTGCCCGGGTTGTCAACTTTACACTTTTATCCTTCGCATTATATTTGCTTTACCTACACACACACAGGAAGAGCAGCTCCTTCATTCCATCCGTTCATCACCTCCCACATTCGTCTCTGTGGTGTGATATGTTTTCCTGATACTTTTTCTCAAGTTGTAAATTGGCTTAAAAATAATTTGTCAAAGCATTTCAGCGTAGATTGGTGGGTGGGTGTATGTGGGGGGTTTGTTAGAGCAAATGCCTACCACATGGTATTGGGTAAAGTGTGAGTGGTGTTGGTGGTTAAATGAAGGCGGAGGAGTTACTTGGTGTTGGCTGCCGTACGCCATTTTCTTGTCAAAATATTTGGACCCTCGGCGGCACATGAAGTAAAAATGCCTTTAAAGAAACGCATGTGCGCGTCTTCATATCCAATTAGAAAAGTTTTTCTTTCCACTGCTTCGTAATTGTGTTGATTAGTGCGGCTCGTTGGCTTGGCTTCGGCTCAGACTGTGTGTATGGATGGGATGATGTGTTGGGGAATGGGTATTGAAAACTCGGATTGTTTGTCCTACTGCCCATGGTGGGAGTGAAGAGGAGTTGTCCCCAGATGCTGACACTTTAAAAGAAATGCGCATTAGATTCTTCGATTGACAATCGTCGACAACGGAGTCTTTCAATGGGCCTCCTTTCCTTTTCTTTACGGCTTACACAAATTTTCATCTAATGTCGTCGCCGTCGTCGTCTTTGAGAAAAGAGCTTTACTCTACTTTGCTCAAATGGAAGGAGAGATGACAACGCCGGGCATGATTATTGTGGGGAGCTTGTGATTGATGGCATAGTGGAATGAATTTCATCTTTTTTTTTCTCTCTCCCTTTGCTTCGTTCTATCAAAGAAACTTGATAACTATTTGGTTTCAGTTGGTCTCGAAACTCCATTCTATACTCTGTTAACTTAATCATAGTTAAACAGTTCTTTAGCATTTTATCAAACTGAAATCTATATCTTCCTAATAAGCTATCAAAATCAAAACAAGTTGTTTTCTGTAGAGTTAGTTATAAAATAATATAAAATAAATTCACTTGAAATGTATTCGAATGCTATAGATTCTCTTAGAGTTTAAACAGTTTATATAAAAATTATATTATATATTATATTATAAATGTACATAAAAATAGTTTTTGAATAATCTTTTTTCAATATACATATTCGCTGCTTATGTACTTTTATGTACTATTTGTTGGCTATAATTAAAGTTTGTATATGGTTAATAAATATAGTAATTGAGAGTATAAATGTTTAAAATTTAATATATATATAAATAATTTTTATAGAATGATAAATATTTTCAACAGATTGTTAATATTCTTGCTGTTTTTGTTGTAGAGAATTCTACTCTAAATGGGAATATAGAAATCGTAATATTATTATCTATATCTTTTGCTTTTATATGAAAGCATATACATACATGTTGTTTTATACATGTTTCATACATATATGTATAAATATATATACATTTCAAGTTTCCATTTCTATCTACTTACACATCTCTGGGTCGGTCTACCTGTAGCCAGATCTTCTCATGCTCTTTTTGTATGTGTGTCCCACTGTTGGACAAATATTTATATACAATAAGCTGGGCTAGCTCTTACTTTTCGGCTTTCCTTTTTTACGTGTATATATATGTACATATATACATATATTTTTATATATAGTATGATGGCTTTTTTTCTTTCTTTTTTTTGGCATCTAGTTTGCTCTTGGGGGCCACATTAATGAAAAAAATATTTTGGCCATTATGCGCCAATATGGTCGGTCAGTTCAGCCATATTTCGGTTTATTTAATTTTGCGCAAATAAAACGGAAGTGGCGTTTTTATTTTCGTTGTCCTTCTACTCCGACTCCTGCTCCATGTACTCCCTATACTCCTTCTCCCTCCACTGTGTTGTTGCCGTTGTCGTTGTAGTGCCGTCTAGCTGGTAGGTAGCCGCCTTCGCTAGCATCGTTGTATACATACATATATCCGTCCCATCCGTCGAGTGGCATCTATTCGTGCGCTACATAAAATTTTGATGCTGATGTCGAGGCCAAACAAACTTGCGACAATGTCCAATGCCTGGAATGCTGGGCAAATACAAATACGGCGAATTCTTTTTTGGCGCATATTTTAAACAAGCAATTTGTGTGGTTGAGCAGCGGCAAGTTTAAAGCAAGAGAGGGAGAAAGAGAGGGGAGATATCAGCCCCCCTCCTCTTCCATGCCACCCACCAAATATGGTTGGGACACTTCCGCTTTTTCTCCTCCAATCGGCGTCAGTTGTGAGCTTTCCCAGGCGCTGGTAAAAATGGAAATGGCTGTCGTTTCCTTTGAAGCTGCTCTGTTGATGCTCTAGCTCCTTCTACAATTCCTGCTAACAACTCTTGTTGTTACCACTCTCACCCTTCTCCTCCCCCCCTTTTTTTTCCATTCTATTAATGGTAGAAATGAGTTTTTATGCCAACTATTTGGCAACAGCATTCGATGTGCCATGCAGCAGTTTAGTTTAAAGCATATGTGGAAAAGTGGCCATATCTATAGATGGTATAGAGAGAGAGGAAGAGAGAGCTGCAGCAGCTCCTCTACTCCACTTAAGTATGAATCTCAGGGTATTGAAATAATAATTAGTAGTGGTACCATCAGGACCAATTGGGGAATGGGTATTGCTGCAGTGTTTGCTTGAATGACGACTGCTGCAATGCAACCGCTGGCCAATGCCACTTGAGTACTCCTCTGTGTGTGTGTGTGTGTCACCTGAACTTTCCTCCCCCTCTCTCTATCATTCTATCCACCACATACTGATAACTTACGCAACTAATCTCTGCATGATTGTGAGTGTGTGTGGTGTGCTACGAGTGTGGGGGCATTTGCATTTAATCGGATTTGCTTATAGTCCGGTCTGTCCCAGATTACAGGTTGTACTTCTGATTCCAAAACCCGACCATACATACATACAAGAAGAAGAAAAAATTCCATTTGTTGTGTAATTTTGTGTGTGTGTCAGAAGGAGAGCCAGGGAGATGGAACAGAGTGGCATCTGAAGAGCTGGAATGGGGGTATTTATATAGACCAGAATGACCACCACTGGACTGGACCGGATCAGAACTGGTAAGCAAGTGGCGTCATGACAAATTAACATGGCTGCCAGTTCTAGTTCAGACTCCATCTTGATGCTGCTCTTTTATTTCGTTCTGTTTTTTCTTTTTTTGTTGTTTGTTTCGGTTGCTTTTGTTGCTATGACAGCTGCTGCTCTCAATGAATACCCTTAATACAACCGTAATTTCAAACAACAAAAAAAAAAGAAGAAAATGATAGAAGGAAAGAAAGAAGAAAGAATAAAGAAAAGGTATCAGCACTTGAGTACAATAAATCAACTCAACGAATAATGACAATTTCTATAATTGCAATGTTGAAGTTTTGCACACTAATAAATTGTTAATATTAAATTGTGAACCCCTATGATTGATCCATGGATCTGAAGAAGGAGCTTTAACTTAAGAATAAGTTTTTGAATAGTTGAGCAACTTGTATGGTATACTTGATTCAAGGATAGTTTATTGTCTTCTTAGAATAAAGCGGTATATATGTATGTATGTACATATGTATACACATGTATCTATACGATTAGATAAAATATGAATCTAAACTTGATTTACATTTGAATGCATTATCTTTTCAGTAAACAATAAGAAACTTTAATCATATGAATGTATGTATGCATTGAATTATTTTGTAGGGTATTTAATAGTTCTGTTCCATTGATATATTTCTTACTATTGCGCGTAGGTAACGAACCGGAAATGTTCTTAGCATTTCCGCTTTATATCAAATATAAAAAATGACTGCTTACACACACACACACACACACACACACACACATACACATGCACATGTTTTCACCCAGCTTCATCTTCAGTATACATATAGAGACATATAATTGCATAAATCAAACTCAAACATGCAACATGAAAAATCGCATTAATTTATCTGCTCACTGCTCATGCAGGCACTGCCTATGTATGTATGTATATGTATATATGGGACAAATGCCACCCAATCCCAATCCTCTACCTTCCATTCCCGTTCCTATTCCTACGAGAAGGCGCTGTGTAACATATCCGCTTATGTCAATTTTTTTTACTACTTGGGAGTGGCGGCGGCGGCGTCGGCATCATCATCAACGCTACTGCTGCTCCTATTCCTCCTGCTGTTGTTCCGGCTTCTGGTGCTGCTTCAGCTCGTCACTTCAGCCAGTTGTCACTGTCAGTTTTGGCTTCCAATGTTTGTCATTGTGTGGATGTGAATGTGGATGATGTTGGTTGCTCTATCGCTTGGTTTGTTTGTTTAAATGCTACATTTACTTTATGGATTGTTGCTATATTTTTTCTTCAACTTGCTACCCGAAAAGCATAGCGTATAAATTTCACGTCAATTTCTATACACACACACACACTTGCACATATACTGGCAAAGAGAAAAAGAGAAGAGACAGAGAGGTAGTTGGAAAGGCAATTGGAGTGAGTGAAACTCAGCTGGGTGATCCCTTGACTGATTGTGGTCCTTCACAACTTGCTCTGTTTTAATAACTTGCCCACACACACACAACTCAACACACACGCACCCACTCGTAGGACTCATCCGCTAATAACCTGACATTCTTGTTTTTCTTTCTGTGTGTATATATATTTTTTTTATTCTCTACACTTTAAATGTCCTGCTCTTCACGCTACATAGTTTAAAATTCTTTATAATTGGATTTGCCCATCTGAAGCTGAACCCAAACCCTGAGATCATGGCACATTTTTTATGGCCAAATGCCGGACCTACATACGTACGTATGTGGTGCTACAGATGCAAGATGGGATGGGATGGGATGGGAATGGTGTTGGGGCCATATGTATGATATGCTGGGGCGGCATGTCAAAAAGGATTTTACAGTTGACGCGTACAAACCAAAGCTGTTCTCACACCAAAGTCCAACAACTCTGGCATACTCAATGGCTTGTCTGGTCCTTTTTTTGTTGGGTCGCCAGTCAGCCAGACGCGCTCCTACAGCATAGGCCCGTAACCCTTAACTCTCTTATACGCACACACACACACACATGTGTGTGTGGATGTGATGATATGTTTCATTTCACACGGCAACGCTCGGCAATCCTTTCGACCGCACACAGACGGACAGATAGACAGTGAGACAGTCTGTGAGACAAAGAGAGAGACATGCCCATACTCCGCCAAAGGGGCCCACAGGAGCCGAGATTTATGTTTTCTTGTAAACAAAATAACGGACATGCTTGAGGCTTGACTAGGCCAGCGGAAGGAGTGAAGTGAACTGACATAGACGAAGACGAAGTCTACAACGACGGTGAACTCGAGACGTATGTATGTGTATGCATGTAGGTGGAAAAGAGAGGAGAAAAGCAAGCTTCCAAGACAGAGCCTTGGGGCCATCAACTGACAACGGGATTAGGCACATGTAAACCTGCGTGTTCGATTTGTTTCGTTCTATCTAAGAGATATTCTTCAGCTATATCCTTTTGCGGTTGCAAATGTTTTGTGGCTGAGCCAAGCGTAAAAATTAATTATTCAAAGGCATTTGAAGGGACTGCGTGCAGCGGTTGACTGAGATATTTTCCTATTCATTCCTTTTCCATGCTTCTATTTTTTTCTCTTCTTCCTTTCGTTTTTGGCATTGTAAAGTGAGTTGTTCTTATCGGGCTTTAATAGGTTTTAGGGTTCATAAGCATCCGGAGGGAAAAAAATAAAGATTCCTACAAAGTGAGTGAAATCCCATAATTGCATTAGATACTGATAAAAGATACTCGTATTGTGAATGAATACATCAGCCAATTTGAAAATTATGGTAATAAAATTTAAAATATTTCTTTTTATCTTTATCAATCTTACAAGCCTTTTTATCAGGTCAAACGAGAGGTGTTCTTTTGATGAATAAACTAAAATTAATTTCTAAATAAAGTTACACCAAAGACAGAGCAGTTGAATTAAGAATGTTTTCTTTGGTGCCTCGAAAGGACTAGTGTTCCTTTTGAACAGTCATTGCAGCTATTCAATATAGATATCCGCAGAATGCACCTGACTTGGGAATTTAGTTTATTTGCATTAGCATAATTATATTTAATTTAACTGAAACAAGGCTTATATCTCTTTGTTTTGTATAAAACTATTGTAACAGAAATTCTCGCTTTGCAAATCCTTAAAAGATAACTTGACTAGTTCATTAAACAATAAAATGGCTTTAATTGGTTCTTATTGAGCAAAAGGGAGTCCAGTTTACAATAACTTTTCAGGATGTTTGGATAATCATATTGTATGCGTTGATCGGTATACGAATATATATATATTAAAACGAACTCCAAATTGAGAAACTGCCTATGGGCAATATAATTTAAAACTTCGGCAAGAATCAGATTGAGCTAAAAGAAGAACTTTGACAAGATGCTGTAGAAATGAAAGAAGGAGCCTTAATTTTTAAGCCGTTTAATTAAAATTGACTTGGTTAGTCCTTTGGTCTAGTCTATTCATATAGCATGTTTAGTTTTGTGACTCCTTGAAAAGAAACAAACTTGTTCCTCTTTGGTATTTGCCATGATGATTAGGGATAAACATCAGTAAGTCACATGACCGAGGTTATAATTGCATCCCATATAGCCACGTTGGAACTATGTATGATTGTCAAATAAGTTTAGCAAACTTTCTAGATGAGATTTTTCTCCGAAAGTGAACTCCAAAATTTACCACGGTTCTCAGTTATCCCATCCTGAACTGCAGCAACAAACAAGGCATTGTGTATATGATTAGAAAAGGTGAAAGCGGCCTGTTTCCTTTATTAGATAGTTTATCTTTTAAATGAAATAAAATAAAATGCAATTTAAATGGTAGGTATTTGACTTTCTCGTTTGTTTAATCATATTCTACACTTAATTGACCAATTTCTGCATTTGTTTTTGGTTCAATTACGTCTAGACAACGCTATATTCTCTCTCACTTTGCATCAGCATATTTTTCTGCTGATGCCACACACACACACACACACACACGTGTCCAGATTTGGTTTAGCTCAGCCGGAGGCTTCAGGTTTTGCCATCCTGCAAAACTGACTGCCTGACTCTCTGCCCTTCTGCCTGCTTGCCTGTCACATGCAAATATCCTAATTTGCATATATTTAGCCAAAAAAAAAAGAAGGAGAAATAAAAAATGGAGAAGAAAAAGAAAAGAAAAAAAATATAAATAAAAAAGAGCAGACTCCATTCAGGCATCAGGAACGGAGATTTTCATGGAAGGAAAGCTGAACGCATTATGTAAAGCAAAGTCATGGAGAATCTGCGGTGAAGGCTGAAGGAATCGGGCAGGTCACTCATACGCCCTGTGCGCCACAGGTGGATTGTGAAGGGGATGGCAAACTTGAAAGAAAGCATAAAAACCAAATTGCCCAGCGGAAATTACGCACAATAGGGAGCCATGATTCCTTTGCAATGCGCCTTCGTCTCTTGCCACCACCCGAACAGGCGCTTTGGGTTCGTTTGGCGGTTTCAGTTACCATTAAGTTGGCTAATTGAGCAAATCCTCAAAACGGCTTCGATTGTGCTTGTGCCGCCTTCCATTTTGCCACCACTACTCGTAATTATTATAAATCAATTGCTAGCAGGCAATTTGTATTTGCTTTTGAATTCCAACAACCAGCAGCTAGCTGGGTTTCCTCTGGAGTTGCGTGACATTTGGCAAATCCTTGAGGCAATTTTTCATAGCGACGCCGTGGTCCCTGCTCCCTGCTCTCTTTCTCTAACCCGTGAAAACTCTGTTCACCTGAACTTTCAACAGTTCGTGCTTTTTCACAGCTCTTTCTGTTTGCCTTTTCCCTCATCTCTCCGTTCGTCCATCCGTTCGTCCCTCATCCACCTCGCTTTTGGTTTGCTTTCAATCTGCGTGGCGTTGCGCTTTTCGTTTTCAATTTCTTTTCGAATTTATTTGAGGAAAGAAAGGCAAAAACCATGCCCCCCGGTGCCTGTGAATAAAAAAAAAAAAGAATATGTATATATATACATCTATATGTATGTATATCTGTCTTCATATATATATATTTGAATGTATATTTATATATTTTTATGTGTTTATATTTGATGCGTTTGCTGCTGGCGGGATTCAGTTTGCCCATTGGAACTTCTTGCAAATATTATTGTATGTATGTAAGTATTTTTGTGTTGCCCCCTGTTTTTTGCATTTTTCTTTTTTATCTGGGTCCCCATCTCCAGGTTGTGTTTGCTCCTGATCCGATTTATGCTATACACACGTTCCCCACATACAGGAGTGGTCTGCCCTTTGCAGAGGTCTTAGGTTCGAGGGCTACAAATGAATTGATTAGATTTTTAGTACCTTTTTTTTATGTTGATAAGGATGATGACTAGGATAATTTGACAACATTCTCATTAAACTAATCTTTGATTTAATATAATCACAATATTTATCCTTAAATTTCTGAACTTTAAAAGTGGTGGGAATAAAATATATAACGCCAACTACTACTTATTGGATCTAGTTTGTGGCTTATGTAGTATTCTAGTACCTAAGTATTGCTCATATTAGAGATTATAATAAAATTGTTATTGGTAGATTGCTTTTGCGGCTTAATCAGATATACATTCCAGCCATATCTGTCATTTGTTCCTTCGTTTCGTTCTAATCACTGTTTATACATTAGATTTAAAAGAATGTGAACAAAATTCGGTATGTATACTTTTTATTGATTTCTCTTTTAAATTAGTTGAATTGCTATTATAGTGACCGAAGGTCCAAAACGAAGTTAAAATTATAAAAACCTGTTAAGCATTTAATTACCAGATTCTCAATATATATGTATATATGTAATCTGATATTACAGATCATCCTGATCTGTGGGATTTCTATGATTCTTTCTTAAAATTCTTAAGTTTTGAAAGGGATGAGGAAAAACCTTGAATTTAATATGCATTGTTTGGATAGATTACATCCTTCTAAAATAAATCACATAGATTATAAACATTATTCTGCATCTTCTTGAGACACTTTTTTTAGATCGGACCTCAAAATCAACTATATTAACTAACCAATTGAGTATCTACAAATTACTTCAACCGAAATAAGCTTATAACTGTTTAGTTCCTTAATTTTATATATACATATTAAAAATAGTGAAGTCTAAACATAAATAAATTAAAGCATCGAAAGTAGAGTTTTATCTAAACAGTTTTGAATTGCAAGTGTGGGGCTCCGTTTTTTACCAGGGCCCAATTTCAAAGCGGTCCTGCCATATATGTTTATATGTATGTATGTAGCATCTGTTTCTGTGTGTGTGTGTGTGGACGTATGTACTATATATCGATGTCATGGCATTGTGTTTGCCCCGTGGCGGCTGTGGCAAATGGTCCCGTAAACGTTTAATAAAATATGATTCCAATTGATTCGAAAGTCGTGTTTAAATAGAAATGTATGTCATATATACTATGTGTATATGTATGTATGTATGTATGTATGTATGTGTGTATATGTACTTATTTATATGTATGTGCATATAATTCGCTGTCTTGCCCGACTTTGAATCGGATTCCAATTCTGGCCGGCAATCAATAAAGCAAAAATAGAATGCCAATAGCGATGCTTACTCGCTCACTCAGTCAGTCAGTCAGTCAGTCCCTCATTCTGTCCGTCAGTCTTCATGCTTGCCTCTGGAGGCCTTCGGTCCGACTTGGCTTTTTGGGGCCGTACAGTTATCCGCTTAGATCACTCAACTAAAAAACTCAATTTGCATATTAATATTATTTGGGTTTTTTGGCCGTTTGGTTCTCTCTCTTTCTCTATCTGTCTCTCTCTCTCTCTCTTGCTCTATCTGTTTCTCCGGCTGCCTGCCATTTGGATCCTTTATCAAACCAAAGGAAAAAAAGAAGGAAAAAAAAAAAAAACAACTGGTGAATCAACAGTAGTGAATTGAATTTGCTGTGCTTCAACGCCTTTTTGGTCGCTCTTTGATATGCTCATGTCCCCACACACATACATACAGCCATATACGCACAAACACACACACACATACAAACACACTGGCGGAGGGACTTGTTCCCAGGTGCATACTTTGAGGCGCTGCTTGAGAAAACTCTGTTCAACATTAAACCTCATATGATCTGGCCCCCGTCTATATATACATACATATGAATACATATATAAATATATATGTACATGTGTGTATGTGCGTATGAATGTCGGTTTGGATCTGGCCTTTATTGCCTTGGTTCCTCACCTGAAAAACAAAGGCAGTTGCCAGCAGTTGTCTGGGCACTGAACGAGCTTTTTATATTTTATTGGAATTATGTCAGTGTTATTTTGGCATAATCATAAAAATGATTGTTTGCCATGAGTTTCTTATGTATTGGTGTGTGTGTGTGTGTGTGTTTGGGTGTGTATTCCAATGGGAGTCTGTTGTAGAAAGGTACTATAACAATGAAATTATTGTGAAACACTTTTTAAACTAGATAAGAAATTGTGCACTTTGTGTGTGTGTGTGTGAGCACATAAATTTTGCCAAAAATCAAAGCAATCTCGATTGAAATACATTGTTATTTATGGTCATTAAAGAAACAAACAAATAAATAAAACTAACAAAAAAGGAATAATGAATGTATAAATGGTCTACAAATAGTTAATGAGCTACTTCAAATGAGCTTAAAATTTAATATATATAAATTCATTTTAAATGATAAGTAAAATATGATTGTCAAAAATTTGAATGATTCCGACATATCCGCCAAGTTCGCAATGACCCATTCTCCGTGGTTTGAAAATGTTGTTAACTCTTTTTGCTTTTTTGCATTGTGTAAACCGTGCTTGTAAACGGGATTTAAAACTCACTGACAGTTTGATTGTTAGCGATATATAATATCCTCTTCAACTGATTGTCGCTATATGTTTTTTCGGGGTTGAAATCCGCCGCCTTTTGCTCTCCCACTCTCTCCCAAACTTCTCGTATTTAAAGTGTGTTCAAGTGGCGTGTGTCATTTCAATTTAATATTGAATGTTTTTGGGTTTTTTGTTTTTTATTGATTTTATGCATTGCGGGGGCATATCAAATCGTTTTATTTGTGTATATATATTGTCTGAATAATGCATTAGACAATTTTAATGAAAATATTTATTAAACATTTTCCCTTTTGCAATATCCAGCTAATTGGTAACCATTAATTTTTCAACAACTTGATGGCAATTACTCCATAATCCTCAATATAAATAGAGCTTTATGTTGCTCAAGTGGCTGCAGTTCATCATCAGCTTAGCATTTCAATCAATGGCCATGAGCTATCGCTATCGTCCGCGCCTTGGTAACGGCCAGCTGGCTCCGATGCCATGGCCTGTGGCCTTATACCGTTATTTTAATCATATTTCATGGCCGCTCGAGGATGGCATCAGCCAAAGATTCATTTACTTGGAATGGTTTTTGATTTTTTTCGGTTTTCTTGTATTTTGTGAACACAATGAGGTTGATTTTCATTATCTAATTGCCAATCGACATGATTTGGATAAAATGTTAACGGGCATGCCAACCTATTTGATACTTGTGGAGATGCAAATACGTTGCTTTCAATTGGCCCTACAGAAAAATCGTTTTAAATTGCTTCTGCAACGGTTTTACAAAGAGATCTATGTGACCCAATCATCGGAACCGGAACTCTATGCCCGTATACAGAGTCAAATGATGGGCACACGGTTAAATTCAATTATTTATCTAATGGCTCTGTTGAATTTCCTTTTGGTGCCGGTACAGAATGTCATCTATCATCGTCGAGAAATGCTCTATAAGCAAGTCTATCCATTCGATAATACACAATTGCGTTATTTCATTCCTTTGATAATTCTCAATTTCTGGGTTGGTGTTGTCATCACAACGATGCTTTTCGGTGAGCTGAATATTTTGGGTGAACTGATGATGCATTTGAATGCCCGTTATGTGCAACTGGGCCAGGATTTGCAGAGGGCCGCCGAACAGTTGCTAAACGAACGAAATGGTGATAGGATTTCCTTTAGCTATCGACTGGCTTTAACTCAAATTTTGCGTCGCAATGTGTCCTTAAATCAGTTTGGTGCCCAGGTGGAGGAGCAGTTCAGTTTTCGCATATTTGTGATGTTTGCTTTCAGCGCCGGCCTGCTCTGTGCCATGAGTTTTAAGGCCTATACGGTGAGTGGGCTAGTTACGATTGACTTGCTGACAGGCGACTCCATTCTCCATTTATTTTTCTTGCAGAATCCTTCGGGCAACATTGCCTACGTGGTGTGGTTTATAGCCAAGTTCCTGGAACTTTTGGCCTTTGGTATGCTAGGATCGATTCTCTATAAAACGGTGCGTAGTGTGTAGGTCTATTCTTTATGATTTTATTTCATCTTGTCTAAAATTAGACCGACGACTTGGGCCTCATGTATTATCTTTGTGACTGGGAACTAATTGTGCATAAATCATCGAATTCTGTGGAAAATGTTCAGCTAATGAAGCTACTAACTCTGGCCATTGAAGTGAATTCACGTCCCTTTTTCCTAACTGGTCTTAAATACTTTCGTGTCACTTTAGCGGCTGTAATTAAGGTTAGCTACAATGGCATTGTCTTACAATTTGTTTAACTTATTTATCTATTTTTGGGAATTATTTCAGATTCTTCAAGGTGCCTTCTCCTATTTTACTTTTCTGACGTCAATGCGTTGAGCCGGCGACTTAAGCCGAATGAATGTGTGAATATAATGGAATTAATGCAAATTGTGGTTACTCCAAGTGCATTATTAATGCATGAACAAATATCAAAATTATTTGAAAATTAGTCAAATTGCATTGCCATTATTTGTGGCTTGACCTTTTTGTGCAAATGAGTGTGTGTGTGTGTGCGTATGTGTGTGTAGTCTCATATTTAATGTATACATATTGGTGAAAATGGGCATCGAGCTGTAAGCATATCAGATCAAGATATGACCATGGTCAGAAAATAATTTGTGGGTAGACTAATTAATTTTTGGGCAATACACTTGAAGAAAAATCTACATAGATATATAATTCAGTTGTTTTTGAAGAGTATATGTTTATGGTTTATGTTCTTAATCGGCATCATATGCTGATTAAATCGATTTAGCTTACCAGTTTTTACCTTTAGTTTTTACATATTTTGAATTCAGATATGTATATCAAATCAGTATAAAAAAATGATTTATCAAAGTTGTGTCTATAGTGTAAACGTTTATTTCGCTTTCTTTAAAGATATTTAAAAACTTTCATTTGGTTTCAGATACTGCTTAATTTGTCTCTGAAATGTTTTAGCTATGCCGAAAATTGTTTACTTAATATCAGACAGATCGGTGTGCTATATCTTATATATAAGAGATTCATATGATTAACAGCAAATGAGATATTTATTCCAATGAAAATAATGAAAAGAATAAATAATTATGAAAAGATTTAAATTATTCTAAGAACCAAAAAGAAACGAATAAACGTAAAACAGAGTACGCAGTATTTTAATATTTTTTCAAAATAATAATGGAAAGGAAATATATATTTATATTCGACTATGTCCACTTGATAGAAATTAGGAAAACTTTCAGGCAGAGAAATCATCTTTTGTAAAATTTCTGTTGATTTTGTTTAAAAGAACTTAAAACCTTTGCACTTATGAAAAGTTTCTCAATCAATGAACCGATTGTTTCCTTAAAAATATCAAATTTATTCGAGCAATTATTGCAATCTGTCAAATACATAGGCAATTGATTTCTATATGTCATTTGAAAATTGGGTTTGCTTTTGTTTGCTTCCCACTATTTTGGATCGATAGTATGATAAGGTGTTTGAGGTTGACGTTGCCTCTGTTTTTGCATCATGTTGCAAAGGATTCAAGTTATAGTTGAGAGTGAGAAGGGAGAGGGCAACAACACGTACGTACGTACAATATATGTATATAATATGATGACTGTGATTTATGCTAGTGGGAGTTATCGGGAATACTCTGCTATCAGTTCTGGAGTCCTGAATTCTGAATCCTGAATGCAATCCACTCGCTTGTACGCCTTTTAAGCAGCACATTTAAATTGAATGAAATTTTGTTGCTGCGTTGACAGCTGCAATCCGAAGACGTTACGATGCATCGACATCGATATCGATATCCATATATATATATATAGATAGAGAGAGATATAGCCATAACTGTCAGCCATGACAGAGTGGCAGCAATTGACGGCATGAAGAGGATGGTTCATTTTTTAGGGGTGGTGAAACTATCATGACACTATATAGAACGAGTAGATGCAGATAGAATATATACTCTTGTACTTACTCTGACACAATGCAATTTCTATATACCCACACACACACTCACATATACACTTATACAAGTATTACATATACATAAATCGGCAAAATGTCGTTACAAATATTTTATAACAGAAAATCCGTTATTTATACGCACATTGTATTCACTGCGGGGTAGCAATTGATGGGGCATGTTGCATGGGGCATGTTGCATGGGGCATGATGAAGAAAAAGCGAGTGTGAGTGGCAGATAGAGCGTTGAAAGAAAATAAAGCTGAGGATGCAATGACAGCTTCAGCTTCAGTCGGCACTTGGCAAATATGAATGAATGTTGTTTGCATGTCGATTGTCTGTCGCTTGTCCTTTTGGTCCTGGAGCTGCTGTTGCTGTTGTTACCGCCACTCCATTCCGCTCCGTTTCTACAGAACGAACCACTTACACCACCATACCAATTGCCCACCCTCTCCGTACTGATTGAAGTAGCGACAAAATGCAAAATCCTTATGAATTGGCTACAATTTTATATATTATTACCCGTTCTATTTGCTGCCTTGCAATCGGCATACCATTTTCTCATATTTCTATAGCTGGTTCCATCAACCAATGCCACCCAATCACAAACCATCATGAAGAACTCCAACAGCTCTTCCAGCTCCCTCTCCTTCCTGCCTTCTAGTTTGTCCCGTTGCCTGTGGAATGCGAAAGCGACTTGTTTTGAGCCACATAAAATGACGTTCCCAAGGCAATTCTATTATGATGGCTCGCAAAACCGTTGGCAAATTGCAAAGGCGCAATTGATATTGGCTCTGTGCATTGTATAAACAAAGTGCCAATATCGTCAACAATAAAATCGAGAGCAATAGCATCCAGTAGGAAACGAGACAACGAAAAACCAGCAGGGGAAAGTAGTAAGTTGCAAAAACAGGCTAGAGCTCTGGCTCAGGGATGGGATCAGGCAAAGGCAGAGGCAGACGCAACACCTGACGGAGTAGCAACAGTAAATGGAAAACTTTTAAGCAATTTTAAACTAATAATTGGCCGCAGACCTACATAATTGCTTTCACTTGGTGAATTTCTCAGCTTTCCCGCTCCCTCTGTCTCTCTCTCTCTTACTAAAATATTCAATTTGTTAACAACCATAATGTTGTTAGATTGCTTACACCAAATTCACAATTATTGCAAAACGAAGTTCAAGTTTGGGCTAACGTTTTAATGGTCTTTACATTTAACGAAGTTTAACTTTATGCAAGCTAATAAATAGGTTAGTTTTTAACCACTAGGAAAAGTACTTGGGTTGCAATAATTTAACACATTAATAGTTGAGTTTCCGCATACAGACAAATGCCTACACCATGTCGTATGAGTATATCGAAAATAGTAAAGTTTGATTAGGTTGCTGAATAGAGCAAATATGATTAACTAATTAACAAATAATCAAAGAACAACAATTGTTACTTCTGTATGTTCCTGTTGAGTATATAATTACTTCAGTTAACTATTGTAAAAACCCTTTTAAATGAACCAAGGGCCATCCTCTATTCCTTGTTTGATGTAGCGGAACAATGATAAATGGTTATGGAAGAAAGATTAGTTTTGAAAAGGAATAATGAAGATCTATAACCATAGCCATAGTTGATTTCCAAATCCCTCTGATTGTTTGTATATGTAGCCATGTCCCACTGTTTGTTTCTATATTTCTTTTACATAGAAGCTCTTAATGTACGTCAATAAAATCGTACATATGAGCTTTTAAGGTATCTAGGTAAGTGAAGATTTTGAATTACTTCGATCGGACTACTATAACACACAGCTTCCTTAGGAATAATATAGAATAATCTGTTATACCAAACACAGAGATATGTCTATACAACTTTTCCATCAAATTTCTTCATACCACGTAGGATAACTGCTTCAGCTAACCAAATTTAGTTGAAATCGGACAATAAAAATCGGAGATATATAAATGCGCGTTTTGTACTGAAATGCCAAGGGCGACATTGGCTGGCAAGAGTAAGCGAGATAGCATGCGTTCGCTGTTGCTGCATGTTAAAGGCATTTTTTTTTTAAATTGATAGCGATTTTTAGGGCGTTTGACTTTATTTAATGTAACTTAATGGTACAGGGTAAACTCAATGTCGGGAGGGACGACCGGCTTGCTTTATTTAAGTGGGAATTGGAATCGGAACCGCCTCTCACTTGCGATTCCGCCAAGTTTACTTAAAACTGAGCAACGGGAACTTGCCTAATTATTTTGATTCTTTGTTCTAAGTTATTTATTTTAAAAAGCACCCATTGGAAGAAATGTCAATGATTTGATATCAAAATTAAAAGTGAATCTTAAAAAAGAAATACAAAACAAACGACCATCATTTGGTCAGCGGCTTCACGAATAATGGATGGCGTTTTTCTATATTGGCTAAGACTTCAATTACAGGTCCGATTGCATTTCTATGCAGTCGGTGTAATTGCAATATTTAGCTTGATAATAGTTGGGATTCTGGACTATGGGTATAATTTGAATGGGTGGGATTTGCTTTATTGGCGTCAGCAGTTAGCCCAGTTAGATATCAGTCCAATGAGTCTAATGCTCTTCATTGGTGGAGTTAAGCTGATACTAATATTTATGCTAACTTTATGGAATTACCTGCGACATAAGCATCAAAGGGAGCCGGTGGAGGAGCAACCATCTGTACAATATGTCAAACAACGGTATTGTCGTTACATTGTAATGCGCATAATGGCTGCCATTGATGATATAATGTTGCTGAAGGATAGTTGCCAGTTCCATCTTCAACATACTATACTGCTGACAGCCATTGAGCTCTTCCGCTGGGATGCACGCAAACTTTTTGAGCTAACTGAACTGCAATTGTGTTTGCCAATTTATCAAGTGTATCCCGTGGATGGGCAACGTGAGAAAGAATTGATTCATCGTGGCTATGCCAACGGCTTGTCTGAGCTAACTGAATTGAAAATTTTTAATATGCTCTACGATGCGGATCCATGAATTAAAATAAAGAAACAAAAAAAAAAAAAAAAACAAACAAAGAACTGACAATAAAGTGCAAAAATATATATTTAAGTATGTATATATAGCCTTAATGACAAGATTGAAAAACAGTAGTAAACGAAAAGAAAGCAAGGTAGATGAAATGGTATGAGATGATGGCAAAGGGATGAAATTGGTGGTGTGATATTGGGATGTAAAATGTAAACCACAAAAAACAACAATACGAACAACAACCATAGCAACAACAACAATATGTGTGTAGCACACAAATTTACGAAACTTTTTAATTAGGTTTCGCAAACAATCTTTGCTCGTTCGTTGCTGATGTTGTGGCTCTTGTTAATTTTCACTTTGCCAACATGTTAATTTTAATGCCCCTCACGCAAGTTTAGACACAAACACATGCATACACACACATATACACACACACCCACCCACACACACGAAGTAGGGGTGTGTAAGTTGTATGCCATTTTAGTCCCCAAAGTGGCAATTTCTCCATTTGCACTGATTACTCCCAACAACCTCAAGCAAATGCCGCCACCGACAAGTTTCTCCTTTTTCAATTTTGCAATTTTCCCTTCTTTAAGAGTTTTTCCCTTTGTTAAAGTAAAATGATGGTAAAACACAAAAAAAACTATGAAAAATTAATTCTTTATTCAGAGCAGCTTTGTTGGCCAATTATGACCAGCATCATAATCTTCAAAGTCGTCATCTTCCAATACCTTACGTTGATCTGGCAATAAGGGATTATGCTGCAATGTGTATGGTGGTGGGGATAATCTTGGTCCTGGGCCAGCACCTGGTTTACCAATTTCCCGCCTCCAGTTTGAGACGGGACGTAATTTCAGTGGTGGTATCGAATGTGAAGGCTTCTGATAGTAATGCTTGTGTATGGTCACCGGACGCAATGCCAGTTTCAGTTTCTCCGCTTGTCTATTGGCCAGCCAACGTTTTCGATCAATGTAGTCCACATTACGCTTAACACCAAAGACCAGATGCAGAAATGGTTTGACCAGAACACTTAATGCCACAAAGCCAAGGAAACCAAAGACTACGGGCGAGATCAGTGTAAAGAGAAAGACACCCAGGGTGAAGGGATTGAGGACGGTGAAGAAGGCCACAAACTTGATGAACGGATAGAGCACATGACCCACATGACTTAGATACTCTTTCTTTTTCTTCTTGAATATGCTGTTGTGCCGCAGAATGTATTTGATTTTGTTGAAGGGACGCAGAGTGGTTGTCGTAGTGGGTCGTTTGGTGGTGCTGGTGGCCGCCACCATTAGATCCGTTGGCATGGGCATTGGCATTGGCATGGTCATTGGATATGGATACGTTTGTTGGGCATGTGGATATGGATGAGAATGCGGATAGTGGTATGGTTGCTTTGTTGGATTGGCAAAAATGACTTGGCCCGGCTGACCCAAGACTGGTGGCTCTTCCATGGGCTTCTTCTTTTTCCTTCTCTTCTTTCGTTTCTTCTTGTCCTTTTGTCCCTTGTACTTCTTCTTCTTGCGCTTCTTACGCTTCTTCTTGCGCTTCTTTCGCCGACGTCGTCGAGTACGTTTCCTTCTACGGCGAATTCGTTTGCGGCGACGTCGAATTCGCTTGCGTTTCCTCTTCTGACTCTCCTTGGCCCGGCTTTGTTCTTTTGGTACATCCGATTTATGTTGTTCCTGCGGTTCTGCTGCAGTGTTGGCAACGGCTGCTGGCCCAGGCTGAAAAATTTCAAAGCCCTCCTCCTCATCCTCCGCCTGCGAAACGGCCTGGTGTTGCCCAGTAAGCTCTGCAAAATGTTGCTGCGCTGCCTCCTGTTTCAGGGTATTGATTACATGAAAAGGTTTAATGGTTGTTGTTCTCTTGCCAGCTTCCACCTGGTCATGATTTAGCTGGGCAAGCACATGAAATGGCTTCAGTGTCGTTGTGCGTCGGTCATGTGCCTTTTCATCCATTTGCAGGGCTTGCATAATGTTAAAACTGGAATTCGCTTTGGCCTGGAGTAGCAAAGCTTGGGCCTGCTGCTGCAGATCCAACTGTTGCAGGACACTGAAGGGTTTCACTGTAGTTGTATGCTTGAGCTTGTCATGGAAGTCCTGCTGCAGTTGCTCTAATATATGGAATGGTTTCTTGGTTGTAATCAAAACAAACTGACGGACTGGAGGGCGTGTTAGAGGATGAACCGATGGATGCCATAACAGCTGTGGCTGATGCAGGGGACGCAGGCCACGCCCTTCTGAATTTTTGCCCTCCTGCCATGGATGTTCATCGCTGATGCTGCTATCGCTGCTCCTGCTGCTGCTGCTGGCCACAGCCTGCAGCAATCGCGTATACAAAGTTTCATAAATTTTTGCAAAATTAAAAACATACAAAGCTTCCTGCTCCTGCTCTGGTCCTGGCTCCTGCTCTAGCACTGGCACTGGCTCTAGCTTCGGGTTGAGCTTTGGCTCCCTTTGCCGGGGCCCGTCGCCGATGCCACTAAACTCCAACTTTGCTAATCCATCACGCCTCTCCTCCTTCTGGGTGCGTGCCTGGCCACAGTTTTGTAAAATCAACAGAAATATAACAAAGTTCCTAACACTTTCGGCATTTCGTCTCTGCCACATTTCATTTCATTTTGGCCCAAGGATATAGGGGGCCCATGAAGTAACGAAACGTTTGGAGTTGGAGATGAATGTTGGTGGTTGTTGTTGATGCTGTTGTTGTTGCTGTTGCTGTTGCTCCTGGGTGTTGGGATTGGCATTGGGTTGCTACTACTCAACTACTCTCTGGCTGTTTTTGTGATTCAGTTTGATGTTTGATTTAATTTCAACTTTGGCGTTTCACTTGCCAACTACAACTAAAGTCCAGCACTTGGCCATGGCCACTTCATCAGCTCGGTTTGTCGTGTCGTCTCCGACTCCAAAAAGAACATGCCAACTTGTTGAGCTCGTTCAGCCCGGGTCAAAGTCACAAATGGATGGAGTGGAGGCGGGTAAAAGGAATACGAAACGAGAAGCAGAAGAAGGGTGTAGACTTATCAGCAACCATTTCACTTTTCGCCTCAACTTGACTTGATTTCTGACTTGTTTTTCTACTTTTTCGTTTTGTTTGCTTTGTAGTTTTGTAGTTTTGGGCCAAAGTAAAATTTATGACTACTTAGTACATCATCAGCGGTTTTGGGTGCATATTCCGACCGACGACTCTCTTTCGACCCAATGTTATGATGACAAATTCCTCTACATTCACAAAACTTGTAAGCACTTAATTATATTTTAAGCGCAGCGAAACCCAGCAGCAACGGCACCAACTACAACAACAAAATAACACACAGCCAAGAACTTTTTCAACGTACAACAACAAAACAGCAACAAGAACAACAATAATAAATTTTTGGGCCAAAAGCGAAAACGAGACCGAACAAGAAAAAAAAAAGAGCCAAGAACGAGACTATCACAACACGAATTATGTGAACTGGGCATGCAAAAAGAGGTTCTCCATTTTGTTTTGTTTTTTTTTTCTTTTTTGGGAAAGTGGTTAGAGCTTAGTGGCCAATTTCAGTTTTGTTAACTAGTTCGGAGAGTTTAGTTTTCTTGCAATTGAAATGCGTATACAAAATTAGATATACATACAAGCCGTATAGAATTTATGGTAATATAAAAGTTTGATTTGCCATTATGTTGCATTTTATGACCTAATCTTTTACGAGTTGCACACACACACATACACATACATTAATAATAATAATAATCCAAACAATAAAAATCTTGCACATGGGGAATGGGCTGATAAAAACAAGCAAAAGACCACTTCTAAAACAAGTGAAACAGGTGTTGATAACACTGAGGGGATAGGGGGGATGAGGGACTGGTGCGGCAGCTCCATCAAAGTGATTGACAGTTAAAAGTGGAAGAGTGTGTACTCCCCCATCCAATTGCACCATACCACATACACACCACACCAAACCACACCAGATCCACATTCATTTTTCCATCTCAGCCAACACTCAACGCAGGTGCGCATTTAGGGCACAAAGGAAAAACTAGATTTACTTGACAGGAGCCATGACTTATTCTTTTTACATGATCTCAATATTAAGCTCATTAATTTTAAAAATGATGATCAGAATTTGAGAGGTAAGGCTCCCTCTTAATCAAGATATTCCGTACTAAATGCCAATGGAATTGCTTTCGAATTTTTTTAATAAAAATCCATCCAATTAATAAAACTTGTGACCTGTAATAACTTTCACTGATTTTAAGATGTCAAAATATGGAATACAATTGAAATGACAATTATACAACGCATTTTTCAATTTACAAAAGTTTTCAATTTGTCAGCAATTTTTTAATGAATTTGCCATATTCATATTCTTTTGTATTACATAGATTTGAACTTTCCTATAACAACCAGGAAAAACTTTATACATATAGAAACTTTATTATATCGAAACTTCATCATATTGAAATTCATCATATAGAAACTTGATAATATAAAATTGTTTTAATATCGAAACTTCATTATACCAAAATATCGTTATATGGAAACTTCATTATAAAGAAACTTTATTGGGTAGATTCTTCATTAATAAAAACATCATTCTATAACTTAACTTTATGATATAACTTTATGATATCGAAACTTTATTATATAGAAGTCATCATTAATTGGAAACTTTATCATATAGTAATTTTTTATATAGAAATTTTATTAAATAGAAATTTGATATGATAGAATCTTTATTACATGTAAGCTTCATTATTATGGATACTTCATTATAAAGAATCTGTAATATTAAGAAACTTCTATCATTATAAGGAAATTTTGGCAAATGCTATGAATAAGAAAGAAATGAATTTATTATGTAGACAACTTCGGTATACAAATATTCCCTAAAGAGAATTTTGATTGTATTCAAGTAAACTGCATATAAATTCATTAATTTTGTCATTTTAACAATCGAAGAATAGCAATATTTTACGTCACTTAATTAAGAAATAGCAATTAATCATTTAAACCTGTTTTTCTCAGTCTTTTCGATCGATGTTTCCAAATATTTCAATTTTTTAGGATTTGTTGGAAAATTTTTGGCATATGCCAAATTAATAAAGGTGAAAGTTTTGAAAGAAAAAAATCGATTTATAACAGTTGCTAAAATTTCTGCTTTTGCATTGCAAAACTTTTAGCAACTGGTATAAATCGATTTTTTCGATTTTTTATTATCAATAAGGATTAAAAGAGTTAACCATATTTCTTAAGGAACAATGAACTAATTAAGAAGTATATCCTCCATAACATTAAATTAACAAAGTTCTGCATACTGACTGAGAGAAAGGACTTTCGCTTGTTGTACACATTTTATTATTTTTATATTTTGCAGGGACTTATAATGATTTGAAAATTCAGTAATAAAGTTAAATTTCGATGATACTCAATGACAACTACTTGATTATTCAGTTTTTGATTACTTGATTATCTGGCCCGGTCTTTATGTATTTAAGTGATTTTTTTTTGTATTTTTATCCGGACCTGGAGCCCATATATTGTCAATTAAGCAAGTGCATGCATTGTGAACAATTTGAGCAATTTGGTGGATGTCATCAGGACTGAGAGATCGAGAATTGATTGGCATATTGTGACCAATGCCAGTTGACGCCTCAATACTATGCAATTGCCATGGCAACATTTGATTGACAATATGGTGGCTCACACCAGTAACGAGTATAGACACACTAACTATTTGTATTTCTATCTATGTAGCAGGCAAAAGAAAGTCATAGCAAACATCAAAGAAATGGGAGTATAGCAAAGAACGGGACGAGTATTAAAAAATTACTAGGAGCATTGAATTACATTTGGTTATATTTGATATCAATATGTTTCCCAATTTGTCTCTTCAACCCAAGAAATCAAACCAAGTTGACCAAAGCGGTTCTTGATTGTTGCATCCCAACCCGGCAATCGCCACCAATGCGCAGGACAAGTTCAAGTTTGAGTTCACCAAGAAGGAAAAAGGCGCGCCAAGGCTTTGCTGAAAAGGTATCTGGAGGTTGATGAGTGTGGTGCTCTGCTGCCACTCCTGGATTTGGCTCAATGTCAACAAGGTTGGCTACCCATCACGACCATATCTGCTGTGGCCAATCTGCTGAAAATACCAACATTTGAGGTATACAATGTGGCCCAATTCTATACGGCCCAATCCATTTGAAGCCGCGTGGCAAATTTGTGTTATCTGTCTGGCCTTCTCGAGACATGCGAGAAGATGTTGCTTATCAAGGTGGGTGAGACCACAAAATATATGCAATTTAGTTTATTAAGCACCTACTGCATGGAAGCGTGGATACATGGTCCAGTTTTCAGTGTTACAGGTGATTTCTATGAAGATTTAACCGAACCGGATCTTAAGGATGGGAAATTATCACCGACTGGCCAAAGAGTGGACAGACAACACTAATAATTGATCCTCCGCCACCAGGTTCTATGGTGCTGACTCTAACAAAGCCAAAAAAGGATGGAGAGCAATTCAATTGGAATAGCATATCGTTGATTAAGTCTTAAAGCAATAAATTTTCACTTGCCAACATCTGTTGTTTTGCTAAGCTGCATCTTGCGTCCCCATTCTCATTCTCATTGCCATCGCCGTTCCCAATGCCATTCCCATTCCCATTTTCATACCCATTGGCATTCGTGTTGTCCTCGTCGACATTGCAGTTTATCCCTGGCCAAAAGGACATGCCTTGGATTTCTGCAATGTTGGCACAATAAACAGACAGACAACAAGCAATGACGACAAAACAAGAAAGGCTACCGCCTCTGCCTTACCACCATCGACACCACGAAGAAAATATACTCTCTTGGGATTACTTGATGGAAACAACATGGGGAATAATGCTCCAGTTAATGCCGATTGTATTCCAATTTTCAGGGATTGCTGCTACCAACTGGATGTGTTAACTCAAATACTCTTGCATTTGGCAAGGGCATTTGTTAGCGCGAAACAACCAAGCCCCGTATCCGGGGCCTGGCCCATGTCCTGTCAGCCATTGCAGCAAGTAATCAGCTTTTGTCTTGTCTCGTTCAGAGCCATCGCCCCTTTGAATCCCTCCGATCCCTCCGAATCCAGAACCCCAATAGAATGTGCCACCCCATTCGCAGTGTGGCTGTTGCGTGCTGCGGTTTGACCTCCGGCATTCTAATGAAATGTTGCCAACCCAGGCTACATATAACATACAAACAACAACTGGCAGCGATAGCAACAACCTCGATATTGTTTTGGCCAAAATAGTTTTAATTGTTGCTCCACTACACTACCCAGCGCTGTACCCGGCTGCCTGCTGCCCGCTGCCTTCCAACATCCTTCCTCGCTCTCCCTCTCTCTCTCTCTACGCTATAGCATTTTGCAGATTTTATGTTTTTTTTTTAGCTTTTCGTATTTTTCAGCTATAGCCAGAGTCAAATTACATACAATGCATATTTCGAGTTTTAATAAATCTGTTTGTCACCCGGTTTCTGGACCGGATTGTATCGGTGTTGCCACAATTCAGCCTCACCTCCATTTACCGCATCTCACCGTGCCACACTTTACCCATGGAGCGGCACTTACCTCTCGAGGCATGGCCATTGTCCCAGCGACTGGTGTTGAATTTTTAAATGAAAATTGTTGCTATTGAAAGTTTTTAATTTGTGTGTGCGTGCGTTTTAATTTTATTTCATATTGTTGTTGATATTCTTTTACGTACAGAGCCAGAGGGTTTAATGACTTTATGAGAGAGTTTGTCACAGATGGCAAAAGAGGTTGAGGTTGACACTGTCTACCATGCATACGCAAACAGATACAAAAACTACTCTGACAATGGGTCAATAAAATAATTCAATTTAAAAATTTTATATATACATACAAAGGAAAAGAGAAATAAACTCTAGTTTGCCTTTAAAGAATGCACAAGAATTTTAGGAAAATTTGATTGCTTTGCTCTTCTTTGAATTTCTTTTATTCAATTTACATCAATATTTTCTGTTTATTATCTAATAAATGAAAGCAATTAACTTTTATTCTTGTATTCTTTATGTCAGTTGCCTGATGTCTGATAAACTTGAAATGTTAAGCTAAGGAAACAGTTTAAACAAACATGGCAAATTTTTCTTCAAAGCCAAAAAGAAAAGGTTAAAGAAAAGGAGTTTTTTAATCTAATAATAATATATTTAAATTTAACTATTAGTTGAAGAGCAACAATTATAATTGATTTTTCATTCTTTTATAAAGAAAAATTTCATATAATTAACTATTTTATTTCAATGGTTTTAATTAACTAAATATATGCCAAAACAGTAACTAAAATTTTACAGTTTTTCACTGCCATTTTGGATGATTAATGACGGGCTTTGGGAATTTAGTTTTTACAGTCCAACCATCCATTATTAAACTTTGAAGAAATTCATAAATATTCTTTGTATCAAGAGCCCTGTTCAAGTTTTTTTTTTTAATTTAAAGCAAAACGGAATATATACTAAAAATTTTACAACTCTTGAATGTAATTCTCAAATGCGGCTACTCTGAGTTTACAAACTTACAAATCGAAGGGAGAGAGGAAGAGGGTTAAAAACCGACATACAAAATACATCTACAAAATATTAGTAAACAATATTTTTTATACTTTTAAGAAATTAAATATTTTTGGGAAACATTTGAATTACGTACTTATATATTTATTGATCAGTGGCTTAAATAAACATGAAACAATTTGTGAGGGATATTTAACAATCTGTTGAATCAACTGACAGATGCAGGACAGCATCTTATTGTTTATATAATAAAACTCAACTTGATTTCCTTGACAATATCAATCTAATCATCTTTATGGCCTCTTTTAACTACTTCTGATTTTGATTTAAAGTATTCCAAAGCTGCTTTTCACGGGCCTTCATATTTCTAAAGTAAACTTTTTAATAGTTAAAACTAATATATCCATTGATCGACTGATTATGGTATTACAAACATAAAGATCCTTGCTAGACCTGTCATGTATTTAGCTTTTCAAAGGTTTATCAGTTATAAGACTAAATAATTTACATTATTTTAGTGTATATTATTATCGTCTTGATGGTGAACTTACAAACTGCAATTCTCATTTTGTTTTAAGCTGTGGCCCCACAACGCTTCGTTTTAACCAAAAAAAAGTCAGAGAGAGAGAGAGAGAGGGAGGGAGAGAAAAAAACTCCCACTACATTTTGCGTGATTTTCGCATGGAAAAAACGGCACCTTTGGGAAATTAATATCCTTTTTGGTCTGAGGCCGTGGCCAAGGCACGAGCACGCTGCACAACAACGGCAGCAACAGGAGCAAGAACACCAACAACAAGCAAAAGTCACGCGGCAGAAACGCGTGAGCGCAGTTTGAACTTATTTGTGACCACGTTGCACGTATGCCTGCCCCAACATCCCCCAGCCATCACCACCTCCATTACCTTACCAACCAACAGCCGCTTACTCTTCCCCATTGGCCTTTGTTTTAGTTGTCGTTGCTGTTGCTGCCGTTGCTGCCGTTGACAACTTTTGTTGGCCGCGCGCTCTGCTCTTATAACTGCTGGCAGTTTGTCCTTGTTGTTATCCCAGATTGTTTGGCTATCCAGCTTGTGCTCAGCATTTTATGTAACTGCGCGTCCTTTATTACTTTTTCAGGTCCTGTTCTTTCATTTTTTTTTATTTCTCCCTTTTTTATTTAGGGTTTTTTGCGCAATTACTCATTACATTATTGCATTTCATAGTTCTGATATACACGCATAGTTGACTTTGCCAACACAGGATATGGCAAGGCAATGCCCGGCCAAGTTGGCTGAGGGGGAAAATAATTAGAAATACTTTGCCCCATTTGTGTGTGGAGAGTGTAGATAGTGTGTGTGTGTGTGTATGTGTTTGTATGTCTATGGCAAAGGACGTACAGAAAGACAAACGGATGGACCGACAGTTGGCGGAGTGGATGGAGCAAGCGGGCGACTTCTCATTGCAATTGCCACTTTGTGCATCCGAACTTTGCATTTTAGCATTTGCTTTTGCCGGCGGCTTTGTCGTCCTCCAAAAAGTTTTCATTTGCATGTTTTTAGTTAATTGAATTTATGCAGAACTTTCCGCTTTGGCGCTCTGGGCCAGCACAGCATTTATAACTAAAGCGCCAACTGGCTCAAAATATTAAGCATACGCCCCGTAGGTCCAGAGAGCTTATTAGCTGATGCTGTTGGTGTTGCTGTTGCTGTTGGTGTTGCTGCTGCTACTGCCACCGCTTTCTTTTTCTTTCATTATTCCTTCCTCTTGTTCTGCATCGGCAACTGGGCATGGCTATTAAGTGCGTCGACTGGTGACTCTTTGACTTGTTCTTTACTTTCGGCTCCTTTGATTTCCATTTATGTGTAGCCATAAAGTCCTAGAACGAAGAAGACGCTTCAACTTTATTACATTCCAGTGGCAGCAGTTGGAGTAGGAGTAGGAGCAATTTCGTAGCATCACCGCTACTTCTATTGCTACTATCTCTCTCTCTTCTCCTACTATCATCCAGATGTGGTCATAAATGTAGCTTTTGTTGGCTGCTTTCACACATGATGGCCAAAAGGAAAGGCGTTGGCAACTTTTAAAACAGCTTGTGTGTATGTGTGTGTGTGTGTGTGTATTTGTCTCTCTGTGTGTTGTCAGCCGCATTTAAATTTGATTTTTATTAAGCGCAAAATCAAAGTGGAAAATTTATCTCAATCTACAGGCCAATCCTGGGCCCCCATTCCCCTCACCATTTATATCTAGCTGGCAATATATTTGTATATATGAGCATGCCAGGAATATTTCAGTGCTGCTTCTTTTGCCTCTGTTCTCCATTCTCGGTTCAGTTAAGTTCGGTTCTCTTGTATCCTCTCTCGCATATAAAAGCAATTTTATTGCTCAAGTTCTGCTGCTCGATAGGATAAGCCCCTCATTTATGCCCGTTGCTGGGCAACATGTTGCCGTTGCCTTTGCTGTTGCCTCTGCCGGTGGCAGTGCCTTGTGCCTTGTGGGCGGGCAGCCACTTACCCACCATGGACTAACTATTAAAGTGCTGTTAACTTTATTATTTCGAGCACTTGTTGTATAATGTGGCAATGCTGTCATGGCAACTTAGTGCCATAGTTTCGCCTAAAATTGCAACAAAAATAAAAAAACATACATACACTTACACACTCACACACACCAAGACAACAACAGGAAAAATAAACCGTAACCGAAACAGAAACAGAGAAATGGCTCCCATTTCAAGCGGCATACTTGAGCCAGAAGCAACAAAGTCATAATTTGTCAAAAGTGCCTGGCGAGAGGCGAATAAATATGCTTGGCAAATATTTGCCACAAAATATATTATACATTTTCTATGTAAAACTTGCTGTATTCTCTTCCCCATGTTCATTGTTGTTGCTAGTCTCTTCATTTTGCAACTTTGCTCTCTCCCCCCCCTCTCTCTTACATACTCTATTCCTGTTTTTTTTTTCTCATCTGTAAATTCTTGTCTTGTATAATCAAAAAAAAAAAAAAGGAGAAAAAATAGATGAAAACTTTTTCCATCGACTTGGCTTGGCTTCTCAATGTGTTGTGTCACAAAGCTGAAAAGTTGCTTCACAGCAACTGCATGAAAAAAAAAAGAAAAAATTTATACAAATTGCATACATTTTTACTCGATTTCCTCTATAGATGTATCCATATACATATACAGAACCCGTCCAAAATATTAGAAACACTTTAAGTTTCTTCGAAATGGATTTTTTTTATGAAAAGTTCATGAGATCAAAGAGAACAATGTTGCGTTTACATATCTTTCTTTTCTTTAATAAATTTGAAAAATATTTTTTAATAACCTTTTTCTAAATTATATTATTGATTTAGGTTTTGTGATCGACGATATATATGTTATTGTTCTTCTTACATTTAGATTTTATAATTTCATTTGGCCGTATTTGAAAGGCGTTCATTTTTTTTTTTGATGAATTTTCTACAAATGTTTTAAATAACGAAAATCAATGACAGTTAGAATAAAAATATATGTAAGTCATATAAAATTTGAATATATATTTTGTGTATTTATTTTACATTAGAATATTATATTGATTATAGCACTGGGTAAATTTTTAAATATGAAATTTATAAATTCTATTATAAGATATTCAAGTGAACTAAAATGACCAACTAACTGGTAGATAAAGCTAAAACAAGCAGTTTTCATTATTTGGTTTTATTTTTTACAATTTATAATATAATAATTCGTTTTTATCATCAACGAATCAATAATTATTATTATATTAAAATTCGAATCATTATTTGTAGCAGAATAGGAATATATCTTGAGTGTATCTAATTTTTGACCCTGCACTGTATTTGTATATTTACATAAAGCAAAATTCACAGTTGCAATAACAATTTGTCGACATTGTATTCAGCTCTTTACTTATAATAAATATGGTATAACTTATTAGTTGCCATATGCCACCCCGGGCCATTGTCTGCTTAACAATTGAAATAGTTTGATTTTTAAAAATAAAATAACTTTAAACATAATAAGGACATAACTTTAAAGAAAATATATCCTTCCAACTGGTCAGTTGAACTGAAATTATAATTAAAGAAAAAGTAAAATCGTTATGAATTGTGTTTAATATTGAATAAATATTTAATTGTTGAGTATGACAATAAAGAAATGAAATATTCAACAAGATTAAATCTTGAAAAAAAAAAAAAAATACTTACAACTACAACTAGCTTAATCCCATATATGTATATTAGAGGTTATTTATAGTTACTATATAATCGTAGTATAAATAACTGCCGGAACTAATTAAATTTCTATATATTCATAATAAACTACTTATATTAATCGTGGCCTGATAAGCTAAGGCTTGTATAAAATATTGTTTTAATAACGTGCCATAATTCATATAAATGACTATCCCATAAATTGAAAATTTTACTCATTTAATTGATGTTTTGTTTTAGAACATACATATTTATAAAGCTTTTACAAAAATGCAATATCTACGTATATGGTATATGAATTTTTTTGAAAGGCTTATCTTATTTATCTAACTTAAACTCCTAAAACATACAACTATACATAGTAAATGTTTTATACAAATGATCGTTTAAGACTTATTGAAAACAATTTGTACCCTTACAAAGATATCATTTTGGTCAGAAGGTTAGACTAAATTTATGATAAATATTTTCTGAATTTGCTTTAAGTGAATACATTCGGATTACCGAAGAGTTGGAAGTGGGGAGTGTTGGTGGGCTTTTTTTTTTCATAGTATTTTCTTTATGCAATATACAGTGCCATCCCTTCAAGTGAACACCATCGTTGTAGATTTTTTAAGAAGGATATCCTTTCATGGGAGGAGTATTTTAATACAAAACGCACTTTCGAACGTCAGAGGTGTCCACCCAATAAAAGAGTCCGTTTATCAGGTTTCACTGTATATAATATACTTGGGTCGCTCATGAGTGAGTGAGCCAAAATGAATGGCTCACTGAACTGAGCTACTAAGCTTGTTCATTTAATATGGCTCAGTTTGGCTCACTAGCTCACTTTTTCTCACTAGCTCAGTTTGACCCACTAGCTGATTTTGGCTCACTAGCTCAGTTTGACTCACTAGCTCATTTTGGCACACTAGCTCATTTTGCAAGTGAGCCAGTGAGCCATATGAGTGAGCTGGCTCACTTCGAAAAAAAAGAACGAGTGATCCGGTTCACCTTAATGAGCTGCTTTTACCGAAGTATACACACATATATTATTAATCTTTCATTACTTAGAAAAAACTATTTGTAAATTTGATTAAAAACTGTCGCCTACTCTCATTTCATTCTAGCTTTTCTTTTTTGTTAGCATGTTGCATGATTGAATACTTTTAGAATAAACAAATTATTCGAATATGTATATTTTTTATTTCTATTAATATTTATTCTATTCATCACTCGTGTAAATGTTTTATTTGTTGTTTTAAATGTATTTATGATGACTTTCAATATGAATTGTGTGTATGTATATAGGAGTTAAAGAGCTATCGTGCTGATATGATCTTTTTTCTGCTCTACAAGTTGTCGAAAGCTGAGTTATCGAGCGAATATATGTATCATATACCTATATCATACGTAAATAGCGTCCATTTAATTTAAAAATGCGTCCACAAAACTATTAAAATCGGTTAACTTTAGTATGTTGCTACCATACTTAAGCTGATAATCGAATTATACTTACCAATTTCATTCAGACATCAAAATAATACAACCAGATTTAACGTAAAAAGATTTAATATAAATTGTTTCAAATCGATTGATTATATATAATTTTTTTGTTAGAAATTTTATAACTTAAAAAAAGACTTAACTGATCCAACATGAATACGATTCATTTTATAAATAGCTTAATAGAAGTATTTCCACCTTTTTAGTCAATAGCTTACGTTTTTTTTTTAATTGCCTGAATGATAAATCTGATGTTTTGGAATCTTATTATTAATTAAGTTTATTTTAAAGTAGTAAGTAAAATATATTTTAGTTTAGTTTATTTAGTAATTGATGAAATGCCATTGATTGATAGATAAAATATTTTTTTAATGGTAATTTGTTTTTCTTTTGTTTTTTCTTAATTACTTTGTAAAATCATTATAAACATTGTGTTGACAGGTGTTTTTTGTTTACCAACTTTAACTACAATTTAAGCCAAGTGGCAATAGAAATAAACGTTAAAATCAAACACTTACAATGGCTCAACAATGTTACTAATTGGTTTTTATCATTTAAACGGGATCATGGGAAAACTATTTTATCTGCAATTTGTTCAACTTTTCATTGCAAATTGGGAAAAGTTTGTTAATTTGGCTTTAACTTTAATTTCTCGTATCACACTTTTGGCTTTTGGGTGTATTCTTATTTCGAGCCGCGATTGCCAGTCGCAACCCTTGAGTATTTGAAATCAACAAGAATTGCGTTTGGACAATCATAGCTAAAAATCGAATTAACCAAATATAGTTTTTTCCTCAGTTTTTCGTTTCTTATATTTCTTTTTGTTGTTGTTTTTTCCTTCGCTTTTAGCACTTTTCAACTGATGTCGTCTGATCCGTCCGGGAGTTCGGCTTCTGTGTTGGGAATGAATGCGAAAAGCTTTCAGGCAGCTGGTAAGTTTTCCCAAACTGTTTTACTAGATATCGCATGGCATCTTGGTTAGATGGTTGATAGGAGAAGGGGACTTTGGGGAGCTGCAGAGATGGGAGCCTTGTCAGCTGCTGCATTGATGGTGATGGCTGTGTTCCATTTTTCGTCGCACTGCATTACAAAAAGCGGCAAAAACGAAAAAGACGAACCCCATCGATGTGAAGTTCTCTTGTGCTGCAACTTAATACGAAGATGTAGATAGCGATGCTTGCTTAAAGTCTTTCACTCTATTATAGTCAAACACACGCATACACAGGGATACACACACACACACATACAAACATAAGAAGACACCCTAACACATTTGGCTGTGGGGGAGTCCTGTCAGCTTGGCTTGGGCCATAAAGTGTCGGAAGAATCACAAAATCATTGTAAATGTTGAACGAATCTCGTATTACACGCAAGGGGCCGGTCGGTTGGCTATTCGCCACCCCTTCTCCCACCACTCCCTCTCTCTCTCTCCATCACTTTCTCTATATAGTTATGTAGTAGTTGGAAGGAAAAGGGTAGATGGCAGATAGGGGCAACTTGGGATTGCCCCTGCTGACACTTTGGCTCGCCTTGCGTTGCACTTCTTGATTAAATTTTTTCCGCACTGCAAAAATGAACTTGGTTCGCCGCATACGTCCTCGGCTCAAAGTCGTCAGCGCGAATAGACGGGACAGGACAGGATAGGACAGGGCAGAACAAGACAGGAAGGTACAGGACGGTATAGGATAGGACAGACCCGGACAGGACAGCTGTATGTCCGTGTCCGTGTCCATGTCCAACGTTGGCATGTTTTGTGGTTTTTATTTCGCCTGCCATGCTTTTATTGTGCTGCTATTGGAGATGGCAATGGAGTTGGATTTGTAGTTAGAGATGGAGATGCAGCTGGAGCTAGAGTTGCTGCTCCAACTCTTCAAGATGGTGATGGTTGCCTGGCTTTGACCGCTGCCCATTGTTGCTAACTGTAAAATGCATTCCTGCGTGGCAGTTGCCGCCGTTCTGTTTTTTCTTGGGTTTTTACTTACAACCAACCAACTACCGTAACCCGCTTCTCCATTCTCCATCTCCATCAATGCTTTGCAATTTCCAAGGATCAGATAGTTGCGGGTGTTCTTCTTCTACTTGTTCTTCTGCGTGTTCATGGCTGTGGTTGTGTCCGGCTCTATGTCCATGTTCGTGTCCGTGTCCAAGTCCAAGACTGTGTCCGTGTCAGGCAGCTGTTATTACAATATCCTTTATTGTTGTTGCGGGTACGGGTTACTTTTTTAAGATAACAACATCAAAACCGGTTTTCTTCTCCACCATCTCCTTCTGCTCTGCTGAAGCTCCCGTTGCCGTTGCTGTTGCTTTTCCTTTGGCTTTTTCTTTGCCTTCATTTTGCCATTAAATTTGAAATTAAATTGTCGTTCCATTCTTATGTGCACTTTGTGGATCTACTTTTATGGGTTGTTGTTAATTGGAATTGATTGAAAGTTATTTGATGTTTGCCTTTTTGGTCTAAAGCAACAAAACCAAATAACAGAAAATACACTTGGCAATAGACACAACAACAACAGCAAAACAACAAAAAAAAAGGACAAAGGGATTTCACAAAATGTCCGCTACGTGTCTATTCTGACTGTATCTATCTCATTCACTCTAATACCGTCTCGGTATCCATTAGGCCATTTGCCATCTCTGTCTATATGTTGTTAATAGACTTTGGCTGTAAGTAATTAACATAATTTAATTATGTGCTTGGCATTTATTTTACGCACGAAATTAAGTGTTGAATTTTAAGTGTCTACATTTTAATTGAGCAACATTTTTACACACACAGGCAGAAAGACATACAGACAGACAATTCTCAAGGGGAATCCCAGGGTATGATGAATGGCGACATCCTTGATGAAAGTTGAATGTAAATTAAAAATTCAGAGACCAATTTGGTAACAAATTGTCAACGTACTCAGTATTCAGTTCACGTTAGATCCATCTAACACACAAAAAAAAAAATGAAATTGCCATCAATGGTAACTGTATTTTGGTGCGAAATCTTTAGGGATAATATTACAGGGTATACAAAAGCAATAAAGTCCACTCGACTTTTCAATTATATCAAATTGAATCTAAAACGTTAAAGGTTAACATTTTAAGCAAAGTTAACTAATAGTATTTTAATGATGGCAGATAAATAGCTTAAGGTATATAAATATATACATATATAAACCATTAAATTACATTTTGAAGTCGAATTCGCGTATTTCTTGCCTGCTGTTGATAAATACCTATAGCTACCTCTATATATATATGACAACGATTGAACACATTTAGTTGCAGGCCATAACTTTTAGGTATCGGTTGGTCGAGGCCTATTTAAGCTTATTATTTTAATTGTTATTGTTCTGTTACGGTATGCAGACCAATAAAATGATATTTGTGGACTCGGAATCAGCAGGGGAGGGGGGGGGGTGTCGATCCTGGCACCATGACTAATTCAATTAAAACCAAAAGTAACACTTATTCACTCACACAGTGAGAAAGAAAAAAAATATGTACAAACTGAACAAAAAGTTTTCTATCACAAAGTGGAAAAAAAGAGAAAACCTAAAACAAGATAGAAAAAACGAAAAAAAAAAAAAAAAACACAAACTCGGCTGTTGCTTTTATGGGCAATGAAACGTAGCCCGTCAGCCACATTAAAAGGGCTTCAACGCATGAGGCGGAGGCTCGTAAAAGGACGAAGATGCCTAATAAAAATGCCGCAGCACGTACATCAACCTGCCAGGCATTAGTCCCTCCTTGTACACACACACACACACACCCATATACACATACATATAAAGATGGATATACATGGATACATATGTACACACACATATATATATGTACATATATATAGGTATATATCTTTCAGGAACAAACAACTCGTCGCTCTCTGTTGTTATTAATTTGCAAAGCGCAAACTTCTTCCTTCACTCGTTCACAATTTTCTGACGTTAGCTTCCAGTATTCAGTAGAAGCGGGGGGTAGGCAGTAGTAAGGGAAAAGGGGAAGTGGAGCCTTTTATTTAGCTATTTGCAAGCAATTTGATTTTGTTTTTATGCCTTTTATGTTTGCTCAATGTATCAAACTTGTAGACATCTCATCCTCCATTCATCCATCTATCCTCAACCTCCATCCATCCCCCACAAAACCCCCTCTGAACGCATGTATCGAGTTGCAGCTGGATGATATCGGGGCCGGGTCCATTAGGCCATCATCCACTTGTCGCCCCAATATCTGCTTTTAGCCAGAACGGAAATCAGCCGCAAAACAAAAAAAAAGAAAAAGAAAAAAAAAACAAAACAAAGATCCCCTCAACATACCAAATATTGTTTTGGAGTTCGGAACAAAAAAAAAAAAAAAAGAAAAAGGCAGCTTGGCCAACAAGCCAACAAAACGCTATCAAGAGTCATTGGGCCAGAGTTTCGACTGTGTAAATTGAGCTGCTAATGGCCTCGACAAAGAAAAACAAACAAACAAACACACAGAGACAATAATATAAATACAATGGATCAGGACAATGGCATAATAAAAATAAATATTACTAAAGGAGGGGCTAAGATCTCATCATCTTTAACAATCCGCAAGAAAACTTAAAGAAAAAAGGCAAATATTTAAAGTAAAAAGCAGTTGAAACTTGAACTGAGCATCAGGTCCTAAATTTAAAAACAAAAACAAATTGAGTTTAGTTTCAGAAATTTTAAACGGTATTTATATTAAAAGAAACTTGCTCATGGATTTTTATTTAACTGAAGCTTAATTATTTTCCAAATTGCCTGAACTCTAAGTATCCCCCAGTGACAGTGACAGCTCTTTTCCAGACCGTCTTCATCTTCTTCATCATCATCATTGTTGTCGCCGTCGTCACAACAAGAAATATAACAACCTTGTGCATATGCCCAGCAGCTGCAATTGGTTAGAGGGCACAAGATTGATATGGAGGAAGGGGAAAGGGAGGGGAATGGAGGTCTGGCACTTAATCTCGCCAAGCTAGAGGCAACTTTATTAGGCCACGTTGACTGCTACTTTGGCGGTACTTGAGTGCCAACTTGAATGCACTCGAGTCGGCAGCTAAATGCAGTTGTTGTTGTTTCTTTTGGAGTTGATGCTGCTGTTGTTGCTGCTGCTGCTGCCACCTGCCGCCCATCTGCTTGGCTGGCTGTCTGTCTTGCCTCTTGAGGCACTGACAGTCGTTGTGTCGCATCGTCTAGTTGAAAAAAAAAAACTGCCATTAACTTGTTACAACTTCCGGCGCCGGGCTTGCACTTCCTGTAATATAGGCTTCCCTTGCATACGCCCTCTATATAAAGATAAAGTATATATACTATATATAGTAGATATATACATACATATATATACTTGTATTCTAAGCGAACTTTTTCTCATTTTCCTCTGTTACTTTCTTCTTTTTTTCTATATGTATATATATTTTATTTGCGCGTTTAACTTTTGCTATGACTTCCTGGCGCCCACTTCATCTTCTTCACACACACACACACACACACATTCTCATAGGCACACACACACACATCTATATACAAAAGGCGACGCATATTTACTTGACATTGGGTGTTCTCCATTGTTTACCTGGCCCTTGTCAGAACTCAGAGCCAAACAATTTGCGTCAACGGCACCTGCTATATACACCTTAACTTGCGCCCTCTTCCCCCCATCCACCCCCACCCCAACCGGGCTTCCTGGCAGCCCTTTTTTCCTTCTTTTTTTGCCTTTGATTGCCAGTTTTTGTGCACCCGCCGAGGGTTGTCCTTGTTGTTTTCGTTTTCATCGCCGTCGTTGTCGTCGTCTTTCCTAGTCCTCATCGTCATTATAATGAGAAAATTGTTTCAATTATGTTTGTGTTTAGTTGCTTCAATTTGCTAAGCAACATCATTAAGTGCTGTAACTTCATTTGGCCTCCTCGACTGCCTTGCCTTACCTCACCTCTTTCTATTACCACATCTTTCTATATTTTGCATACACACATAAAAATATAATTTGAGTTGGCCAGAAGAAGAAGAACAGCAACAACAACAACAACAACAAGGGTTGCCTAAGAGCCCTGCATAGTGCAAAGTAGTTGGTAGGAGAGACGTTTCACTTCCTGCTAAAACTCGTATGTATGAATAAAATAACACAAACACACACACACACGCGTATATGTACGTATATATGTATATTCAAACACAAATTGCGCACGTGAAAAGTTGATTCTGCTTGGGGCACACGACTCCTTGCCACTTGCCACTCCTACATTCAGCTGAAGCTTTAGCTAATGCTCCAGCTACAGCTCCGGTTCCAGCTCTAGCTCCAAAGCCAACTCTAGCTCAAATGTTGGCAATGTTTTCCCATTACTCTCTGCTCTCTTTGCTCACGTGGCTTCGCCTAACGGAAGTTCTGCCTGTGTGTGTGTGTGTGTGTGTGTTGCCTCTAATACTTTGCCGCACAACAAAACTTTCACATGGATTATTTTCACATTACAAACAAAAGCGAGCGCCAAAACGAAACTGCAAACAATAATAATAACCTTCTAACCAGGCAAAGAGTCACTTTATGGCTTTTATTTCACCCAAGGCCGCTTGTCTTTTGAAAACATGTGATCACCTCTTAGAAACATATGTTACACACACACACACACACTACTTTTTAAATTTCAAACGATTTGTTAGCTACTTATTCTCATTAGATGAAATGAATCTTTTTAAAATTTTGGTTTAAATATGAAGACCACATTTCTGCGATACAAATTGGGAATTAAATTATAAAAAATCAAAATCGGACCACTTCAGTCTTTAAACAATTGATGAAGGCGGTCGATCGAGCCACATTCTTCTGTCTGTTTCTTTGCAACTTTAGACCTTAAATTTTAAGATATTTAGATGAAACTTGTTAGATAAGTTTTTTAGATGTTTACGCGTAGGAAGTTTAAGATTTAGTCGGATTGGATCACTATAAGGTATGGTCGCTATAGGAATAATCGGCTTGGAATATAAAATTTCGAATGAACGGTTCAAACTCAGGGTTTGACAAGATAGAATGTCTCTTGCTAATATTTTTAATTTTTTTTTTTTACATTTTTAACCTTAATATTCAAACTGAATGGTCAAGAACCGAAGTCAGCTTTTCTGATAGATGGAAGGGGACATTTATCACTTATGGTCATTTATTTTGTTACCTCTTTTTTGTTTTGTTGGTTTATCGAAATTGAATAAAGCATTCAAATAATAAACCATTGTCTGGTTGTTTAGCATTTTGCAAATATATGTGTATATGTATGTATATAGGTACAATATGTACATATAGCTACAAATACGTATATAAATATGTATATATATGTATGCATATAGGTATATATTGAGTCAATAATGGCGTCAACGTCGCACAGTGGGGCCTTTTCTCATTTCGCTTATCAAAAATCATATCTTCTAAAGTAGTGAAGCGATTTTCAAAATTTAAAAAGCATTTGATAGCTAATTGTTCAAGCTTCAAATGGAGTTATTACCGAGGTGCCACGTGCTCGGGTTGCTTAGATATTCAAGGTCAAAGTTGAAAAATATTTCTAAGCATATTTTACCCATAAAATTCACTTTAAAAACGCTTTTTTGATCACAAATGAACCTTATTATATTAGATTTGATGACTAAGTCAGATTTTTTAATGTTTTGTTTTAATTTTTTATTGTAATTGCAAAAAAAAATATACCATTAAAAGAGAATATTCATTTTGGTCTCCCCCAAAACCCTTAATGCTACAGAGCTAAAATTTTACACATAGGCTTCTGTTAGCTGTAGGCATTATATATCTAGAAATCATCCTGATCGGATAACTATATCCTATAGCTCCCATAGGAACGATAGGTCGAGAATAAAAATAAGCTTCCACAACTTTGTTGTTTTTTAATCAATTTATAAGAAATTTGGATTCTGTTAGTGTAATATACTTTCTAACATATTCACCAAGTTTTATCAGAATCGGTTGACTATATCTTATAGCTCCCATAGGAATGATAGGTCGAGAATAAAGTGAAGCCTCCAAAACTTTGTTGTTTTTCAATCGAATACTACGAAATTTGTACCCTATTAGTTTAATATACTTTCTAACATATCTACTAAATTTCATCAGAATCGGTTGACTATATCATATAGCTCCCATAGGAACGATCGGTCAAGAATATAGTTTTAGAGCAATAACTTGAGTGTTTATTGAGCGATTGTCACGAAATTTTCTATTTGGAAGTTTAGTACATATCAAAATGTCTGTGCTAAGTTTCAGCCAAATCGGTCAACTATACGCTATAGCTCCCATAGGAACAATCGGATCCAAAATTTTTTTTTTCTCAAATTACATTTTTTTTCTTAAGCCATTAACATTTAATGTAGGTTTGACTTATTTTATGTGCTCTCCAATGATTTTGTTACATTATAAATATGTAAATATCAAATAACAGTTTGCCAATTTTGCATGCGCTCTTCGTCTTCCCTGCACCTGGAACGCGTTTTTAACGCGAGGTTGCATTAGTTTTTTGAATTTTTGACAAATTTGCGCAAAAAAGCGCAAGACTACACTATATAGGCCTGATAGGTGAATATTCCCTCTATCACGTGTATATAATTATATCGTGAATCTCCGTGAATCTCTGTTGTTTTTCCTTCGCTAAAGTTTAAAAAATGCGAAAATTTAGTGTATTTTTGAAACGTCTCCAATTTACTGAGTATTTCAAATTACATTAAATTTGTTACAACAAATAACTAAAAAATGATCTACTTTTCGAATAAAGTAAAAATTTTCGAGATCAGTTGTTTAATTCGGCCAATATACAGTTTCAAAGTTGCAAGTTTTTTTTAAAATTCAAAATTTTTTTTTTTCATGAAAAATGTCTCCACTTTGAGACGATGTAGCACCCACAACTCTTATCGGATTTCAATAATATTTTGGATCCATAAAATCTGAAGTATTATCTGTCGATTCCACTTTTCATTTTTGCCAAACGCGATGGTGAAAAAAATGATTTTCGGTCAGCTATTCGGGCAGAGGCCCCACTGTGCGTCGGCTGTTTGGTTGCTGGTTGCTGGTGTTGCCGTCGCAGGCCAAAGGCAATTTATGGGAGCATATTGTGTGCTGTTAGTTGGTATCAGTGCAAGAAATCCCACAAAAAATCTCCTTTATTGCATGCACAGCACGTTTCGTGTGTTTGTCTGACTGTGGAGCTTGCCCCGTTTCTCATCCTCATCCCAGTGACTGCAGCCCCACCCCTTTCATTTGCTTCTATTTTTTTGCCTCGACGTTCATTTGCAAGCCTCAACGTTGGCAATGTGATCAAGCCTGCAATCTGCAATTTCAAGCAGAGACGCCCTAAGGTATGCGGTACGGGAGTGTGGTAAGGGGATTGGCAATCGGGAGCATGACTGCCAGGCAGGCAGGCAGCCGGGCAGGCAGGCAAATAAAGTTTAATTTGAATGCTTCTGTTGAACGTCACATGCTCTGGGGGTGGATACACTATACGTATGTGTGTGTGTGTGTGTATGCAGAGTCGTCTCGAGCTCCCATAGGAAGCAGTTTGAGGAAAATCAAAGTTATTTGTATTTATTTGCAAAAACGTGCGGCGCGTGCAACATACAGCAACAACAATGCCCCAGACACAGGCGGTGGGAGTATGCTTAAGGATGGAGAAAAGGGATAGGTGGTAAGTGGTATCCTGGTTGTTCATATGTCCAGGGAGTCACTCGCTCCATTGCTTACAATTGCCTTTACAATCTATTTAGTTTTGTGCTACCTCCATATCAGTGGCGCTACAAGGATTTCAATCTCGGCATGTCCTTTCAAATGAATTCCTTTTCATTATGATCCAGGAAACTAAATTGAACTTAAGGTCTTTGACTATATATAGGTACCATATAAATATATAAATGATATATTCTAAATGCTGTCACGTTTGAATCCTTTTATTAACAAGTCTTCCTTCACCCCTCTTCCATTGTAAATCGACGCCCATGGCTGACGTCCTAGTTGTATATTTGTTGTTAGTTGCAGTTTGTATTTTGTATTTGGCATTGTAGCACGTTACAATTTCCGAGAAATTTTCAACGTCAATATCAAATGCATGTCCCTGAATCTAAAGACTATGTCTACGCACGTGCGTCACGTTTCAGTCAGTATGGGAATATAGACAGCTCCAACCAACAACAGGAGGAATAACACGTTCATCTAGAAGGTAACAGGACTTTAAGCCTCATCTCTTCAACGTGTGAGTATGCATCGACGCCTTCAATGAATTGAGTAGATCCATCTATCCATCCATCCACTATCCCTTCCCCTCCCCTTCCATAACCTTGAATATATGCTTATTTACACTTCAAATAGTCTTGCATTTGGCCCTTTTGTTGAATTCTTTTTCTTTTTTCTTTTTGTTGTAAATGGATTCGCAATTGTCGACTAAGAATGAAAAGATTTCTTAGTCGGACAGCAACCGAAATAGATGGAAAATTCATTTTTTTTTTTTTATTATTGCATTTTCTCTCTATATAATTGCTTTGACATGCAAGTTAAGATTCTTTTTTTTTCCCAATTGGCTTTAGGGCAAAGTTTTTGTATTTGTATTTTAACTTTAGGCTTAGCAAATCAAATGGATATAGTTATGTATTTTGAATTTATATGTGTACACATATCTGTATATTTACTGCTTATCAAATATTTATTTATGGCCAAAGTCTATCGAGCTAGCAGCACTCCCAATTCCGGTTCGAGGAGTACAAGTGCAATGCAACCGAAATGCAATGCATAAATTTATTGCATGCCACACTGGAGCAGACAATTAAGAGGCTGGCAAGGAGTAGCACAATTATGTGGGATGGGGGCATATATATATACATATATAGTGGATGTGGAGAAGAAGAACCAGATGAAGATTGCTGTTGCTGTTGGAGGGATTCTGGCAGATTGGCTTGCTTGTCTCTGGGAAGCGTGTGCATTGAATGCATAAAACGAAAATCTTCTTCTCCAAAAGGGAAGGCGTTGCATTGCACCCTTTCTCGCTTTCGTTCTCTCTCTCTCTGTCTGTCTCTATCTCTGTCTCTCTCTCTATCTCTTGTGGCATCAGATTCTTATACTCAGTTCTTGGCTAGGCTGGGTACTTGTTATTGTTGTTGTTGCTGCTGTTGTAAGAGCCATAAATAAAACAAGCGAACATGGTGATGGCGCGACCAAAAACCCCAATATCCACCCAGGCAAACATTTCAATATACATATATATATATATATATATCTATGTGTGTGTGTGAGTATGTAAAATGATTTAAATTCAATTTGTGGCATTTGTTATCGATATCAAGACATGCCCACACACACACACACATACACACACACACAAAGAGAGTGTGAGAAAGAGATAGCTAGAGGGAGGCACATACAGATACACTCAATTACATGCAATAAAATTTGTTTTCAATTATACATACAATATATGGTTTAGATGTCGGTCGCCTACTCCCCTTAGTCCCACCCACATATGTTTTCCATACATACATATGCTTATGCTTATGTGTGTGTGTGTTTTGGTGTGTCTTGTGATGTTAGCATAGGGCGTATACGTAATATTTTATCCAGCAGCCTTTAAAGTAATGCTTCCTATTGACATTGTCAAACATTTTGTTGTTTGCTAACGAAAATGGAAAACGTTCAAGTGAGTGGTGCCAGGCTACCTATGCCGATTTTTCAAGTATATACAAATATATATAAATAGATTCATATACAACAATAATAAAAATAAAGAAAGAAAAAAAAACAAATAGGAAACAAGCCAAAAACTCAGTCTAAACAAAAATTGCGGTAAAAACTTCATTGCCACGGCAACAACAAATGGCACATATGTGTGGAAAAAAAGGAAGTTAACGCCCCCCCCAAACCACTCACAACCAAAAAAAAAAAGAGAAAAAGGGAAAAATAAAATTTTGGCTTGAAAGAAGTTGAAACCGCAATTTACTCATACTCATTCTCATTTCATTTTGCGTGGTTTTTATTTTGCTTACGAACAAGAGCTTAACTTTTCTACCATTTTCTCTGTTTTTTTTTTTTTTTCTTTTTTTTTTTGTTGCACGGAAACCCGCTCATCCACCATAAGACAGCCCCACCGCCACCACTGTCATTCGGTTAGGAACTTTTTTGGTCTGGCAACACACACACCGAGCAATGAACCAAACTAAACCAAACGAAACGAAACGAAACTGAACTGAACTGAAGTGAACCAAACTGCACTGAAAACTCAAACTCAAATTCACTCTCCAACTTCAAGTGGCTGGAAAATACTTCTATACCGTGTTGTTCTCAATGCGAGAGTGTGTGTGTGTGTATTTGTTTCCTTTTTCTTTTTTTTTTTTTTTTGATTCTCTTTCTCTCTCTCCTTTCTCTTTTTCTTTCACTCTTTGTTGTTTTTGTTAGCCTACAACGTGTGAGTAGACAAATTGCATAGCACCCCGTCAGCTCATTAAGCGTCTGGCATGCAATTATAAAAGCCAATGCAAAAACAAAAAATTCAAATGGAGCGGCGCGTTGGCATGACGCCCGAAACCCAACTGCAAATGAAACCCAATTCAACTCAAAGGCAAAAACGGTTTATTTCGTACGAATACGTTCACACAAAAGAGTTGCTCCACCACCACACACCGGCCCCCACACCCCGCCTAACAGAACTCTGTGTGGGTCCAAAATGTGCGTCATTACACCCACAAAACGATATTTGTATCTTTCTTCTCTTTTCTGCTTTTACCCCACGAATCTCTTAATTCCTCTTTTCTGTGTCGGTATTTTTGTGCCTGTGTGCTTTTCACATGCTAGCCACTTGACTCATTAAAATTTTGAAGGATTTTCATTTGCATACCCTTTACGAGAACTTTTTTGTATATCTCGATAGTCAAAACAAATTTCTAGTTTTTCATTTAAAAGTTCTTAAGAATTTTAAAAAGGTTTTAAGCGGACTCAAAAAAGGATAAACAGGAAGCTGGTAATAGAAAAAATGGCTGCAGATATATTGATTCTACTATCGTATGTAAGAAAGGGAAATGAAGGGTTACAGATCAGGGTTCTAATATTTATCTTTAAATTACTATAGGCGACCCATAAGAAGAAGTAACTAAACTGCTACAAATATTTTGGATCCTTTTTCTTGATTGTCAATTGCAATGAAATCGTTTACATCAAGATTAAGCCATGTTTTTGAATATTTTTATTAAAAGGATAGATAAGGAAAATATAAGGAAAATAAGTTTTTAATAATAAACTATCCAAGTGTAAACCTGAGGCAACGGATATTCAACATAGCAGTAAGAAAAGAATCATTGAATTACTCTGTGATACTTGATTGTAATACCCTTTCTAAAGGGTATTGAGAGGCCGCTGCTTGGTGCACCTTATGTACATACGTTTATTTTTCCGCCACGTTTCTTTCTATCTCTCTCTCTCTCTTTCTCTGTCTCTCTTTGTGTGTGATTCAATTGGAGTTTCAGTTTACAACTTGCTTTTTGCCACTCCGCCAGTGAAGTGTGTGAAGTGATGAAAGCCAGCTTCATTCGCTGCTCCTCCCTTCATCTCTTTCAACAACAAGTTCGCTTCTGCAATTGCCATCTTTTAGTGGCACAGTGCTTCTCTGCCATCTCATTCATTCCACCTTTGGTAAAAAATTTTCATGTAGCAATTTGTAAGCACTTTTAAGCCGGGACACAAGAGCTCGTTATGGCACTTTTCAATGGACGGACAGGTGGGCTGGTAGACAGGTTGGCAGGACGTAAGAGTTGGAGGTTGAATGAGGGTAGCAAATAAAGAGAAAGAGAGAAGGTATGGGGGGGGGGGGGGGGTTTGCAATGGCAACTCAACAGGTTGTGTGCATGTTACTCGAGGCAAATTAATTATACATTATGTACATTTGCCCTACAAGTGCATTAAGCTGCATAATTTGCCAGACACACGCAGGTTGCGGCTACTTCAACTTCGACTTCCACTTCAACTTACCATTGTCCTTGTGTGTGTGTGTGTATGTGTGTAGCTAATCCTTCGCCCTCTGCCACCATACTTGTTTATCCGAGGGCCCAGGTGCTGTAATTGAAGAAAGAGAATGAAGAAAAGCAAAGGCAAAAAAAATATATGTTTCGAAAGCTAAGTTTGACAACTATATCGAAGTTTGTATACCCTTGCAGATTACTGAAAATACAACCCTACATTTTATTTTGATAGGTTTATCTTTATATATGTTTATTTGAAATAGTCAAGAAAATTCGAATGGATTGCAGATGACTTAAATCGTTTGGCTTGGGAAACAGAAACTTAGTTTTGGTCTAAAGGTTTCTATACTACTAATACATTAAAATAATTGTTAGTAATCAAGTATATATGACATCGAAAACGATCATTCCTCTGCGTTACAAAACATCTGACCAATTTAAGTATACCCCTTTTGAAAGGGTATAAAAGCAAAAGGGAAAGACAGTCGGCAAGGAGGAAAACATAAGAAAACTAAGTTAAGTAACTTGTCGAGTGGCAAATGAATGAAAATGCTCAATTGGCAAATGTGTCTCGACTTTCATGGCATAGGCTCGGCTCTACTCACTCCACCTAATTTTAACCCCCACCCGACCCCAAATCATCACCTCCTGCACTTTGAGGACTCTCGCTCAGTAGAGAGAGAGCTGCCCCTCCTTTGTGCTAATGTTTATGTGTATCTTTTGTAATTAATAAAAGTTTCACTGCCTTGAAAACTTTCTTCATTTCTTCTAGTCTTGCATAAATTGCGTCAAATTAGACAGAAATATTTAATTAATCTTCAGCAAAGTTTAGTTTATTGAATTATTTGCCACGCCTGCCGCTGGCTCTCACTTTGACTCTAACTTCCGACACCGGTTCTGGCCGGGAGTATTTATCTTTTATACATGCACATATTCAAGCTAATGTATGTATGTATGTATGTATGTATGTTAAAGCCAAGAAACATTTTTTGGAAAATTACTTTGGCAAAGTGTCATTAAATGCGGCATATGGGGGAAATATTGTCATTAGCTTAATATCGAGGCGCCAAATTGATTGGTAATGAATTGATGCATGTCTGCAATAGAAATATGTACATATATAAATACATATATACTATATACACCAACCTAATCTTTAGATATGAATTCAAGTTCCGCATTAAATTTATATGTAATTAATTTCATTTAAATAATAAAATACATCTATATATTTCTATCATTTTTATATCGTATATCAATTTCAATCCTTTTTATTTGCATTCGAAAACTATATTCCCTCACATTATCCGCAATTAGTTTTCAGTCATTATTAATATCAATCATCATGTCTCCAGCTTTATTAAAGCCAGTTTTAATCTGGTCTAAATCAAATTAATTGAAATTTTTAGATGGAGTTTATTGTATGACTCAAAATTGTCTGCGTTTGTGTTTTTTGCCTTCAGTTTTCATTTTATTTATTCATTGATTTGTTGTACTTTGATTAGACAGTATTTAAGCATGAGAATTTTAGATTTTAAGAACAGAATTTTTGCTAGAAGAATGTATAATTTTTGAAAGATTGAATTCATTGTAGAGAATTTGGTTTATATTTGATGAATTTCACCAATGGCAACCCTGGGCGAAGGCACAACCTGGTCAGACTAATAATCAATTTAAGTATTGCATTATGAAGAGTTTCGCTGTTTAAGCTGTATATCGTTCCATATTTATATTTAATGGGAAGGTAATTAGGATTAATAATCAGGATATTAATTTTAAAAATTCGAAATTGATATAGCCAAATTTCTTTAATACGAACTGTTAGAAGAAAAATAAGGAAGTTGCACAGAATTAGGTAGTCAACCCAGATCTCTTTTACTGATAAAACAGGCAACAGCAGGAATCCCTTTTAAATAGATTCAAGGATCCAGTGAAACAACAATACGAAAACCTATAAGGAAGTCCAGAAGGAGTTCGTATATAAATCCTGTTGGTAGAAAAAAAAGCAAAAAGTTACTGTTGGATAGTCAGCCGAATATGACCAGATATTAAGTAGGAAGCATAACTAAGAAAACATGTAATACGTTATAAAGTTAAATCAGTTATCGTTGCTATAGACAAGAATTTTAAACAATTGTCACAAATGGAGATGGGCGACACATTTACATAATATTATGAATGAGAATAAATAAGAAAAACAAATATAAGTCAAATAAAAATAAATTAAGGAAGAAAAAACAGAGTTGTTTGCTTGACGAAAGTAAGCAGCTGAATGAATTTTCTAGCTGCCGTTGTCCGGCTTTTATTCAATTTTCCGAAGTAACTTTGAAAATTTTCATGGCCTACTAGAGCCTCGATAGATTTCATTGCAGTGCGATAGATAGATAAACTATCGTTTGAAATATTTGAATATTTGGCAAAAGTATTTTTTTCAGCTTTCAACAAAAGGATACAAACGATATAAAGGAAATCCATATTTATTAATTTATTAAGATCTAATCACGTTTCAGTTTCTCATATGCCGTTCCTTAGCTCACTTTCTAGTTTTCTATATTTCAGTTCAATATTCAATAATTTTTTGTTATATTTACATATATAGCTGTTGTATACTTTTTTGAATTCTTTATTCTTCTGGTTTATTCTGGTATTTCTCTTAAGAATTGTTTTTGTTTTGCCTTTAGTCAGCATTTTTGATTTTATTTATCGATATGCAAATGTTTCATGTATAGATGATTAGAACTTGTTTTCGATGCGGTTATCGAATTTTTCGCATTTCATTTTTACTATGCCATTCGATATGGTCCAATGACAATTGTCATTAGTTCAGATGCTGTTGTTGTTGTTGCTGTTGTTGTTGTTGTTCATTTGGCTATTATTGCCTGGTGTATTTTGGCTGTTGGGCCACAAATGGAACATCTGCCATTGACAAATGACACGATTTACATAATACTTGATGCAATTTTTCAACATGCCAGCCAACATGTCAAAAGTGGACACAGAAGGCAACAAAAGCCAAGAGAGAGAGAGAGACAGACTGAAACAGAGACAGAGACAGAGACAAAGATAGAGATAGATAGAAGAACAGACAAACAAATGACGCGCGACTGCATGCTGATGATGCGAATGTGCGGATGCGAATATGTTCTGCAGTCCTTCTTCTTTGCTATACGTGTTCGTCTGTGTTTGTGTGTGTGTGTGTGTGTTTGTGTGTGTGTTGCATCTTAAGCGTCGGAAACGGAAGTCATTTGGCCAACGTTCATGATGTCGCTAACAATGATGATAATGTTGTTGTTGTTGTTGCTGCTGTTCAGTTTTATGGCAAATGCAAATACAAAAGATACATACACATACATACATATAATAAAAATTTAGCGTAATACTTTATTTACGCCATTTTGCTGTTTAAATTTTCCATTTTCACCATTTTCTTTTCTTCCGTTTTATTCATTTTTTAGTTTTTGTAATTTACACGAAGGAAACAGAAAACAGAAACAGAAACAGAATAAAACTGGCGGAAGTGTTGAATTTCTTACAAAAGTTGCAAACGTCCGACACAGACTCGGACTTGGATTTGGATTCGGATTTGGTCTTGGACTTGGACGGAAGGTGGCCTTTGCCTTTGGCGCTTGTCCTTGCTACTTTTGCTTGCCATTTGTTATTTGACTCTCGTCTTCCTTCTCACTCCTCTCACTTTCCCTCACTCTCACTCACGCTCTCTCTCTCTCTCTCTCTCTCTCTTTCTCTCTGTTTTCCCTGAGATAATTTTGTCTCTATAATGTTGCACTTTTGCGCATAATTTTCTTGTCGCATTTGCTAGAAAGTTTGCCCTGGCATAATTGACATAATTTGCAAACTATCCGTACATTTGGTGAAAAGTAACTTGAAAATGAATTTTTCTTTTTACTTTTATTTTTTTATTTCATTCATTTCCATCTGAAGCATTTAATCTTAGATTTAAGATATCCTGAGATACTTTATTGAGTTTTCCGTCTGCATGCCCAGACATTTCACATTAACTTAAAAGCATTCTCTATACGCCCCATAGGATCTACACATGACTTGAATTCTGTATGTACACACACAAACACACACACACACACGTATACATATATTCATGTGAGTATGTACTATATAGTATATGGAAATTTTGGTAACGTCCAGCAAAAAAAGAAAAAAAAAATAGAAGAAGAGAAACAACTGTCGTTCAACTGGCGGGGGAAAATGAATATGGTTAAAGGAAGAGAAGGAGGAGGGAGGCTTGGTCTGGGCCATATACAAAAGTCGATAAAGACGTCGGAAATGTCAACATGATGACAACAATTTGTAAAAAATGCTTGATTTATTTGCCAAAAACCACAACAACAAAAACAAGCATAAGAGAAAAAGCAACAACAAAGACCTGAAGAACGCATGCTGGGCTAATGGCAAAGTGGGCGTACACATGCTACCCCGCCATAGCCTTCCATTCCCTTCCTCCTTCCCCCCTTGTATCACAGACGTACATATATACTACATAAGCCAACCAGGGCACGTAATGAATGTGAGGCAAAAGGCAACAAAAATACAAAAAATTGCACACTTCAGTAGAAGATAAGGGGAAGGGAAGGAGAAGAGGGCTGGCATATAATTTTCAATGTTGACAGGCAGCAAAAGTTAATAACGCACCCATATACACGATAATGGCCAGAACCAAAGCGATATACAAATAGACTCCCACAAAGGCAGCATGGAGTCGACTCCAAGCGCATGAAATAAGAGTGGAATGAAGTGTGGGGGGGGAGGGGATGGAACAGAAGCAGCTAGCTAGCGACCTCATCACTAATAGCGTCACAAATGGCCGAGATTTAGCAGCCAAGACTCGTTGTATCGGTGTGTGTGTGTGGGGGGGGGTCAGTACGGTTGGCTCTGCTGTCCTGGCCAGAAGCAGCCCGACCCAAAGTCACCTACATCAATGTGGGCATTTGGGGCCGCAAAAAGAAAAGTGGAAATAATGCTATGTGTGTGTGTGTGTCGGGCAGGATGGGTGGTACTTCAATTCGATTGATGAGTTTCACTAGCGATCAAGTGCACGGTACGATGGCAACAGTTTCCACAACATTTTAGCGATGATAACGTGAGTCACGATATTAGAAATAGTTAAAGTTGAACCATGTTGTTTCTGCTATGGAAGGAATCATTTTGCCTGTATATTTACCTGTAGTTGAAAACTTATTTCTCTTAGGGTTCTCTTTGTTAAGTAAAAGTAGTTCTTCTCTGTTTATTTTTGGAGATTTTTATATAAATCCATATATATGTAAATGTATATAGATCTGCAAAGAAAAGAAAAATCGAAATTTTGCATTTATAGCCAAAATTTAAAAGAGGCAAATTAAAATCTATTCTGACTTTTAAGAGATTTCTAAAGAAAAGTTCTTCTATTGTTAACAAAAACCAAGCTAATATGCAATTAAACGTTTGCCTGTCGTGTCACGCAGTTAAATTAGCCTCTTTTCCCTCCATAATTATCCTTTTTGTACAAGTCCCCCTCTTACGTGTTAAGGTTCCACGTTGTATTTCCGGAGCTTAGCCGCATATTTGCCACTTGAATTCCGTCTCATCCACTTCACTAAATTGTGGGCAATTAACTTGCTTGATGACTGCTGCCAATCACAGTGAACTGACCTGCTCCTGGTGTTGTGGCCCTTCTTCACTCTACCCCAAAAAACTTCCACCATCCATCGGTTGATGAGATTCGATGTTGATGAGAAGCAATTGGTGGGAGGGAGGGGGTGGGTCGAGAGATTTTAAACTCTTTGTTTTTGCTGTACTTTTTGTTTTACAATTTAAGGTCTTTCCACTTTGGCCATTTTTTTAACTTTTTTTTTCTTTTTTCGTTTGTTTTCATTTAATTTGCTAAATACTTTTGGACTTGGGCCACTTGGTGGAGTCGACCCCAACGTGAGCTTAAATTTCAAGTTGGGTATTTGTATTTCACTCTTATGTTACGTACACGTGCATTAAGCGGATTAGCGAAGTTAAATGCTTTGATTTAGGACACGTGCACCGTGCAGCAACTGTGATATGCGATAATTAATTCCCAGCTACCTGGGCGAATGCAGATGGATGCATATATCCATTCGCTACCATTCACCATCAGCACACACACAAAAGTAATAAGCTGAAAGCTTCATGCGGCTGATGGTAGTGAGGATGATGATGATGATGATGACGAGGATGATGATGGAGATGGAGATGGAGATGGCATGGAACGAGTCATTTACAATGCGAAGCAGAATATGAAAGAGAGAGACAGAAAGAAAAATTGTATGCCATTTTGTGCTTGGTTGTCGCCAAAATAAGTCAGGCATTTCCTAAACCACCCAACCAATCCCACCCGAAAACCCACATCCATTCACACTGGAGGCATCTTCTACTTACATACATAACATAGGCAAAGACATAAAACACAATGCATTGGAGGTGGAGAACTGCTGCTGTTGGAGGAGCAGCCGAGCAAATGAACATAAAATGCCACTTACTTTTTGGGCCCTACATGCCCAGGAGCCACGCCTAGCTAAAATAGTGGCTGGGCGGCATGGTGGTATGAGTGGTTACTTTGGTTGGGTGGTGCATAACTTTTGCATTCTTTATGAGCTTGTGTCACATCTTCATTTGCATTTTGTAGCTTTGCCTTCTGTTTTTTTGGGGGTGGTTGCAAGTGTAAATTTCATATTGACGGAAATTTAATGCCTGCAGCAAGTTCATTTAACTTTTTCTTTTACTCATTTTCTTTTTCGTTTCGTTTCCCTTCTTCTTTTTTCTTTTTTTGTCATGCCTTCTCATTCGGTTTTACTTTTTTTTGTTTTTTGCTTTTTTGAACCCAACTCAAATGTATCTAGCATCGTTGCCAAAATCCTTTCAAACACGAAATGGGTTAGGTGACAAGAACAGAACAGCGGGAGCAGCAACAGCAGCAGAAGGGGTTGATGGAAGGGGCGGTCATGGGTGTGGGCGGGTTGGGCTTTGGATGGCAGCTTGAGCTTGCGGCTGCTGCCACACAATCTGCCATATCACTGACAGTTTTATCGACTTAACAAAACTAACTGCCATTAGTTTCACTTTGCTGCGAGTGTTGCTGAAAAGCCACGACAGTTTTTCTCGCTCCTGCATAACAGTAAAAGAAAAAAAAAACGAGAAAAAATAGAATGAAAACAAAAAAAAAAAGTAAGCCAAAGACCATAGCAGAAACTTCGGCTTTTCGTGGCACCGAGACAAAAGCAAAATGAACACGAAAAAAACACGAAAAAAAATAGCAAAAGCAAAAGAAAGATAAGCAAAATGGGTAGCATAGTTTGGAGAACATGCGACATGGGGCAAGGCGGAATGGCGATATGAGAATTGCTATGTGGGAGGGGCTAACAGAGGGGTGGGGGGAGGACATGGTCCTGCTCCTGGCAGACGTTGAAAAATCACTTTAGCATGACCCCAAAATGTCTATTTCATTAATACAAATAAACCGAACCGACAACAACAATAGCAACAACAACAAAAAGCCAAAAGAAAAAACCCGAATGGAAAAGAGGAAAATGCCTGCTCAATAGATTCTATTTCAACCAAAAAAAAAAAAAAAAAAAAAAGAAGAGAGACCAAAACAAATCGTTTGTGCCGGCTGCAAAGACATTCGGACAAATTAAAATGAACATGAAAAGCGGCGGCAGATAAAGAGCAAATGGCTTTGGCCTCCAAGTTGAATCCTCCTTTTCCTTCTCCCCCCCCCACTCTTCACTACAGCCTTCAGCTTGCACCTCGTCTATCGTTTTTCTTTTAGATTTAGTTTCTCTTTTTTTCCTTTCCTTCATTCTGTTTTTTTTTTTTTTTGGATCACGTCTTTGGCTATTGACATTAAAATTTGTCATTCGTTTTTGTCGTTTGCTCGATTCGTTTTCTTTTTACTATATATATATATATGTATATATTCTTTTTATTCTTGGGTATAATCGGAAAGAGTTTGACTATAATAAATGAATTGAAATTCTCAACTATCGATTTTTTGGTGAAATTAAATTTTGTTTTAGCAAATTCAAACTAATTCAATTTAAAGAACAAATTTATAATTAATAACTAATATATTAAATGAAAACATTTGGAGAGGAAAAGTTTTTAACAGATTTTCCTAATGCATTTTTTTTTTCAAACTTTTGCCCCCCGCCCCTTAGGGCATTAAAATATTCGCTTATTTTCATTGAGAAAATTTTCGCTTCTTCGTTTTTATTTATTTTGCATTTGCTTGTTCATCAGGTTATCCAAACTACTTGAGATTCCCGGCACATGGCCATGGCCACAAAATGGCTTAGATAAACAGCTATGTCTATGGCCTTCGTTTTGGCAGAGGGATGAGAAGAATAAGGAGGTGGAGGAGGGTGGCGGAAGCGGCAGGCAACAACATGGCGTCTCTAATCGAGCAAGTGCTTGAAATAATTTTGACCAGGACTCATTGTTAAAACTTTTGGCGATTGATGGGCTTCCATTTCTGTTTTTTTTTTCTTCACTTTTTTCTTTTTTCTGTGTATCCTCTTCCTGTTCTACTTTTCTTTTTATTTTTTTGGAAACGAAATGGGGGAACTGGGGATAGCCGTAGGGACAGGAGCTGTCATTGTTTGTGCGCCGCTTCATTTATATTTGTATTTCATTAAAATTATTGCCAGGCTCGAAGCGTGTGTGTGTGTGTGTGTGTGTCTACGGAAGATTGTATCTGTATCTGTGTGTGTGTGTTCGTATCCGTAAAACTAATTGATTGGCACAGTTTTTGCCCAGGCTTGATCGATTGATTTAATTTATTGTAAAAAGCTGCTGAAATTGATGGAGTTGTGCAAGCCAGGCCAACACACACACACACACAACAAAATAATATAAAAAAAACAAGAAAAGTGGAGAAAAGGAAAAAGAAGAGAAAATATAAAGAAAGAAAACGTAATGGCATTAAGCCATGACAGAGCGAGAAGTGGACAGATGAGATGTGTTGGCAGAGGGGTTGTAGTTTAATATAGGATGTGAGGTTTTGGGGGTGGGCGTGGGGAAGGGAAGGTTGGTTTGATGACAAGGGGTTCAATTTGGGGGCGGGCACCACTTTTGTAATGTCATCAAAGTGGCAACGGGCCACAGAAAATGCATAAAGCGGCCAACAACAAACAACCAAAAGACTCAAAGGCAAAAGGCGCGGCTAAAAGCCAAGGCGAAAATCGATAAGACTGTAAAGTGGCTTGTGGCAAGAGAATGTCACAAGGAGGCAATGGGGAAACGGGGGGGTTTAGGGGAATGGAAATGAGATGATGATGATGAGTTCGCTGAAGCCAAACCCAGTGTCTTCATCGTTTGCTTTTGAGTCTGAAAGTTGCACATTTGCTTTTGAATTGAAGTGTGCCAAAGGAGAGAATAAGAGGGAGGGAAAAGGGGATGGGTTGATAAAGAGACACAAAGTGAGAAAAAAGGACTTCAAATTGCACTTTTCATTAAGCTGAAAATGGCTAATATAGTATCAAAAGAGGGTCGACCATAGAATTGCTCAGTCTCTCCACATGAGATGCAATCTCATATCCTTATTCTCATTACTTTGTTTTTGGGATTATCAGGATTATTATCATGATTATTGTTGCAACGTTTCCATTTGGAAGCCAACAAAAATGATTGTGCATTAAAAAAGAAGAAGCCTTGGCAATTGTATTGAAACTCATTAAAGATAAATCTCATCCATAATTACGATATGAAACAAATTTAATGTACATATACATAAAATATTCCATGCTTTTATAGTTCTGAAATATTTCCATTTTGTCCATTATTTGTTATCTCCCATTAAATTATCTTTCATAAGGAATGTCACTTTACATATATATACTTTTTTATGCTGATCATAAATTTTCTATAATGAAAATGTTTATTTCTGCTTTTGACAACAATGATGTTGATGTGGATCAAGCCATGGACATTCCTTTGATTGCTGTTGCTGCCCTTATATATATATACTGAAAACTTGGCTAGTTCCTGGTCTCCACTGGTTTGGTCTGGTTTGCGTTCGCTTGCTTGTCATTCATCAATGTTTAGAATAAAAGGAGAAGGAAGTGTCCTCCATCGTTTGGCTGCTTGAAAATTAGTTGGCTGCAGCTGACATCAAAGTATGTCAAACAAGATGGGAAAATGCATAGAGAGAGAGAGAGAGAGAGAGAAAAAGAGAGTGTGTGAAGGAGAGAAGAAGAAGTGAGAAGGAGGTTTTTAGGGTTTTCTGACAAGTGCAATGGCAAAATAATTTACACAACTTTTGTCGACTCATGACATGAAAAGAAAGAGAGTGAGAGGGCAAACCGTAACGTAACGAAATGAAAGGAAAATCGAGGAAAAAAAGACGCAAAACGCAAAGTAACTTTAACTTTTCTCAGTAAAAGGGAAGTGCGGCAAAATGGTTTTCAATTTCCGTGACAAAACGCGAGCAAAACGTTTGAGTAAATTCAATTTGATCTGAAAACGGAGACGGAGACGGAGACGTAACCGGAGAGGATGCATAGAGACCAAGCCACGTAGCGGCCCTAAAACGCCGTCGAGCATTTAAATCTAACATTATTGCATTTTGCCAATGAATATGTCAACAAAAATGCTGAGCACACACGCAGCTAATGTGTGTGTGACTGCGTGGGAGTGAGTGCCCTTGTTCAGCTCTTGCTTCTGCTCCTGCTACTGTTGCTGGCAGACAATCAGCTAACTGACGACTGACATGCTAAGCAAATGATGAGGAATGAATGCGAAATGGTAATCAGCATGGAAATGGAATCGCAATCGTCAATGGGTAAATGCAAATGGCATTGGAAATGTGTGGGACCCGCACGTTTTGATTTCGTTGATTCAGCTTCAGAGTCAGAGCAGAGTCAGAGATGGAACAGAGTCAGAACAGAGTCAGAGTCGGAGTCGGAGTCAGGACAGAGTCAGATGTAGAGATAGAGACAATCCCAGAGTCACTGCTAGCGAGTCACCAATATGAAAGTCAACTGGTCTTGGTTGTTTAGCTATAGCGCAGAAGGGTCAGCAGATCTTTGGCTGCATGCTGAATGCTGAGAGCATTAATCAAACGTATCGAACCATGTGGCCATGTGTGAAATTCTGCAGGCCACTGATTGCAGATAAACCCAAACAGCCAAAACCAGCAAAACCAACCCAAAAACGCAAAAGATGGGTATGGACGTATAGTACGTGGCGCCCTAAGTTATGCAGTGAAAAATTGTTGAGAGCAAGATAAATGAAGAAGCACGCGAAAACGTGGTCAGCAGCAGCAGCAGCAACAATAACAACAGCAACAGCAGCAGCATCAGCAAACAGACAGTCAGTCAGTCGAATGCTTCTCCTTTCCCCCTTTAGTTATTTTTTTTGGTTTCTTGTTTTTTTTTTTGTGTAATAATAAGAATTGAGCAAAAAGATAAAGAGAAACCAAAAAAGTAGAGAATGAAGAACAAGCTTGTTTGGAGACAAGCAAACATCACGTTGTCTTCCCTGAGCCTTTTCTCTCCCTCGTTTCGTTTTTTTTTCTTTTTCTTCTTCTTTTTTTTCTCTTTGCTTTGCACTTACTTTGTGCGCATTTTCAATTTGTCAAACGCATAACGAATGAGCGTGATTGAAGTGCCTTGTCCTTGTCTCTCTGGCAAATAAGGGGATTTGGCCAAATGGCGAAACGGTAGTGGCAATGCGGCAATGAAAAGCTGAAAGCAGTTGAATATGCTCTTCCCCCCTTCCTTTTGATGGTTGCTTGTCTTAAAGCGACTTCAACTTGGGCATCAACTTTTTCATAATTTACACACACACACACACAGAGAAAATTGCCATGATTAATCGTGCTGCTGCTGCTGTTGTTGCTACTGACAATAAGATATCTGCCTGTGAGCGTTCGTCTACTTTACTACTACTACCACTACATTACACTACATCTGCTGCTGCTCCTGTTTGGTCTTCTTCTTTTTCTTGGTGGTGTTCCACTCTTTCTACTACCACAACTACATATACATACAATCGCTACCACTGTGCCATTTTCTTGTTGTTGGCAGTTTGTTTTACAGGCGGCAACATAATTACAACAACAATGCCCGGGTCTGTTGTACGCATAATTGTGTGACAACGGCAACAACAACAGCAACAAGGATACTGCCAGGATACACACCCAAGAACACTCACACACACACACACACTCTCACATGTGCAATCTCGCAACCAGCAACTGCAACTGGCGACTGGCAACTTTGCCTGCGCCTTGGTTTTGATTTTGACACTTTTCAGCAAACGCCTCAGCAGCAACATCTCTCGCCTCGTTCCCATCCACGTCCCCTGTCCTGCCCCTTATGCCGCCTTTTACCGACCCGTTTCCGTCCCGCTTCTGTTCTTTATTGCCCGAGTCCAAACAAGGCTGTCATAAATGCATTTTATGATTTTAATGAGTTTTCTGTTTATGTTGCGTGCTGCTCTCAGACCCAAACGCTTCACTTTTAAATCACAATTTAAATGATTCGTTGGTTAAGTTGGTTAAGAATATAGTCAGTTATTGAAATTTATTTTTTTTAAAAGAGCATGCGAAAATTTCGAAAACTGATTCATTTTCTTTAAGTTTTGGAAAGAGAAGTGGTGAGGTTCGCAACAAATACAACCACAAATGTAGTGAATGGAATCGTTTTATTAAAAATATGTTTCATAGTCAAAGGAAACTTTCCCATAATGAATAAGATTTCCTTATTTAGAAACTTTATTATATAGAAATTAGTATATGTATGTTATATTGCCTGAAAAAAAGAATCGAAATGTATCCCATTATCTATATTATAGTTCGACGGAGCAGCCATCAATAACATTTAAATTTGATTGAGTTATGATCAGGCTAGAATAGATATACATATATATGTGAAGGAAGTGGATTCTACCATCCTCATTGCATAGACTTCAGTTTTAGTTAGTTTTTATTTTTGTTCACTTTATGGAAAGTATGCAACGTCACCCACATTGAAGTAGCCGTTGTGTAAAGTATTCTTTTAGCCCGCAAAAAGCATTAATCACACTGTGGAAAAAATGAAGATAGATATGTATGTATATGAATGTGTACATACGCACCACACACACACACACACACACAGACATATACATATATAAATACAAAAGAGTGGCACAGGGTGGTCCGGGCATTGTTAAGCAAGTGTTATAAAACATTTTTTGATAAATGCAAGCGCAACCGCAAAATATCATATGAATGATTGCATTCATAAATAATGGTTGGTCCGTCTGTCGGATGGTCGGTTGGTTGGTCGGTGATGGGTCTTTTTACTGGATTCGGTTGCCCGTTTCCAGCACTACCTTTAGCATAAATTATATGCCAACACATTTTGCTATTTGTTATTTGCATTTAATTAAATGCAAGTGCTAAAAAAGAAGAAAAATTGCTGCCGCTGGAATACAATGGGATTTAATTAGAAATGAAATCAAATAAAAATCAAATGGTAAATAGCAAATACAATGTGTTAAATCAATGTTTCAAACAA